>JAODLC010000036.1:4765562-4786950 GCA_026781145.1 Hippopotamyrus pictus | reverse complement strand
GAACCCTGGTCCTCAGAGTTGGGAGGCACCAGTGCCTAACCGGTGTGTTGCCCCCCCCCCAACTCTGGGGCCAGGGTTCAAATCTTCTCCATTTGCACATTTTCACTTAATGCAATGCAATGCAGTGAAGTGCAGTGAAATGCAGTGCAGTTAGACAGTTAGTGGGTGTAATAGGTGTTCAGGTTTCTTAAAGCAGTATAACACTGGTAACACCCTCCCCAGGCTGCCTACAAGCAACAAGCCCCCCCACCCCCCATAATGCATATGCAGAGGGTATGGATATAGTCTTTCTCATGGCGTAAATAAGTGCGGGATTTCTTGCCATATGACAGAGACCTGTTTTTTACGGCCGTAGTCCCATTCCACTCTATTACAGACTGACTATACCACATAGAACAGTAATATGATGCTGAACACTTCAGTGATCAAAGCTAGGGAATCGGCGAGAGATTAGCGGGAAGGCTAACAGGAACAGCAGGGACAGAACATGGCGAGTGATGCATGTTTCAGCCTTGGCTACCGGCCCGTTCCAGAATGTTACAAGGTTCCTGACAGACTAGCTGACCACCATAAACAGTTTAACGCCATTACCAGTTCCCTGAAAAACACGGTGCGATTCCTAAATATATGAAATTATATAATTTTGTGTAATTTAGAGTTTTTCAGGGCACAGGGAGTATAAACAAGAACGTTAATCACATCGTGCGTGTCTGTGGGCCGGGACTCATTTATAGCTTCCAGCAGCCATAAAAAAAAAAATGTGTTAGTGTCATGGTTAAACTGAACACTGGCGGCTGGTGTCATTTTGCTCAACCTGCTGGGACTTCCACCCATTAAACGGCGGCTCCGAAAGGCAGAAATAAAGCGCGTCTTAAGGAGACGGAGATGGGATATTAATACTTAATAGGATGAAGGGTGAGAAGCGAATGTGCCTGCTCTGGGGACAGCAGACTGCCTCATTACCGCATGACTGACGGACTAATGAATCGATTGTCTGGTATCGGTGTTCCTCCGCTCGGGCCCCCGAGTGCTGTGCCGCTCCTCGGGGTGATCGCTCCCACTGAGCTCTTAATCAGGAAACTGGACTAATTACCCGCTGCATTTCTGCTCCTGCCCGGCCGGCAGGTGATGCGGGCTGGGGTCTGGGAGCACCCCGACGGGCCTCAGTAGACGACCTCGTACACCGTCGCCTTCTTGTCCCCGGAGCCGGTGACGATGAATTTGTCGTCCGGGGAGACGTCACAGCTCAGGACGGATGACGACTCCTTGGACTGCAGCGCAGGACGAGAGCAAAAGCGCACAAATGAAGCACGTCCGACCGGCTGCCGAGCACCTTCTCCCCAGCCTTAGAGCAGGGTTCTTCAAATCTGGACCTCGATTCCAAATCCAGGCCTTGTTTTCAGTTCTCCCAGGTAGTTAGTTTAATAATTACTGATTCTGATTGGTCAGAGGCTTCACACCTGACTGGCAGGTAAAGGAAGGCTGGAAAACCAGCAGTGCTCGGACCTCGAGGACCGTGATTTGAATAACCCTGCCTTAGATTATCGCCATTAATTAGCTGAAAACAAAGGCAGCCTTTGCCGTTCACTCAGCAGCGGGGTTACCTTACGTCACGCTCCGCGCCGAATGCCTGTCTTTGTGGAAAATGACGCGGCACAGATTTCCATTAGTTTTAAACCTGATTAAACTCACTGTTTGTCGCTTTTATCACGCACAAATTACGCAGCGGATTCTGTGTTTCAAAAACATTTAAAATGAATTAATGGAGACTGGAGTTGCCCTCTAAAGCCACCGGGAGCGAATCCCGGCCGCCAGGCCGCCAAAGGGGGCGGAGTGTAATAGCCGTCAGCCGGCAGCAGGCGCTACGGCGATTTCCTAGAGACGCGTGGATATCCCCGCCGAACCCCCGCTTATCCTGACGTTCGCCTAGCTTCCTTGGTGCAGGTGACACGTGTGTGGGGACCAGCCGGCAACCATCCGTCTCCCTGTCTTGCCGCATAAATCTTGCTACCCCCCCCCCCCCCCCCCCACCACCGTTCATCGCAACAACCACTGTGTACAAAACAAGGCCAGCCGGTCGCTAAGTGATCCAGAAGAGGCAGTGCTGATACGGATGTGGAGACAAAAGGCCGAGAATGGGCGTGGGGGGGGGGGATGGGCTACAGATGGGACTGTTGAAAGCAAATAAGGGGGAGGGTGTGAGGGGGGTGGAGAGCCCACAGAAGGGCCACCGAGAAGCAGTTGGCATTTCGATAACAAAGCTGGTAGGCTCCTCTTCTAGCCAGAACCTTGAGGGTCACACTAAACACCCGAGGCTTCATCATTACGGACCCCGACCAGACAGCATCGGCGGTGTCGCGTAACACGACCCGCATCCATCCTCTCCCACACAAACACCTGAGGAATACACGCCCGTCCCTCAATTTCCAAGAGCCCCCTTTCTCTTAACGAAGTAAGGTTTCATCATTTTTTAATTATTTGCATCATCATGAATCTTCACTGATTTGTTACACCAGGCTGCCTTGGGTGTTACCGCCAAGCCTCCTCCGCCAGAGAGCGCCGCTATCGCTACCGAGGTCGCTATGGCACAGCTATTTGACGGGACCCCCTCCGTAGCGATGGCTCAGATCATCTCTGCAGGCTCCCTCTCAGCCCCAAGTTACCCAGCTGGCGTCAGGGGGGGTCGATATCTCACCTGGAATATGCTGGCTCCGTAGGGAGTCCTCCAGGCGTTCAGCAGATTGTCCTTCCCGGTACTCACAAACCACTTGCCTGAGACACACAGAAACACACAGGTTTGCTCACAGTGGATCACGGCACCGTAAGTATCCGCAGTCATACATGTGCAGGGATCCACTGACACGATCAAGTGCTTCTTGGCACAAGAATACAGCAGCATTTCAAGTCAACCACCACGTCTGGGCACTACTTGTTTCTGCCAGCAAAGATGGAATTGCATGTTTTGCCACAGTACCAGCACAGAGGGAGGGGGGTCAGGTTACACTGGCACGCAGAAGGAAGATACCCAGCACTGGCAGTTAGCGAGAGACGTGCGAACCCCGAGAGTCAGGTCGTCGTACCGCAGTAGGCGAACTTCAGCGAGAGAACGCAGCTCTCGTGCAGGTGCAGCTGGTACTTGTCGGGTTTGGAGACGTGCAGAACCTCCACGTTGCTGCTCTCCATGCCCACGGCCAGCCACTCGCCCATGGGACAGTATCCAAGGGAGAAGATCTGCAGAGGGAGCGGTAGAGAGGAGCACAGAGGTCGGAGGCGGAGGCTGACGGGGAGGAGGAAAGGGCCAGTCTGCGGTGGTAACGGGAAAACGGCAACGAGTCCAGGGGCTGCGTGATGCTACTGATGCCCGGAGTGCCGGCTGGCCGCCCGCTGCCGACTCACGCAGTAATAGCTGATTATACCCCAGAATTACTGCCATTAGTCCCAGTTTGGCCGCCATTTTCCCCCGCCTCCTGGATCTGCCCCCAGATGGCGCTGTGGGCCGGCCTTTATGTGGCTCCGCAGGTTCCCCCCCCACTCTACCTGGGAGGTGAAGTCATGCTGCTGCAGCTGCCGACCCTCCCGCAGGTCCCAGCAGCGCACTGTGTTGTCCAGCCCCCCCGTCCACAGCTTGGTTCCGTCGTTAGAGATGTCGATGCAGCTGGCCCCGTCCGTGTGGCCCTGGAACTGCCTGCGGGGGCCCAGATCCTCGTCAGTCGGTGGCTCGATGAGGCTCTGATCGGCACCGGCTCGCCCGCACGGCTTTAGAGCACGGACCCCCAGGGCACCCCCCAGTGGGGATCACTCGCGTTTACCTGACGAGGGTCTGATTGTGCAGGTCCCAGACCACGATGTTGCCGTCGCTGCAGCAGGAGAAGCAGACCTTGTTGTCGGGGCTGATGGCCAGGGCGTAGCAGGCGGGGGCCGACGACGTCAGCTCGGCCTTGATGCGTGGGGTGGGCGTGGCCAGGTCCCAGATGGACAGTGTGCTGGCCTCCCCCCCGACAATGAGGGTGCGCCCGTCGGGGAGCAGCTTACAGGACCGGATGTAATTATCTCTGTTCTGGATGGGAGACAGAGCAGTGTGTGGATGAGGTCGGGCAGAACCTCCTCCCCTCCACCGGGGGGCGCCATAGAAGCTTATACTTAGCCCAGGATGCTGTGGCAACAACCGTAGGAGGTCGGCCTCACCAGGCAGTCCAACTGGGCCATGGCGCTCTTGCTGCCCGGCTGGCTGATGTCCCACACCTTCACGCAGCCCTTGCCGCCGGTGTAGACGTTGCGCGTGGAGGCGCTGATGGTGACGGCGCACACCACCTCCCCGTGGTTCAGGGTGTGGATCTGCCGGGCGTGGCGCGGGATGCCCGGGCCCAGCAGGGCGTCCGGAGGGAAGGGGACCGGCTGCATCTGCCCATCTGCGCTCACATGGAAGGAGTAGGCGCTGAGGAGGAACGGGAAACATCTACAAAAATCCTGCAGTGACGTCTCAGGCAAATTAACACTAACACTACACCAGTGCTGAATGTATTAACACTAACACTACACCAGTGTTGAATATATTAACACTGACAAATAAGCACCTGGGCACAGCGGCACTAACCCAAGTATTTGTGCTGTTTGAACGTCAGAGTGCAAACGTGTGAGGGCATTCAGCCTCTTGCATGTAATTACCATTTACACAAAGGCTGTCTGTAGCATGCACACGTCAGACAAAAGCTCTGCAGCGTGGAGCGTGAAAAGTGCTACTTTTGATGAATTTCTACAGGCAGGAGACATTCCGAGACTGTGGCGAAATTTAATAAAAGAAAGTGAAAGTGCTGCAAGCCAGAGAAAGAGCCTGTGTCTTTCAAAGAAGGACAGACACTCACGGTTTGCCCAGTGTAGCTGCAGGCAGTGACGAGGACAGCCCCGGGGGCCTGAGGTGAGAGCGTGACTCGTATGCCTGTGGGGGAAAAAGTAACAAATGCTTTTCTGAACTCCGAAGTAGCAACTTTCCTCATTCGCAGAATGGATGCTGGCCAACATAACAATAATGCTTCTAAATGTGGTATAGAGAGATGTATGTAACTTTAGCACTCAAGCGAGTCACACCCACAGATAATGGACCATAGAAGGCAATGTGGAGAGGGCAAATGGCGGCCTTCTCACCATTGGATTGCGTGTGTACGGACTGGAACCCACGCTGATCTGTGGGGACAAGGTCAGTGCTCCCCCAAATCCCCCTGGACTGGTGAGCTCTCCATTGAGCCCCGTGTGGGACACCACGCCAAAGTGGGCAAGGTATGAGCTGGGGGTAGCAGACAGGGAGCTGCGCAGAGCTGCGGCACACGGAAGGAAAGACGCAGTCAGTAGCTACCGGCGCCACGGAAACGTTCCGGCTTCACCCGGCCTTATGGTCCGCTTTCATCTTTTTTCTGTATCACAGGAAGAAAGGCTGAGATTTAGAGGAGAGGAAGAGGGGGTGGCAACACATGAAAGACTGGCGCTAAGCAGCGGTAACATGATAGACCATAAAAAGTAACATAAGGGCAGAGGATCGGGGGGCGGTATGGGGGGCCCAGGAGACCCCAAAGCACTGCTTCTGAGCCCTTAAGCAGGTCACTTAACCTAGACTGCTGCAGTAAAATATGTAGCCATATGAATGGGGAGGAAGGCTTCGGAAATAGCATCGGCTAAGTAATAAAGTAACAGAAGAACAGGGTGAATGAGCTTCCGCATGAGGCTGAAGAAAGCCTTTGACGCAAATGTGCCCGGTGACTCAAGATTCCAAATAAAACGCGTCATTCGCCTTCAGTATGGTTTTTTGGAATTAGATAAATATAGCCTCATGGGAAGATGACAAGAACAACAACCTGCACAACAGTGTTGGCGCCGTAAGGGGACCGCAGACCTCTGCTCAGGCTGGGGAGACGCGGAAGCCTGTGTGAAAGAGAGTGGCGGGCGGGCACAGCGAAGGGTTATCCTCACCGAGGGGATCGGCAGACGAGGCCGCCTTGCTGACCAGGCGCAAGCAGGATGTGCTGGGACCTGGGGGGGCCGGGGTGAGGGTGTCGCGGTGGGAAGGGGAGGGGCTGCTCGATTTCGAACAGGGCGACTGCGCCTTCTCAGCCTGGGTGGGAAACAGGCAGGACACAAGGTACTGGCAGCTAACTGGTGACAGCTACTGACTGGCAGCTTGGTTCTGGATGTTTAGAGTCAGGGATCTCTAATGGGGTAACGTGCTACTGACACGGCTGAGGGAGATAAATCAGCGTCATGCTTAACTTAGAGAATGAGCCGGATTTGATTCCGGAACGCAGACTGCGTTACAGCAAGCGAGGGACCGGAGCGAAACACGGGGCCAAAAAATGCACACACCTGCGGGGGGTCCTTGGTCTTGTTTGGTGTGGGGCTGGGAACAGGGGACGAGGAGGGGGCATCGGAGGGGCTGGGCGACATGGGCAGCTCTTTCCTGAGGGTGGGGGCTCGGTCGATCCCATTCCCGTGGGGGGAGTTCATTTGGCTTTCGCTTGGAGAGATGGGCTCCTTGATCCCGACAGAGAAAAGCATGTAGGAGTTCTGACATGCTGCACATTACTACACTGGATTACTAATCAGCTCCACCCCTGACAGAGAGATGGAACAATCTTTTAAATGTATAAGGACACAGCGTAGGGTGTCCGACATTATGAAAGTGAATTATAAAGTTTCATTACATTATTCATTGAAAAATCAAGAATGATTGTAATAGTCTTCTGTACTCTAAGGTATCTAAAAAAATAGTACTCTCAATTGAAATCTAAATTCAGCTATTAAGTCCTTCTATAGTTTAATAAGCCTTTCAAATTAAGCACTCAATAATGACAGAAGAACCAGCAAAGGAAGGGAACCTGTATCGTTTTACTTTGTCAAAAGGGACGAGTGAACCTTTTAGAAATTTTTGGCTTGGTCGATAACTCATCTAACACCTCGGAGGTCTGAGGCAGGGAATCCTACCTCGTTGGAGACGTCCACGACCAAATTTTCTTCACTCTTCTCCCCATCGCTGTCCTGTAGGGCAGGGACAGAGGGGTTCGGGTGCCGTATCAAACACTCTCCGATACGCTGTACATCCCCCCGGGAATGCACATTACGCAGGCCTGTTTTTAACCGTGGCCCTCCCTGCACTGCCCTCATTATCCTCTCAAGCTTATATGCTGTCTAATTGTTCAAATCTCAGTGCAACACATCTATACGGTCCCCTTCTCTCCCTGGAAACAAGAGTGACAGTAATGGTACTTAGTGTCCATGGCAACAGTCCTTTGATGCGAACACGGCCTGGAAGTCTCATCGACATCGCCATTCAATGACATAACCCCCTCATTTCACTTTGCCCGCTCAGGTCCATGTTAGAAAAGGTGCTATTTTATAGCAAAGCAGAACGAAACTGTGTCTCATTTTTAAATGGAACAGAATAGTGTGGCATCAATAAGCCAGTCGGGGAGACATGCACAAGCAGTGGAAAAATGTTACTATAAATATTATCTTCATATTCGCTATTTTGCAGCTTTTCGTGAGACGTTACTTCAGCCCAAAATGCATCTTCCTTGTTAGAACAGGACAGAATGTATCGTCTACTGAAGCGACCTGCCATCTTTGACCAGGGGGTCACAGTGATCATACCCCCGTCAGATGGCATCAAACCTACATAGTGCGACGGAAGCGTGTCCTTCTCCTCGCAGCGCCTCCGCTTTCCATCGCCCCCGCCCTGAGACGAGAACCCCCCCGAGGGGCCCTGGCGCTCCTCTGGTGGCTGGCTATCCGTCGAGGACACGGACTTACTCTGAGGATCGCAGACAGAGAAACCAGGACAAGCACAAACACAGACTGTGCCTTAGTACTGAATGACCCAGCTGCATTTTGGACATGAAGTTATAAAACACAAGTACAGACGTCATATATTACACATTATGACACTTCTCCTTGATTGAGTTGTGTTAAAACCACCATCTTTTTAAGTCCCGTGAGTTTAAACTAAATTAAATAAATAAATATTAACTCCATGACTAATCATCCATAACCTCTTGTGAGACAGACAGACAGGCAGGCAGTAATCATGGTTTGGGCAAGACAGGGATATTTTTTACAAACATACAAGCTCGTGACACACCCTGTACTCCCCCTGGCTTGTTCCTTACTCTTGCTTTACCTGGATTTTTTTTTTTTTGCCTTCCTTCAGTTCAGTTTATGATTAACTTAAGTTAATAAATTACTAATAAAAATAAATGTATATAAATTGGTGTGAAGGAATCAGTAATTAGTACCTGTCATTACCATACAGGTCAAACGTGCTGTTTGGAACCAAAAAGCAGCGTATTACTGTGCGCTCATCTGTGCGACACAGAGTGTGCAGCACTGAAAGAGTAAAAATGTCTCCCTCTCTCCCATTTTGGTGCCCCCCCCGCCCCTTCCTGTGAGCCCCCGTTGCCAGAGTGACAGTGCTGGAGAGCAGCTGCTCTGTATCTGTGTCAGGAAGCCGTACTCTGGTGAGGCAGCCTGGGGAGATCCTGGTACAGGCCAAGGACACCGTGTGGAGCATGGTGGCGGGGACAAGCACGCCCATTCCCCCGCCGCCACACGCCCACCCCGATAGACAGCGGAGCCACAGTTTGTACCCAATTGGGGAGCATGTTAGACACACACGACTGCTCTAGCCAATCAAGGGGCTTGTTAGACACACACCACTGCCCTAGCCCCGCCCCCTCCCTCATTTTCTTTCCCAGTCAGCTGAAAATGGGGATGTTACTGTTACTTTCACTCCCACGTGCTTTCCCAGGGTACTCCAGGGTGTCTCAGATGCACAACTGATTATGCATAAAGGTGCACAGACACATGTGATGAATGGACACATGCATGCGCACACACATACACGCACGCTTAATACTCACTCGACTGGGTACTCCCTCTGAAACGAAAAGGGGGGGCTGACATCAATAAGGGTAATAATAACAATGATCCCTAAAAATAACAAGGTCAGGCTAAAACAATCCCGTCCTTGTGGAAAAAATATAAATAAACACAAGCAGAGTGGCAATTTTTTTTTTTCCCCGACGCTGTTCCTAGGCCGCTATAAACAGGGTTCCCACAGCTCGGTGAGTCACTGCAGGCCGGTGAGTCACTGCAGGCCCTGCTCTCTTGCCAACACACCCGAGGGACTGAGTAAGACACAGCAGTGCGCTGGACTGGAAGTCTGACCTGCCTCACCGGGGAACCAAAACCACCAAGCATTAAGGAGTGTTTATAAACACACAGGCATAAAAGTAAAACAGTTACAAAGTTACCTATATTTCATTTATCTATTAGTGAAAACAGCAGCTTATTAGCAGTTAGTGAAGCAGGACGGCGCATGGCAGTGAAGGGAAAGGTCAAAGGTCACCAGTCACGGTTAATGGCCTTGTGCTGTTGGTGTCTTCAGTAAGAGGCTGAATCTGAATGTGACTGAATCATAGAAGCAAAAGTGGGTAGTTCAGGTCCAGGGAGTAAAAGTCCAGACTGAGACTTTGTTTCAAGCAACCAGCTGAGTCCTCTGTGACTGTGGCTCCTTATGCTCAACTGGTTGCTTGAAACAAAATGTTGGTCTGAACCTGAATGACCCAGGTCTGGATAAAAGGGAGAGCGGCGGGCAAAAGACGGGAAAACGACGGGCAAAAGGCGGGCAAACGGCGGGCAAAAGACGGGCAAACGGCAGGCGCGAGCTACCTCTCATGTGCTCCAGGTCCAGCAGGTTTCGCTCCTCCTTGCTGGCCAGGTGCGGCGGCACGGACAGGGCCCCAGTAAGGGCCAGGAGCCCGGAGCCGCCCCCCAGGGAGAGTCCCGACGGGTGGGGGATGAGCGGAATGCCGGGGGAGTGGTGTGAGAGGTGCTGGAGCTGCTGCTGCTGTACCCCCGTGAGACAGAGAATGGGGGGGGCGGGGGGGGGTAATGTGAGAGGGTTCAGGCAGGTTAACGGGGGCTGTTTTGGGCCTTTCCTGTGACATCAGCCGGTGGTTCAGTGGGTGCTGGTTACAGCAGAGATGCTCAGAGACATGCTGTGGGGGGGGTGGCGGCAGGGCCCGAAAGTCGACTCACCCCGATGATGGCGTTGAGCTCTGCCATGGTGACCTGCTTGGCCCTCTCCACTGCCTGCACCACCTGCTGCTGGTGCTGGGGGAGCAGGAGGGGCAAGGGGCAGGCCTCGGGGTTAGGGGGAGGGGCGCCGCCCCGTAATGGAGTCCCCATCCCAGACTCGCGTGCCCGCGCTCAAAAGAACCCTTTTTTTTCCATCCCTGAGGCGTTTAAACAGCCCTGCGGCATCGTTTATTAGCCTTAATTAGTCCGCTGAGCACGGCAGTGAGCCGCGCTTCACAGACTCCCCGTCAGAACGTGCATAATCGCCGCGGAACACTGGCAAGCAGAGCCTTCGCTGTCAGAACTCTTAATGAGGGACTCGGAGGGCCGAGCCGACATTCGGTTTAAAGCTTAAGACACCGACAGATCCGGGCGGGTCCCCTCCCGACAGAAACCTTCGAGCCGGAGAGGAGCCGCACTCCTCTCTCCTGAGCAGGAGACACATTAGGGGTGTGGCTACGACCCGGCGGGAGGCGGAGCCTGTAACCCCCGGCGACGAGAAGTACCCACCTCCTGAGACAGGAAGGGGATGATCTGGGCACAGATGGCACTGAGGCGCTTCACGATCTCGGCCTGCAAGACAGGACACGGCATACTGGTGAGCGACCGTCTCGCTGACCCTTTCCCGCCCCCCCGAAACCAGTACAGAGGCAGTGCTGGGAATAAACAGGCTGGTACTGGAAGAGGCTTTGTGCACCATCTGCACTATTAGGCATCTGAGTTTCACACTGTGAGACGTTACAAACTACTGTATTGGAGAATGAATGAGCCTTTCTCCCACTGGCTGCCCGCGCACACAGAACGCTCTCTGTTGATGCCTGAACACGTCGCATCCTCTCTCTCCCTCTCTGCTGTCCATTCTCTCACGTGAAAGTCTGTCTTTCCCTCCTTCCTCTATGTCCCTCCCTTCTTCTCGCAGCTGTGCCTCACCTCGATCCACCCCTCTCCATCACGTAAGGGTGTGTGTTTATATAGGCGGGGCCATCTCCAGCTCTGGCTCCAGCTCATTGGCCCACGGAGCACCCCTTCTCCAGTCACTCACCAGTTCAACGCATATCATTGGTTAATGATAAGATCGCCCTCTCTGTATGAATCACAGCTCCTCTTGTGTCCCTCTCCCTCTTAATAAAATCCTAGAATCACCCCCTGCCCTCACGCACCCTGGGTGAGGGGTACGGACAGCGGGGTGTGACCTGAGTGTCGTTCCCAGTGCTGCCCTGAGCAGATTCCTCTCATTACATGGCTCTGCATCGCAGCTGCTGTGGCTCTGGTGTTAGCACATTAGCATATAAGACGTCGGGCTGTGGATGGGAAACATGGCGGCGTGGTTCAGTACTCGTCACCTTCAAAATGGCAAAACAGCACAGACACAAACCACAAAATCCCATCCGTCCTCCCTCCAGGGCCTCATGGAGGCTCTACCAAGAACAAACTAAAAATATGCAGGACGCAGTTTGCCTGGGTAAGCGTTCATTAAATCAATTACTCTCAAACCGGACGAAATACCACTAAGACAAGAAGACATTTCCAGGTAACCTCGAGAGTAGCAATAGGTCTGGAAAATCACCGGTGTAATGACATGGAAGACATATTTAGGGGGTCATCCAAGGAACGGAGCTCGACACTACAGCCCAAACCGGCACACATAGGAATCCCATCTTCCTGCCTGGCTATCCTACAATTTAACAACGATATCATAAATAAAATTAATACGAGTGCATAAGTAATAGTCCCATATCTGGCAACAAAACATTAAATGTGGGCTGATTAAATGTCTGCAGGAATATTTCATTTCAAAATTTTAAATTAAACTCTATTTAGGGGCACTTTCTATTTGCAATGAATCGAAACTTAACGTAACGTGAACTAATGATAACATTAGCATTCGCTAACGATAAGAGTAGTTAGTGGCTCATTTATTTCCGGGTGACCCTCGCCGATCGGGCGCAGGCGATGCCGCGGACCAGCCAGAGGTTGGGGGGGGCTGCTGTGGGGTGGCGGGGAACAGACACCTGGCCGCGGCCGCGGGGGACAATGTGTGCAGAGCCCCTACGCTCTTCCCGTCCCGGTGCTGGCAGCAGAGAACCCGGGCTCTGTGCTAATGCTTATCGCTTTTCCACCGACAGTCTAATGGAGCAGCCTCCCCTCTCTCCACAAACATTTAAAGGCAAATATTTGCAACGAGTGATGGCCTAATCACTCAGCGATTGTGGTCACAGGCCCAGGGGTATTCAGTAACAGCCCAGAAATCTATTGCTCTCCTTTCATCCTCCCACATTCTCCCTTTCTCGATTGCCTGCCCCCCCCAATCCACCCCCCGGTCTCTCTAGGCAGTGCGCCAGCCTCTTCTCCCTGGCACCCGACCAGTCACCCACCCTTCCTCATCTGATTGATGGCCTCACGGTTCGGGAGACGAGGAAGAAAAGGAGAGGAGACAAAATACACGAAAGCACCAGCAGACGAATGCAGAAACACACGCTCCATCTCTCTCATGTACAAACACACACACACACACACACACAAAGCCATTAGGCACGCAGGGTGCAGGATGCACAGAGACACAAAGCCGCATGCGGGCACGTCCCCCACACAAGTGAAGCCTCTCTCTGCAAACACGTGTGCAGACAAATCCCACATTCAATACCCAAAACGCGGACAGAGAAAGCTAGCAGGAGCTAAACGCTACGGCACACAGAAAAAAGCCACACGCATCGATTTATAACAGCCGCACACAGAAATGAGGAGCAGGAGCCTGAACAGAGACAGAAAGGGGCTCCTTTACAGAGCATCTCCGAAAATGGAGCCTCGCATCCGAAATTCAGCCCTAATCCCCCCCAGTCAGGGATATTTTTAACAACGTCCCTTATTGCCTCTAAAGTAGGGGATCCCAACCTTTTCATTTTCACAGACACTGCACAAAAAATTCATGGACTGGTACCGGGTCCACGCATCAGGGTGTGGAGACCCCGACTCTAAATCAATAGGGTTTTATCTCCTCACTCCGCACACCAAATCATCCTAACGGACTGGGCACCATCAAAAGAATAAATCCATAAGAGCCATATGGCACCACAACAGAACAGAAACTGAAAAAAAACTGGCAGTTCACAGATCTTTTATGCACTTACTTACTATTGGGAATGTCGGATGTCCCCACACGGGTGGCAAATGGATAACAAGCTCATTATGCTTAAAGACCAGCTACACAGGATGTAATCACTTTTAGCCAAGGTGATGTCACCACCGGCGGCGAAGAGGGACAGCAAGACGCCGTAACGCACGTTCACAAACACGGGCACAAGCACAGGTACAAACACGGGCACAAACGAGGGCACAAACATGGGCACACTCGCACCAGTCTACCGTTCCTGCTGCCCCACATAAACACCCACATCCTAATCTGGCTCCTTAAATAAATGGCAGGAAATATAGCTAAAGTCACCGAGATAAGGCCGGGAATACAAAAATGGGAGGAGGTGGGGAGACCGAATCCTATTAGGAAGCAAATGGGTTTGCTGAGAGGGGGGGCGTGGGGGCGTGGCCCCAGGGTGGCTCACAACCACAGACGATCTTTGGGATTCAGGTCACAACACACTGCTGAATCTGAGCCAGGATAGTAAATACTACATTATAGATATTCATCCCAAATAAACAGGCATTTACATACATCTGGGCAGCCAAAATACCACTGCTGACCATCTGAATGAGGACGGGGGGGTGGGTGGCCCACAGATCAGTGGAGAAAACGGCACTTCGGGTCAGGTAGGATTAGGCACATGTGTTGGATGGTCATGTGACCCAGGGTGGAACCAGTGTAGCGGAAAGGTACAGTGTTTCTTTGGGGCTGTCAGTTAGGGCCTGACTGGTTACCAGAAAAAGTAAAAAAATAAACTAAATAAATCACCATGCATCCCCAGCCTTGTTCTCAGTGGGATCTATCCCTGGATCACATTTGTACCACAAAAAAAAAAAAAAAAAAAAAAAACTTTATATTGAGAATCAGGTCAATGTGTGGAAGTCGCTTCAAGAAGTCTCAAATTAGGACAAAAGCTAAATCAATAATAAAAAGCAGGATTTCTCTAAACGTTATAAAGTAAGTAAACACAAAGATGGTAAACACAGATAATGTACAGCTGACGAGCACAGGACAGATTCTGCCGCCAGTCTACCATGCCCCCCTTCAATCTCAGCCCCAAGGGGAGGGACGGCACCACCCCCTCCCCCCCCCAGAGCCAGTCCGCCGCTCACCTCCGTGCCGTGCAGGTTGCTGCCATGCCAACGGCGGCATGCGTCAACATCTCAGGGGCCCGCGAGTCACCTTGGACGACGGCCCCCGCTCAAGTGCAGAGCGAGTGGCGCGGAGGCTGGCTGGAGCGGGTCAGTCACGGCTCACGCACTGGGCACCAGCGCCGGCGGCACTGCCCGAGAGCGCGTGCGAGAACCCTCCATCCCGGGCAGGTCCGAGCCGAAACACGCCGACCACGTCGGACTCCATTACAGAGCTGAAGCTGCTGGATCGCTAAGAAGCGCGTCTTACCTGTTTGTGCATTTCAATATTCAGGCCGTAGGACATCTC
Source organism: Hippopotamyrus pictus (assembly GCA_026781145.1). Taxonomy (NCBI): domain Eukaryota; kingdom Metazoa; phylum Chordata; class Actinopteri; order Osteoglossiformes; family Mormyridae; genus Hippopotamyrus; species Hippopotamyrus pictus. The sequence continues at coordinate 4,772,255 of JAODLC010000036.1, read as the reverse complement.
GTAGTACTGAGGGGAAAAAATATGAAAAAGCCATTAAAGCAGCTCAGGCACAGTGCACATCTCGACATTCACACACTGCGTCAGTTGTATAAATTTTATTAACAGCATAAGCAGCCCTCGCGGGTCTGTCTTTGCAGAGGGGCAGGGCTAGGGCTGGTCGTAGCTGTTTTTAGGAGCTGACAAGTCCAGCTGTCCTCCTGAATCCCCTGTGCTGCCCCGTGGACAATACCTGTATCAGTTACCATCCTACGTCATGTATGATTACAACACCGTGGCAACATATTGTTATATTGTTACATTGCAGCGCAGTTGTGGTACATATGGCCACACGGAGACTGCAGGTGCACAATACATAATTCATAATCCATGGCAGTAAATTAGAAATATGTGGGCCGATTTCAAATGACCAGCCCCATACTGAGGATGAAATAAAAAAGTGATGAGTATTAAGTGCTGAAAAATGAGGACACGGACCATAACCCACAAACCAGCCCTCCCCAGCCCTGACCGCCTCCTCTCTGCTCCTGTCTACCCTCCCCCCTTTCTTTTTATCAATCCAAATCATTAGCTTCTCTCTGTGAGCCTCAACACTGCCACCCCCTCCCCCTCCGCCACCATCATGCCCCCACCCAAGCTCAAGATTTTTCAATAACATCCTCCCATTTACATCTTTAATCTGGGTATAAAACCGCAGGGATGCGATCCTACATAAAACATCTTTTGTGAGACGGGCCCTTTTTCAGCCGGGCGATCTCAAACAAGCGCGCGATTAAAGGGAACAGCCAATTCAACCCGCTCAGAAAAAGTAAAAACAGAGAAGAAGAGACACGTATAGACAGAGAAAAGGAGAAGGGCGTCCTCGGCCGTGCCGTACCATGATACACAGCGCTCTGTCGGCAAGAAGGCAGCGTGCTTCAACGAGAAAAGGCTGTTTATCCAAGCAGGAATCCATATATACAGAGCGGCCTTTGAAGAGTTAGTATCTGGCTGCCTGATGCAAGAGAGGCGGCCATCAGGAAGCTGTGGGCATCGTCACAGATCAGGATCGAAGAGGTTTCTCAACCACCGCCGACGTCAATGAAAGTATGGTGTGAGGGTCAAAGGACAATTTATATCTCAAACCCAACTTAAGGACACCTGATTTTGGGGATGTTTTTTTTTTTGGACTGATGTTAGTCATAATCAGGCACAGATTTGGGTTTTGGACGCCATTGACGTGTCCTGACTAATACCGTGGGAGTCCTGTGTTTGTTTAGAGGGGCGTGGGGTTGGAGCTGATCTGTTCCCTTCCAATGTGGACATCAAACCTGTGCAACATGATAATAAGTTGCACGCACTCTAAAACAGGGTTGTCAACTCTCACACATCTGGCGTGACACTCACGCTTTCAGACTCTCACGCTCACGCAAGAAATCTTACGCCGGATCTATAATATTCCATTATAAACTTGAAATCAGCTGCACCAAAAGCATTGGGGTAGTTTGCGAACCCTAAAATCTCACGCCGGCCTGCTGACCAGAGTTGCCGGGCCTGCTAAAAGGTGAAGCCAAACGTCAGCGAGCGTTAATAAACCTTCTCTGTCTCGCTAACCAGCCGACGCAGAGATTCTGCAGCTCTACTCCGCTAGTGGCACACGCTGTTACCAAGTCGGTCAACTTCATACGATCTCGGCATTGCACGCTTTCAGCTGTCACTCAGCACAGCACATAAACTCCCCTTATGCGTTTTGTGCGTTTCGCCCCGTCAGTCTCAGTGCTCAGTGTGAGGGAAATGTCTCCTGGCCCGCCTCCATGACAGCGGGGGGCGCTGTCCCACTGACACGTCAACACTGTGTCTCCGGAGCTCTCCTTTTTCCACGGGACTCTAAGTGTGTGTGCGTCGTCCGTCAAGGTGTTTCAAAGCTGGAGAAGCAGGTTCTTAAGCTCTACCATTGAACCAATGTAATATGCTGGCTTTAGTCCATGTCTATATTCAAAACTTCCCCAAATCATCCATTCATAAATGTGTAAAATCTAGAAGGACGGGAGATACTCAGTGTGCTGTAAGGGTTTAACGGAAGCATTAACTGTTCTCTCTAGTCCAGAGCGCCGACTGCATTTTCACCCACTGAGCGTTTTTGCCTACGTGCCCCTCGTGAGTCACCCTCCACCTGGAGAGTCTATTGCCGTCATCGTTTATCTAACAGGGGGGCAGCCGGCTGGCTCGGGTCAGAGGTCAGGGAGGCTGTAAACAGCAGCTGGTCTGTTTGTCCAGGGACCATGGTGACGTCTTTGAAAGAGAACGCCCGTATTTATTGTTGAACGTTATTAGATATACAGTTATTGATGTACTTTAAAAATTACATTCTTAAACACTGACATTCTGTCGTTACATGTGTATATCTACCATGTGGGCCAATGTACTGCTAAGTTTTACAGGTAAAGCACATCAAGTTTGCTATGGGTAAAACATACTTCGGGAACCATATTTTAAATTATGGGTTGTCCTACAGACAGACTACATTTGCAGAAGAGAAACCTACTAAGTGCTACAGTTGGGGGTCCGTCAGCGTACTCATGGTATGTTAGTGCTTATTTTCCCAGAATGCCTCCAGTCGTGGATCTTAGAAACCACATACTGTAAACCTACAGTCACTAGAACAGGCTATTTTAGAATAATCTTTAAAATACCAAGAATTAGAATTTAACAGCATGTTTTTCAGTAATGAGTAAACAGCCCAGGCAATATTTCTGAAAATATCTGAGAAGCGCTCACATGTCAGCAGACAGCCCGGACTTATCCATGACGGGTTTAAGTCTCTGAAAACAGATGCGATCCTTTTGTGCATCTGGCTCATGTTTTCAAAATCCCCTAAATCACACTGTTGTATGTCATGGGAACTTAACGCTTACTGGGGGAGGGCGGGCACGGGGCAATTATTATCGTAACCGGTCTCCTGCCCCTCCGTCTTTGCTCAGGACAAGGTTGCTGGAGTGAGGGGGGCAGTGGGGGGGGGGGGGGCATCAAAGCGCATCGGAGAAACGAGCTGAGAGTCCTGAACTAATCTTCCCTGGTCCCCTCCCTGCCGCAGGTTCCCATCAGAAACGCAGGCTGTGACGGGCGAGTGACCACGCGCCGCTGCCGCCCCCCCCCCCAACCCATCTTTAGCACTACAACCTTTCAAACACAGATATAGTCACACCTACGCATCATACAAGCTGTGTGTGTCAAACGTGCCATAAGCTCAGTGTACTGCCTTTGAACGGGAAGCCGCACTTAGCGCCAGCTCTACCCCAGCAGTCTGCTCATCCCTCGTTTCACCGGAATCTGAAGCATCTCCAAGGTGCAACATGCTCAAAATGGCTTCCCCCCCACGCCGCCCTCAAGTCGGGCGCTCCTACACACCCAACAGCCTGCCTCACCACCCCCCGATTAATCCCACGCGTGTTTACAAACCCACCGCCGTCCCATGGTAAATTATCCGCACAAACGCGAAAAGGAAAGGACATCCTGTAGCTGTGTTTTTAACGCGAAAAGGAAAAATGATTTTAAAATTCATATAAATAAATGGAATGCCTGTTGAAACAAGTCTTAGCGCAGATGACAGGTCTACGTCACTAAATATATACTTCTGAGTTATCTTCACTCTGGGAAGCAGTGAGTCATCCTTACACGTTATTCACGTGTTACCCCCCCCCCCCTTTCGTCACACATACATACATCTTCATGCATGTACAGACTCCCACCCGCCACGCACATGCAGTCAGCACTGCATCTTGTCCGAGCTGCAGCATGCAGTGTACAAGGGAATACAGAAACAAATCCAGTGAACTAATCCATTGACAAGCCAAATTCTGCATGAAACTTTGGTCCAAATCACTGGGCTATAAAAGTTTCAGTACTCTCATAATAGCAGCCTTTGATTGCCAAGTCTTTTTTTAAACAAATACGGCAGTTATCATGCGTGATGTAGGTTTAACTATCGATCAAACGGCACAAATTGCACCTCTCTGATTATCGGGGGACAGGGGACCCCTTGGAACACTATTAATGATGACCAAGGAAAGCTGGTTTGCACTAGGTAGACAAGACAGTGCAAAATAATGATTTATAAAAACACAAAATAAGTCTACATCTGACTGGCTTCTGTATTTTGATCTAGCCAGCTAATATTAAACTTTGCGGTATTAGGCAGGATAATTGTATTTTATTCAGGGCTGATCTGTCTGTTTGTAAACTACAGTTGACTCATAATACATAAAGCATAAAGTATCCCATCGCCTAAGAAACACAAATCAGCCAAGGCTGCCCAGATACAAATACATCTGTTATTTTCATACTCACTCTGTCTCTTAGAACACTCACTCTGATGTAACGCATTCCAGTCCCCCCCCCCCCGTATTTAATAGCAGTTAATTTGTAAAGACAGCCCTGATCAGAGGCCAAACCACAGCTCTATTAAGAGCCGTCTGGGACAGTCGCCCTGAAGATGGCCTGTCCCTGCAAAGGGCTGGATTACGCACGTCGAGCTCGGCACTTACCATGATGTAGTGCCGCTGCATTTCTGTCTTCTCGCTCGCCAGCTTCTCGCACTCCAGCTTCAGGCTGAGGGACACGTGGCAGAGACGGCCTGCTTCATTATGACATGACCCACACGCCGTCCCCCCTTGCATCTGCTCTCTCTCTGGGCCCAGACCACCAAGTCAATCATCAGAGGTATTTACCACAAACGTTACTACTTATTGCCCAAAGGAATTATCCATCTCAGGTTAAAAGGTTTTTTTCCTTATTACAAATAAGGATTTTCTCCCTGTGCTTATAGAATGGTCTGGACTCTGTTGCTGTAGTGGATTACTGTTGGGGGGGGGGCAAGAATGCAGAATGGATGTGTCCTCTAATGAACTCCACAGCCAAGCGTGTGACGGTGTGACGCTGTGTCTGTAATGCACACAAAGGTCTCCGAATGGATACAGCGATGACGACAGGCTGTGGCATTGTGGGAAAATGCTGATTTAATACCACCGGCTGCCAGTGGTCATGCAAGTGTTAATATTTGATATTATTTAATATTTACTTTAAGGCTCCAGGCCCACTGCAACCCTGACCAGGATAAGCGTTTGGAAGATGGATAAATGGATGGATAATATGTATTATAAAAAGATATATATTAACTGGGGTCTCCACGGTGGCTCAGTGTGGCTGTGTGTGTGTGTGTGTGTTTCCTGTTTCCTGTGAGTACACCAGTTTCTTCCAAAAAATTATGTGGTTAGGTGTCTCTAATTGGCCACAGTTTAGCCTGTGTGTGTGTGTGTGTGTGTAGGGGGGGGGGGGGTTTCCGTGCCTTTTGCTTGCTGGGAAAGACTCCAAGTTTGGCATGACTCTGCACTGGATAAGCAGTTGTGGATAGATTAACCACTAATATGCATGACACTATATTAACATTTGATATATTTTTATTAGTAGACTTAAGTCTTTACTGTTAAGTCTTTAGTGTCCTCCATTACCCTCCTTAAAGAGTGATTCCCTAACACACAGTCGCTGTACTACATACAATGGGGGCAGTAAAAAGGAGCCAGACACTGCCCATGAAGCTGAAGGGTCCCTGTGCTCCAGGAGCCGCTGGGCCTACCTGTGGTACTGCGCCTGCAAAAACTGGAACTCCTCCTTGATGCGGTCCAGAGTCTCCAAGATAGTAAACTTGAAGGACTGGCCAGGCTGCAGAGGGACCTTAGGAGATAAAAGTGGGAGGGGGGGGCAGTTACCAGACACTCTCTGTCTGCATTTGTGTTTGTTAAGTTTGAAAAGTTAAGCCATAGCTACAGACCCCACATACAAACGCAGCGGCAGCCCCGGTCATCGGACAGGAATCGATTGGAGGCTGTAATTAAGTGATTATGCAATTATGAACTTGCACAGGCTAAGAGAATGAGAAGTGGCACTAAAGAAAGAAATGGCACTGAAGCACTCAAACACAAGTATCCTACAGGCATTACGAGCTAGGCCTAGCAGGCACTCTTTGGAGGAAAAAAATAACTCACTCCTATTACTTTAAATTATTTTCCCCCAATGTCATCATGCACTGAGGCATATAGACAATAACAACAAAGGGAGGGCTGTTCATTCTTTCCATGCTGAGGAATGTTTGGATGAAATTCGTCTCGTCGGAAGTCCCAGCTCCAAGGATCAGACACAAGGACGCCATCCGACTTCACGGTTAATTGTAGCGACACGGAGCTCCACACTTACTGTGGGTCAGTCTGATATTCTTCCGACAGCATCAATGCCCTTAATCTAAGATTTGAAATGTGTGGGGCATCAATGGTTTGCTCAGAAATGTTTTTGCAGCAGTAATTATTGAGACCAACCTGAATTAAACACATTCCTGCTGATAATTATTAATGTCAGGGTGATTCTTTGAGACCCAAGGCCCAGGTCAATGAATAGATTAAATTTTGAAATGAATTGAATTTTGAACTTGTTCTGTAAATGTGGTGTCCAGTTCATGGCACACAGGTCTTTGGTCTTTTAGCTCAGTGTCTCTCAACCCCGTCCTCAGGGACTCACAGGCCGGGAGCTGGGAGGGAGCAAAACGTGCACTGTCTGGGAGTCCCCACAGGCCGGGAGCCGGGAGGGAGCAAAAACGTGCACTGTCTGGGAGTCCCCACAGGCCGGGAGCCGGGAGGGAGCAAAAACGTGCACTGTCTGGGAGTCCCC
>JAODLC010000036.1:4754873-4765462 GCA_026781145.1 Hippopotamyrus pictus | reverse complement strand
TGTCTGGGGGTCCCCACAGGCCGGGAGCTGGGAGGGAGCAAAAACGTGCACTGTCTGGGGGTCCCCACAGACCGGGAGGGAGCAAAAACGTGCACTGTCTGGGGGTCCCCACAGGCCGGGAGCTGGGAGGGAGCAAAAACGTGCACTGTCTGGGGGTCCCCACAGACCGGGAACCGGGAGGGAGCAAAAACGTCCCCACAGACCTGGTAGGGAAACACTGCTTTATCCCACTACCTCCTTACCCTCGACTCATCCTCTCTTTGTCATTGCCTGCCAATCCATTGCTCTTCTCCCTGACTTGCATCTCTCACGTCTGCGTGATCCAGCAGCCCTCTTAGCATCCAGCGGCCTTTGACACATACAGCAGCTCTGCTCTGCAGCATCCCTCTCTCCCTACTGGCTGAGGGCTCCCTGGCTCAGCACTGTGCAGTTAAAGGACTGGTGGTTTCAGTAGGAGCCTAATTAGTCTAGACAAGCAAAATTCAATTAAATTCCAATTAGGGTAACGGTGGAGGTCAGACACTCCGCAGGCTTTCGAGTAATTAAGCTGCAGGCTCAGTGCTGCCTGGACGGGCTCAGAGTACTAGGGTGACGGGAGGGGGGGGTGCAGGGGCCTCTGCCACCTTCTCCCCACTGACCTTTATTTACGCTACACTGAATCCCCCCCGCTTCATTTGAGAATAGTGGTAAAATCGACCGGTTGCCTGCATTTCAGAGCTAGATTTGATTTGCTTGTGTTCTTTTTCACACTGCATACTGCCTAGGGTGTGGTGTGAGTGTTGGCCTGATTCATTTTACTCTCCTTGGAGTTGGACATTTTGGCATTAGGAATACACATTTCATAAATGCAGCAGCATCACACTTGTACTTTAACTATTAATAAAGCTGCTAAATTAAATATATTTAATTTGTGTCTTTTACAATGCATTCATATTGAAAGCTATATTCTAAATCCTTTTCCACCCTGGTGGGACAAACCCACCCGCGATATAAAGGTGCCAGCGAGCTCGAAGGACGATCTCTAGGCTTGTGTTTGGGGTTAGACAGCACGGGGTTTCCTGAAACTCGAACTGATCCAGTTAATCTACGAGGGAGGAAAATAAAACAAAGCCACGTGGGATTGGTGATTTTGGAGAGCCGGACCAGGCCACAGGATGTTTGTAAGGGATTATCTGTGGGGAGGATGACCGAAAAGAATGCGGGGGGGGGGGGCAAAGACTGCAAGCACCAATCATGTTGTCAATCACCAGCGAGAGCCAACTTTCAGAAAGAATAGTGACAGGGAAAAAGGATGGGGCTCCCGTTACATCACCTAAGCTGGCCAATGAGATGCCAGAGTGCCGTGAAATTATCATCCACCAGAGGAATTTTTTAAAAGGGGCATTATAGGAGGATTATAGGAGTATGGTAGGGGGAGTATGGTAGGGGGAGCCGGTCACGCTGGTTCCCATCCCACCCGTCAACACCCCCCATTATGACGCCAAATCCCACACCGCAATCCGCGTGCGGTCAGACCCCAGCTCCCCACAGACATGGGATACAGAGCCCCGCCTTCTCCGGGCCTCAGCCCTCGTACCGCAGACCGCCAGGCAAAAGTGTGACCACACGAGCAGGCACCAATAAGAAGGGCAGTTTGTGATGGCGGCCGTCCAATGAGAAACCTCTCGTAGGAAAGAAACTGCCGGAAAATAGAGCAGGGGAAAGCGGGGGGTTGGCACCGCGACGGACACAAACCATAGTCACATATACTCTCGAGATATATTTTATAAAAGTTCTGAAAAGTGACACAGAAGAGTTTAGTTTGGGGAGTGTAGCAGCTTTAGGGAATTCCACATCTAAACCTCAGGCTCAGGTAAACCCAGAATTACAGAGCGAGTTGTGTTGTACAGGAACTAGACATAAATGCAGTGGCATGTACACACAGGAACACAACTGCGTAAACAACACCCCCCCCCCTTTGTTAATGGGAAATTTGTGAACTCAGAAGATGGAAAGTTCTCTGTCGCTGTAAATGTCAGTCCCGGTATAGCAGACACACTTTTCTGATATAAATCTTGCGATTTAGAGTAAAATGAGCTTAAAAAAAGAGCCAAGTTACAAAAAAAGCTGCTGTTTTCACCTGGTGTGTCACATGGAGATGAGAAGAGGAAGGACGACCATACAGGCCCAGCGTATGCTCTCGTGCGGCACCTGGGGGATTGGCGGCCGCTCAAGCGACACACACAAACAGCAGACACACACAAACAGCAGACACACACAAACAGCAGACACACACACGCAACGTGACGGCAAGCGAGAGGGAGCCTCTGTTCTGTACATGTTCTTGATAGCCATAGGTAGCAGATAGCCATCACAGCACTAATTTTTTTTATTGTTTATTTTTGGTGGTTCTCAGGCTTAAAGTGATATGGGGGAGCAGGAGAGAGAGAGGAATTGCATCAGGAGTCTTTTTGGAGATCAAACGCTCTTTGACAGGCAGAGCGTAAGCCAGTCCATCCCAGAGCCCCTCTCCCAGCGCACCCCTAACAGATCAGGGCTCCTTCCTGCTCAGATAAACACCCTCCAGACGCATTCTATCACCAGGCATGACTAGGACTACTCTGCGGAAACACGCCCTTCTTCCCCAGCTTGGTCTGCCTCCGAGTATAACCCCTTCCGAAGCTTTTATGTTGCCCTCCTTTCCACCTAATTTAGTGCTTTCCCACCCCAGACAGCCTTCCCTTCCTGCTTCCCGATCTTCCCAATCTCGCCTCATCTCCTGCCGCTCTCCCGCTTCCTCTCGCGCTCTCTTGGTGCCGACGTGGAAGAAGGCCAGCGGGCAGCGGGGGGATCCATGATCCTCGCGAGGATTTCCCGACGGCTTCATGTTCGCGGAGCCCTAACAGATTCTGAGAGGACCCCGCCGGTCCCGTTTAACGCGCGGCATAGTCGCGGCGTGCAGATCCGCGTGGACTTCAGCTGGAAGTTCCTCTGACCGGGGCGTCATTTTAACAAAGCCGTTGTCTGGTGGTTATTTTCCATGAAGTCAGATGGCCTCTGACAAGTCATCTGGTCATGTAAAACAGCAGAGATTAAATAAACACTGAGGGTTTTCCAAACCTCTACTGCAGCATCTAGCGTTGGCCCAGTGTCTGGGGATGCTTAGCGGACATTGTAAGTTTGCATTTCGCAACTGTTTAAACTCTAGGCGTGGCACTTAATGCATTCACAACCAACTCTCCCCCCCACGGCCCCCCTTATTGTTATTGTTTTTGGCAAACCGTTGCAGTGCGCAGGCCCTGTTTTAGATAACGCTAACCACAAAAATCCAGTGGAACTAATTACTGGTCCTGCAGCTGTTTGCCATGCAATCAAGCCTTAACCCTTTCCTGAAGGCATCACGGAAAAATGAGGACATCCATGCGGCTTCATGCATCTACTGGCTTGTTATTTCCAACAATGTATTTTTGTCCAATCAAGTCACATGGTCCCCGAGGTAAAAGTCCGCTGCCATTTGTACCTCTATGTAAAATATCTTACAGGTCCTGAATCTATCACCTCAAGGAGTTAAAGGTGAAGAAACCGCACACGCAGGAACACACACACACACACACACACACACACACACACACTGCATCAAACACCTCAAGGTTTGATGTTGTGACACCTCAATACTTCGTACACAAGGATGTTTTCAAAAAGGTTTTTCCAGGTCTTATAAACACTCCCTCTTTTCAGAAAATTACACATTCCACTTACTCTCTTAATATCTATCTGAAGCCAGACTAGTAAATGCTGCTAACGAATGCCAGCTGAATTACAGACTCGTATGTTGCGTGAAGAAAGGTACATCTGGCATGCTTCTCAGTTATACTGTTCTACTGCCTATTGTGAGTTTTTTCGCACTGCTTAGAAACTGCCTAATTTCTACAGTTTTCAAGACTGGCTTAGCGCACTACAAAATTCAAGACTTTATAATTCAATCTCATCTAACACATGGGGCAGTGAAACAGTTCACACTTCTCGGCGATCCATTTCAACCAGATAAACAGGCTAATTACGTACAGGCCATTAACTCCCGTCTACATTATTACCGGTTAACTATTTCCCCGTCACTCCTCTGGATTACACGCCCCCGAGATCAGAGACTCTGGAGGCTCCGGCGAAGGTGAGAACCTGCCCTTTGCTGCACTCTGAGCGCAAACACAAGCTACAGGCGCTGTAGCGAGCCACCTACATAACTCGAAACCGGCTTTCAAGAACAGCTGGTCAAAGCAACACTGGAGCAGAAGCTGACCGGTTATGCTGGGCAAGATAAAGAGGGCTGACAAACAGGTGTAATCACACTCAGAGCCGAGCCGTTCACCGCTAACACTCCGCCACCCTCAGAGTGATCCCTCTTTGTGCAGATCTCACTCCTTGGTAGCTGACTGTATGGAGGGGGTGCTTACCGGGTGTCGTCCCTGTGGGTACATGGTCCAAGCAGGAGAGATGCCAGAGTCCGCTGAAGGACCAGGTCCAGCCCGTCCAGCAAAGCCCTTACTTCCACCCTCGGGGAAATCCTCTGCTGTGAACCTGGAGCTCCGATTCTTCTGGGTCACTCCAGAACAGAAGTGTAACGAGGGTATCGTAAATCAGATCCTCTTGAATACACTTTTTTCGCTCTCTCTGTCTCTCTCTCTCTCCCTCTCTCTCTCTTCCCTTCTGTCTTCGGAAAACCGAAGTCACACTCTTGTTCCCGGTCTTCCGCCTGTCAGTCCGGGTTCCCATGCATTACCATGGCAGCAAAGTACACTTGAGAATTAGTAGTAAGTGCCCCCTCCCATCTCGCCTAGCCTTTCACCACCCCCACCAAGAGGACACAAACATAAACACGTCCCTCCATCCAAAATTTACCAACAGTCCCACTCCTCTCTGTTTCTACCGCTCCTCCTCATTAAGGGAGAGGGGGGGGGGGAAACGTGAAGCTGACGGGGGGGTGGTTTCGGGGTTTGCTGGAAAAAAAAAAATAATAATAAAAAAGCAAAGAGAGACCAAGAACTGTTTTTAATTTGAATCCAAACGGAAAAAAATGCAGGAAAGCAGGAAAGAACAGCAGGTCACTAGAAGATCCAGCAAGCTTTTCACCAGCAAGCCCTAGACTGTAATATATTGTGCCTGTTGGCTCCAACACAAACACTGCTACGGCTGCACTTAAGGTGGAGCCGTGGAGACGGAGACAGCCATGGGGCTGCCTGTCTGTCAGCTCTGATCAGGTCCGGGGGTGTTGAGCACAAGCACATGGCATACACACGAACATTAAGACACAGAAAATCCGCGAGTTAAATTAAACTCTTTAACAGACACCCGTAGATGTTTTCAACCACAAGTTGAAAGCCACGAGTCTATGTGAAAGGAAGACAAAAACGCTCATCTGAAGTAGTAGAACTTCTTCTGAAGGTTCATCCTAGGTATCGGCAAAATACCTCGGAAATAGGAGGAACGGAATCGTTACACTTAAGCGCTTTGTCCCATTTCCTCCCCGGAGGCGGCCTGACCAGCCGGCTCTCGCTGTTTGCTCGTCCCTAATGGCTGTTTATTTAGGACGGCAGCTCTGCTGAACTTGATACGCCAGGCGTGAATCCCGCCGGACCCCGCGGCCCCAGTCCCGCCCCACGGTGACAGTGTCGCTGTCAGGGGTTGATCGCCACGACATCCAGGCATTTTGCCGGACCCTTTGTTATGGAGAAAAATCCAAGTCACTCAACTTTCCGTTTGACATTTTCCACAAAACCCTTAGGAGGTCATTTTCTCTAACCTTTATGGGGATGGTTCTCTCACTAATGTTACTTTTCCTCCACACCCAGATCAGATTTATGCAACACATTGAGGTTACAAATCAATATGCATCTCCAAGATTCTAGAAACCAATGACACCCCAAGATCCTGGAACCTATTTCCCAAATAGTTTTGAAAAAATGGTACGAAGATTTATCATCATTTTTGCCCCTTGTTACAGTGCAGTTCTGTTCTATCCCATATGCGATCTGAAAGACCAAGTACTACCCCTACTCCTAACCCACCCATGGTTCTCTCCCATCCCAGATCACACTTGCCATTCCTCTACCTCCCACCCCAATAATTTCAAGACAGGAGTAGCACTAATTGACGACATCTAATTGCAAGCATTAGACAGGTAATTATTCGCACAACTCCTGCTCAGCATCTCACTACGATAACGAGCGCAGTGCTGTGAGACAGGCTTCAGGACCGCAGTGGGACTTCCTCTGTTCGCTCGCTTTGACTGTTCGCTCGCTTTGACTGTCCGCTCTCAGTGCATTGTGGATACTGACACCATCTGAGGAGACAGAAGAAAGTGAGTGAGCGAGACACCCACTACGAAGTTTGCTTTGTTCATTCCAGCTCTACTGAAATTTACTCTAAATATTCACGGCCCAAAAATACAGCTGAAAAAAGGACACAAAAAAGCACAATCTTATTTAGCAAACTCCCCACACCCAGAGTCCCAAGACATACATACTGTTCAAGATTTCCAAATTTTAACCTGTAATTAAAATTGAAAAACTCCACAATTGCAAGGCATTGAATCTCTGCGGAAGGATTCAATCTATCAGAAATACTACTGCTATAGCTACTAGATAAATCCAACATTTCCAATGATTTCTATAAAGCTCAGCATTTTTCATCATAAATTAAGCTTTTTATGATCTTCATCTGATAAACATAAAACATGAGAATGTAGGTTTAAATATACATCGGTATATTTTCAGTTACGCTTATACAGTTGATGGGCATGGTCAGATTTTAATATGAGTATATTTGTCTTTCTTCTGGGCATCTGGTGCCATAAACGAGATGGACAGTATGGGAACAGGTCCAGAGAGAATGCAAAATGAAGACATCTGATTCCATTTGTATAGAGCATGTTCCAGAACAATATATTCGTTTGGGTCTAGCCACAATAGCTGTGTTATTGGCTGATCCAAACTCTAATGATGACTGTTCCAGTCCTTTGGTTCCACCAGGACAATGGCGCATGCTAACCTCTTAATTACACCCTCAGCCGTAACGGTGGAGTCTTTGTTGCTATTATTCCTGTTTTTTCCATTGTTGTTCATTCACCCAATTAAAATGTCTGCCATGTCCACAACTTGATGCCCCGTTAAGAAAATGAAGAGGTAAAACACGAGCAGGCTAAAAAAAAAAAAAAAAATCAGCCTTGTATAAAAGGAAAGTGCATTTCAAATGAACAGTGAATGCTTCTCAACTCCCATTGACCTTCTGTTAACAGGACCCTTACAGTAATTCTATTGGTATTTTTAGAACTACACAACAATCTCTTGTTTTGCTATGGACTATGCCAGTCAACATCAGCCAGCCATGTAAAAAAAAATGTCTCCATAATGTTTGTGCACTGCAGGGCAAAGTCCTACATCTATTCTGTTAATTGGCATCTCTTGCACGCCATTCATCTTCAGGTCATTCTTGTGTCCGCAGGCCAATAATCCAGCAGAGCTTCAATCCTCACGTGCGATGGCGGAAAATTACCTATTAAGGGAACCGTATTGTCATAGTGTTATTTGTTGTGACATTCAAGTATTACAAATATCATTTAAGTGAATTATTATATGCCTTATATTAGAAGAAATAGAACTAGCAGGTAATCGACAATACATTTCAGTTTAATCACGGAATTGAATGCCTCACTATATCGGGACCATTAATAATGTTGTCTTCAGTGTGTCCAGTGTGCGGGCGAAGATACCTAAATGAACAGAAACCTGCTAATCCTGGGAGAGACTCTGCTCACCGTCCACCGCACATCTATTTGTGCGGTACTCTGTGGAACAATGAACATATAGTTTACTTGTACGAAGAAACAGGCGTAACATTTTTAGAAAAGAAAAAAAAAAAGGTGCAGTAAAAGCACGACCTTCATCCGGAGAAGCGAAATCAAGATGGAAGAACATAATATTTCGTATATTGAACCACTCATGAACATTAATAATATTATTAAAAATCGGTAAACTATACATGCTATAAATCCACAACGTCAATTACGACTACTGCTTTGGATATGTGTACTAGAGAAATGACGTGGTTTAATTGAGAACTCTGCCTACGACGTCAAAAACCCTTCGTATTAGCGGGTTACCCCGCTTTATCTCAGTCAAACATTACATTTTTAACTTTGCCAACATGTTAACAAAGTAAAGAACCACAAATCGCCACCCTGTAAGAAAATAGCAACTAAAACAGGCACAAAGCGCGTAACTATCCGCGCCACCTTAAACGCCCACCGCCACTTCAGCGTATCTACCGCCACCCTATTGGTCGGAAAAACACAGATGTTACAGCCAATAGAAATCGGAGGAGCCCACGTTGGGTCTTGACATCAGAGGATGAAGTTGACCAATCGCGGCTATAGTGGCCAATAAGTAGCTGCAGGCGGTGGTGAGGCAGTTGTGATATCGGGGGGGATTGTGGGCAGTGAAGTTCAAATTGTTTTAAAGTCCCCCCCCCGACACACACACACACACGCTCTCGGCTTTCCTTGTCACTCACTCACAGCATCAACGCTTGGTAAACCCTGCCGTGACATTTGTTTTGCAACCGCTCAAGTCCCGCAAGCTGATAGATTTCCACTACGTTCATTTAAGTTAAAGACTAAAATTCTCCTGTTTATACATATCGGCAAAATGTATATGTGTGTTACAGCAGCTAAATATGAAACTTATTTCAGGCAAGTTTCAGACTTTCATGTCCAGTGCGGTGAGATAGGACACACGAAGAATTGCCCACTGCAATAGATTATGATGTCCATTTTATGTCCCCAGTCACTGTAAATTAGAAGTGCGGCGACCCCCCCTCCCCCGTTTCACTGCAGAGACCGAGTTGCTCTCCCCCGTGACAGCGCTGCGCCGCTCTTTGAACGCGTTGCTGGCTGCACGCACACAAAGTCCCGCTGTCAGCGTGTATCGATCGCCCTGATAGATGGGCCGATCACCTGACACGAGTGTCTCGCCCACCTCCGCCACCGTACCTCATTACCTTCAGCCACACTCCACAGTACGTATTTGTCTCTTATATAATTTAACACACTTGTTGCAGCTGTTGTATTGTCAAAAGCATTCTAGGGACTCTGGGGGCCTGAGGCAAAATACTCCATGGGGCCTCCAACTCCCCCTCCTCCAGCATGGTAAAATTTATTACCTTTATTTAAATGTGAAGTGTAAATTAATAATATAGAGAAAGAGAATTTAATAAACACAAGACATTTATTTTCACTTTTGTGAAAAACGGAACGTACAAATAATGCAGATTTGTCGTTGCAATGTACTATGTAATTGGCGGCCCTCGGAGAATCCCCCCACCGAGCTCGGGGCCCCAGGCCATTGCCAGCCCTGGCTGTCCTGTCCTAGTGACACTGTGTGTAGTTCGATTGTCCTTTAATATTAATTAATATTGTTTATAATAATAATGTTTGACAGTACTAGTTATGCCTGCTAAACATTAAGAGGAAGTTAGTATGTAGACGTTGATTGAAGAAAATTGTAGGATCTATTAAAAACTACTGCTTAATTTCAATTAAACGAACAGCAAATGCAAGCATTAGCTTGTTTGTTTCATGCCAGTTTCCACTGCTTGTCTTTATTCTGTTTCATTGCCTTTTATAACTCTTAATTAGATGCCCCGCTGACAGGATGTTGGGCTGCGGGGTTTGGGGTCGGTCTCCGTGTTTCAGCGTGATGCTGCGCTCCATAATGACAGGGAGGTGAAAGATGCCACAGGAAATGAGTCCAAAATAAAACTGGACAAAGTGCTCCTGGGCTTTGCTCTGTCTTTAGCAGCTGACATGCTGTCTTGCTCACATCTTCATATGTAATGTGTCGCGCTGCAGATCAGGAAGACAGCTCAGTCGGGCTGTCCTGCAGTTTCCCTGTGCGCTACTAATTCCATACAATACACCTACTAATGGCTTATCCGTGGGCGTAAATTATGGGAGGTTGTAACCCCTCTAATAATCAAAACCAGCCAACACAACCTCTTGGACCCCCTTAAATGGGTGGAGACCTCAACCCCCCCTAATGCTCAACCCAAAGTTATTCCCTTCCACATATCCAATACAGGGTCACTGTCAATCCCATGAAGTATTGAGCACAAGGCCGCAATATACCCTAGATGGAATGCCAGACCCTCACACACTATGGAGTCTTTAGAGACCCCAATGAGCCTAACTGCATGTTTCCAGGAGGAAACCCGCACAACCCAGGTAGAACATACACACTGCACACACAGGGGTGGGATTCACACCCCCGATACTGTAGGCATGAGGCAGCAGCAAACCGCTGTACAACCTGCTGCCTGGTGTAAGCTGTAATGCAGACAGCAATATGGTTAGCTTTGCTTCATTATGATATAGATAATCAAATAAATGTCAACAGTATCAACACAATTACTGAGCCTCAAGTTTATACATAGAGATAATACTTTAATAGATACTTTATTCATGCCTGTGGGGAAATTGTCTTTTCACCCCTCCCGTCTTGCTCTAAACACATATACAGGTGAGAGTAAGTTTTTTTTTTTTGGGGGGGGGGGGGGGGGGG
>JAODLC010000036.1:4715522-4733005 GCA_026781145.1 Hippopotamyrus pictus | reverse complement strand
AAATCATAAATATATATAATCATAAATACAATATTATCATCCCCATTATTGTGGGAACACCTTTACAGTAATTTAAGTAAACGGTTAAGTTCACGTAAACAGAACTACGTTTTCTTCCAAGCTCATGCAGGATGTTTTAATATACAAAAGGTTTTTGTTCTTTCCTGTGTCACGTGACTTTACATAGTGCTGCATGGCATTTGTTCTTGAAAGGTTACAAGATGAGGCTAAATCCAAACAGGATCTCAACTAGAATTATCGGTAACTTCATAACATTCTGGAGAATGAGCAAACTTAATAGAGGAGGATCAAAAAGAGTTTTCCTAGAGCATTAAAGTCGATTTCACTCGATGACCTTGACTTTGTGGCTTTACAATTTCTAATAGGGTAAATAAGAAACACAACCAGTAATTAAATATGACACCATTGTTTGCTCGCAAACGTAAATATCATTTATATGTCCAACAGTTCAGTAGTACTCAAAACTATACTCATCTACGTGTGACATGATACTGTAGTAAAACCACACACTGAGGCTTCCGACAGTTTAGCTGGTTTAACAGCTTTATTTATCCAAACTGAAGTTTGCTTGGCATTGCTAGTGATACAAAGGGCAACTGGCTGGTTTGTTACTGTAATCAATACCTTTGCTCTGCTAAATACCACTGGTCTATCTTCTAATCTCTTGCAAAACAGGAGTGCCCAAGGCTGTTTGTGTGCATACCATGAATGCAACCTGTGACCGGCGCCGGTCTCCACAGCAGGTCCTACTACTGCAACACGTTCGGTGTCTTGCCTGGTCATTGCAGAGGGACCCTACTGTGATCTTATCGAACGGCCTTGTCCTTGCTGACCCTGACATCTGCCACGCTGCTTGTGTGGAGCCCGCCGACTTCATCTGTCTCCCAGAAGCGACTAGGGAAAATACCAGAAGTCTGGAGGCACATGTGGATTCGTGCTTGTAGCTGGAGAAGAGCCATTTTGGCAGCAGCACTGCATGCGTGCGTAGGAGTGAGGGAGGAAAATGCAATTACAGTGAAATGCAAATGAGAGCGGGGAAATGTATGTGCACACGTGACCATATTTAAAAAAGGCGTGTAGAGTGCGGGCGCTGACAAAGATGGCAGTGAAAAAAACAAACAGAAGAGTACGGGTTAGCTGGGGATGGAAGAACTGGCAGCAACTGGTCTACCCCCAGATGGAGAGTTCTGACAAAAGACTAAAGCTTGCCCTATTGTTTAAGTGGACGGAACATCACCTCCCCAGTACACGCCTCTCCGATCTTCCCTCTTGTTCTTTGAGAGCTGGTTAAGTGCTGCATATATGCACGCCTACACCACCTTGTCCTAAAGAAAGAAATTATGAATACAGAATTGCTACATCTCTCCATAATACTGCAGATGTGCTCATAAAAGGAACATTGAACCCGAATGAAATCCTAGCTTAGAAAACGGTCTCCGTGATGTGGGAGATTCTGCACTGACAGTCTTGCATTAAAGCAAAAGAAACAGTAGGGGGCGTAGTGGTCAAGGATATCGACTGATAGAATACAACCCTGCATGCGCTTAACCTGCGGCCTGTACTACGAAGCAGGGTTACTGGCTTATTGCAGTAACTTGTCGGATTTAAGTTAGTCTGGGCAAAATGTAAGTGAACGAATATGAAGTCCATTTAAACTGTGGTACCTTAAATCCGACAAGTTACCTCGATAAACCAGCAACCCCGCTTCGTAGTACAGGCCACTGAGCTACTCCCGTGATGCAAATAGCTGTGTGAACGGGTAAAATGCTAACTGGCATTGCACAAGACCAAGTCACAAACTGATTATTTTAAATGGACAAAATGGTCATAAACACCAGACTATAGTCCGCAAGAGTTTTCCCACTTGTTCAAAAGTTCTAACAGGGAAATACTAGAATTAAGACAAAGAGCTTGGGCGCATTCCTTTGTTTAATGACACAAATATCTAACGGGCAAATTTGTAACATTGGTAGCATTAAAGCATTCAGGTTATCCCATATTTTTATTATGGATGTGTAAATCACCATTTCTACAGGATAACACAGAACCTTTGCAGAACGCAAGGCTGTCAGTACAGAATCTCTCACATCACAGAGATCGTTTTCTGAGCTAGTTTCTTTTTTTTTTTTTTTTTTAAATCTATCTAGAACATTAAATTCGGCCTTTTAGGATTTGGTTATCTCAAAATGTTAAAAAACAAACTCTTTACACTGTTTTAAGTAGCCTTCTACATTCCAAACTGCTGGAGTTAAATGTCACCATACCAATACACAAATCAGACAATTAACCCAAGACAACTGTTCAAATTCAACCCAGTGTGAAATAAAACGTGCTTCACCTCAAAATGGGTCTATTAGCAGCAAAGCTGGGAAATGATTAAACTGCAAAATAGAAGAATGTTGGCAGAAAATATCCATGCTTAATGATGACTAGGATGAAATTATAGCTGTATGTGTCGCGGGGCGAGCGGGGCGAGCGGGTAAGGGAGTACAGGAAGCCAGAATGCCGGGAAACGGGGTTTAATTGGCTGGGATTCACGGACATCAGACAAGACAGTCAACTTCAATGCCGGATCGGGCATACATGGGGAGACGCGGACTGATATACACACGACAGGGCAAACTGAACAAGGCACAGGTGAGAACCATCGGGTAAACACACGGGGTAACAAGGTGGGCGTGGCACAAATGAGGATCGAACGGAGCCGGGCGTGACAGTATGATGATCTTTTTCACGCTTTAACACTAATCAGATGTCCATTAATTGAAGTCCAAGTCCAGTTGCATTTGGGATACAGTGACAAAGAAACTGCTTGATTGGTTAAGAA
The DNA here is from genome assembly GCA_026781145.1 of Hippopotamyrus pictus. Lineage (NCBI taxonomy): Eukaryota > Metazoa > Chordata > Actinopteri > Osteoglossiformes > Mormyridae > Hippopotamyrus > Hippopotamyrus pictus. The sequence goes on along the minus strand of JAODLC010000036.1, from coordinate 4,730,157 downwards.
GACAAAATTCTCATATACAACCTGAATTAACATCTTTCCACCTCATCTGCATGTTTAAATGTGCACTACTTCCTGACAGGACTAAAGTAGTATTAGACGTATGTGAATTTAAGCAGCAAGATAATTACACCTAATCTGTAGAGTTCTTCACTTCCAGCTCTAAGTTTCTCTCTGCCAAGATGAACCACTTTTCCTGAGCACTCAGACTATAGCTCACACTCAAGGAAGAGACAGAAGCACATATACTGTAGTATGGAAAAAGCAGGAGGAGGAGATCATACGCAAGACCCAACAGTCACATCAACGCACAGGCCTGCTGGCTCGTGATGGAACCAAGGACAGAACTGGGAATTAAAATCCTTACCATTGCTTCTGGGGATTTAATTTACTACTATCGCAAGTTTCACATGAGCCTGAATACGAAGTATTATCAGTAGTGAGTTCTCGAGACAGTTCACTCTTTTGTTAAGTGCACTCAGTGCCACCTCACACTTCACATTAGATACGAATTTTGCTACTTAAGTGGATACTCCAGGTACAGGATGACAATTCGGGGGCCGTCACCAGCAAAAGAAACTTCTTTTAATTCGACTAATTTAAATTAGAAGAGCAAGGCTCGGTAATGTGAAAACCAAACAGTAAAACGGAAACCACAAGTTAGGTGCTATAAGAGTCACACATCACAAGCTAATGCATTACATAAAAGCATTTATCGATGCTCTTCCAGTAGGAAGCAAGCCACAAGCTATTCCTTGTGTCAAGGCTTTCTGTGTCCCACTGCTGTCAAAACTGTCAGATCTTAACTTCACAGAACGAGAGAGAACAGGACCAGCGCCTACAGCAGAGATACCTGCTTCTAACAAAACAGAATCACCTAAAGGACCAAAGGCAGCTAATCACACTAAATAAATCGATGGAACCATCTTTATGAAGCTTCCTGTCCAGCTACAATGAAGTTCATTTAGCTCATAAGTCAACACCCATCGTGTTCCTGGATTCAGGTTAATGGGTTCAGTTTAATGTGTTCATAAAATATCAAAGGAGAAATACCTTAAATGATGGTGAGATGTTCAATACATTCACGCACCACCTAATGACATTTTGGTCAAAGGGAACATATCACAGTGGTCCCATAAGATTATAATGGAGCTGAAAAATGTATATTGCCTAGTGACATACTAAGGCAACAAATTATACACGTGGTTGTGAGGATACTGGTGTAAACAAACCTACCGCACAGCCAGCGGTATAGAAGTACAGCATAGTTATAACTGTGTTATTGGTTTATGTATGTACTATACTATATTGTACTTTTTATCGTTATTCAGGCTACACCATATAGCCTAGCTGTGTAGTAGGTTATACCATCTGGGTTTTTGTAAGTACTCTATGATGTTCGCACAATGACGTGAACAAAATCGCTTAACAACACAGTTCTCAGCACGTATCCTCGTCGGTAAGTAACGCAGACAGATAATTAGATAATTGCTAAAACGATCAATATTACTACTTCTGTGATTTTTTTTTAAGATTTATTTTTAAATGTAGGTCTTATTTACAATATTAAACCTGAGATAAATACGTGAAGCGACATTAAAGAAAGTGTGAGAAAAAAAAACTTAGAACTTATAATTAGAGGTTTAGCACAATTTGCACATTAATATAGGGGATTATTCCCCTCAGAATTTAGATTGTATTAGATATTACAATAATAAAATGATTTTAGTATCTTCCACCCAGTTTTTTTCCATAAGTATCTTTCCTCTCATACAAAGCCACATGCCCTGAAGGTTTCACGTAATTCATACATAACCTCACACAAATCAAGAAAATTAGACGTAGATCGACGAAAACTGTCCAGTAACCCAAAAACTTGGTAAGCAAATCTGGTGATCTATATTATGTTATATTATGCTGTAAAGAAAATTCGAACGAACATAAAAACGTATTAATTAAATGCGAAACCTGCGCTTGTGACACGTAGTCAATTAGCAGATCTTTAGAAATATGTCCTTATTCACCTGGTAGTACCTAGAAATTGGTACATTTCAGTTAATGGCGTATTGAGAAATGGGAAAGTAACGTGGCGGAGAGGGATCATTAATAACAAACCGAGCAAAACAGGCAAAGCGGAGGACAACGAGGCGTCATCCTCATTAGCGCACAACCTTTAACATTTACGGATCATTAATTACAGTGTCACCTCGTCTCAATTAGCCTCATTATTCTGTTTAATTTCAGTTAAAAAAAAAGGAGGGGGTAAAAAAAAAAACGTGTCGCGTCGTAACTCATTTTCATTTATGCGTGATTATTATCTGCAGAGAAACTTTGCTAATCCGTCTTAATCTGCAGGACTGGAGCAGGCGACGCGAAGCGGGGCTGCTGCGAGTTACATTCAGCCATTTTGTACATTTAGGGAAATTGTAAACATAGCGTGCAAGCAGCGGGCGGCGAACATTTAAACGTTACTCTGACATTTATATATATGGGGAAGTTCCCAAAGATTTCGATAACTGGCTAAATAGACGTATGAGATAAGCAGCCAGCGGTCGGAGCAGGGAGGCGGTCTGCCGGCGCTTTGCTAGCGGAGCCACGGCGCACGGTCTCCGGCCCTCGCTAGCCGGGCTGGCTAACTGTGCTATCGAGCAAATGGTGAAAGAAAAAAAATGTCAGCGGAGCACACAGACTGTCAGGACATATTGCCGGATCCGCGGCTACACGGGCATTTGCTGGCTCGCCGCCGTTTTAAATGCTCCGATTTACCCGCGGCAGCTCCGCTTCATACCGCCGGAGATGCACCGCTGCCCATTTTAAGCATAAAAGACAAAAACGCTTATTGTTGTTAAATAAGTGCGTAAGAATGACAACATGGGAGAGCACTGCAAGTGGAAGCAGCCCACGTTAGCCTGGAGAAAAGCGAGCAGACGCGCACTTACTGAGTGTCGGGATTGTGGAAACATCATGTCAGTCTCTTTTTGAGTTTAATTCCTTCCCAAAGAAAAAGCGAAAGGCGTTTAGTTCTGGTTTTTCTATGAACTGTTTCGAATAGCCAGCCGCATAAAAGAGTACGGCTCGGTGAAAGAAGCTGCCGAATTTCTGCCGCTTTCGCACCAGGATCAGGACGCAGCCGTCGGCCGACCGGTGCCTCTTCGCCGCCCCTCACGCCGGATTCCTGCCGCAGCTCGCCGGGGATCAGGGCATCATTCCCACGCCCGCGTTACGGCTGGCTGGCTGCTAGCGGGCTTCCCCCACGCCTCTCCGCGCCGCTCGCTTCGCTTTATTCAAACACCGATTTTGCAAAATAGAAAAAAAAAAAGTGAGCGAACTTTTTTTTTTGCAATAAACGAGAGCGCCTCACAAAATAATATTGGCCGATTCTGGCCTTCTGGGAGAAAACTTGACGATTTGGACCGCTGTGTTTGCAGCTGTCTTGGGTAGCTCCTTACACGTTACTAGGACAGAAGTCCTAATAAATAAAACCCTGCGCAATATCACTAGGAATGTCTGCTTGCACAAACAAATTAGAAATGGACAGGATCTTCTAGTTAATGTCCTTGGGTTGGGTCCCGAATAGCTGAGATCCAAACACCAGAATTAAACACACTGCCGTTCCCAGCCCTTTTCTGGTCTTAACGCTGAACAACATGCAGCGTCGAGGTTTTAACTCTCCATGTGACGTGGGATTGAGGTGGCGATGCATAGACCCATTTTAGATGCCAAATAACCTACTTAAAACGAACTCGTTCGACTTTGAGTACATTGCACTTTTGTGAATTATATATATATATATAAAAAAGCTGTGAGGTAGCTTTGTCTAATTAGTACATTTAATACGATTGAGGAGCGCTACTTCAGAAACGAGTAGAAAGTTCCTTTACTGAAAGTAAATATAAGGACCTTAGAAAACAAACTAAATGATACCTCATCATAAAGGGTATTGCTAATCACTAATGTCTGAGCCACTGTGTGCCTGTTCCTTTGTTCTGTATTTCTAAGTTAGATTTGCTACGGGGAAAGCTTTGCTGCTTTTTGGAAGAGGCATATCCTCCGCCACTCGGTATGGCTGCGTACCAGTGCGAGAACAAAGGATCAGATGACTAGTTATGCTTCAGGCTGATCCAGGCTGCTCTGTTCAAACAATGTGCATCACTTTGGATTGACAACACTCACAGTCCAATAAAGGAGAGCTCATTGGTGGCACATTCATTAAGTGTTTTGTTGAATGTAATCTCTTTCATACTTTTTGGATTACCATATAAAACCACTCCCAGATACTATATCCATATAGCATCTAGAGAGCTGTGCTTCTGTCTTGTCAAAATCCATTTGGTAGACACGGGGAGGGATATGCTACTAAAAAAAAAAGGAACCATATAGTTTCGATCTTGGTGTCACTCGCCCCAATTCAGGAACCTGAGGTTTACCATGTTGGTTGGATACTCTTAGAATACAATCACAGCCCCATGTCGGTGTGAAAGACAAACTATATCTAGCAATCACCTCCATAGGGAATTAGAATAATGGAATTTTATTAATCTCTACGGGGAGACGGGACAGCTTCCATATACCCTGTCTTGCTCCCTAGTATAAAAAGATGACGGCAAGTTTTGGGGTCAGTGAGCAGGGTCATCTAGCATCCCTGGAGCAGTCAGGAGTAAGGAGCTTTGCCCAAGGGCCATAGAGCAATATGATTATTCTGCCGACCACATATTTAATACCAAGACCTTCCGAACACTGGAACAGATTCCTAACCTGCTGATCTACAGCCCACCCCCAGAAAAAAAAAATCTAAATCGGGAGAGCCTGAATGCAGTAGCCCACCATCAGAAATTATTCACTTCAGATTCCTGTATTTGGGGAATTCACATATGTCAGCACAGTGACAGCGTGTTGGCTGAGCCTGGCTCTGGAAGTTCCACCCTTTATGATCATGCCGTCTCCTCTGCCAGGTAAGTAATAATAAAGCATAGCTACATGCTGAGTTGTTAGCTTCTTGGTAGATCAAAAGGTCAGAACATCTGACCATACTTGAAATATATACACCAATCAGCCAAAACATTATGGTCACTCATTATGACCAGTGTTGACTATTTAACAAAGATGGTGCATGTTAAGGTCTGGGATATATCAGAAGGTAAGCTAACATTCGGTAGATGTAGTCGAGTGGGTCAAAGCATTTTAGAAACAGCAAGACTTGGTCACGGCCAGCCATGGAGAATACCCACTGAGAGTGATCCGAGGGAAAAACCACGAATTGCCGACAAGCTGTTGAGTGGCTGGGATTTGGTATATGAACGAAGGCTGTCCTGTTTGGTACAAAGTAACAGGAGGACTACTGTGGCAGAAATGCCAGATAATGTTGATCATGATCACAGGAATTATGTACCACGACACGGTGCATAGAGTACTGCTGTGTACGCGGCTACAGAGCCGTGGATCAGACTTGTCAGCCCATCACATCCCACAGATGCTCGGCACGTACTCAGCCACCTTCATAATGCAACAGGAAATGGGATTCATCAGACTAGGCGACCTTCTTTCATTGCTCCAAGCTCAATTTCCAACACTCGCATGCCCATTGTAAACATTTTTTTATGGTAGGCGGAGTAAGCATGGGCACACTGACTGCCATGCAGCTAAATAGCCCCTTACACAGCAGGGCTTGGTGCCCTGTGAGTTGTGACAAAGTATCCATCTGATCATCATCAAAATCATCTGCCATTTGTGCCACAGTACCTCTTCCGTTGGTTTGTACCAGACGCGACAGCCTTTGTTCACATCCCATGTCGGCAAGTCCTGGCTGCCCAATGCCTCCTTGGCAGTTTGTGCTCCTTCCCTCCTTGGACCACAGCTGACCATGAACAGCCCACAAGCCTTGCCATTTTGTAGATGCTCTGACCCAGTTGTCTGGCCTCTTGTTAAAGTCACTCGGACGTTTATCGCTGTCCATTCCTACTGCATTCATCACGTCAACTATCTACTTAATGTTAGCTTACCGTATATATCCCAGACCTTGACCTGCACCATTTTTACAAGACAGTCAACATTATTTGCTGAATTTAACACAAATTTTTAATACAATACTTAACCCAAGGACTGTCTGTATGCCATTTCACCAATACCCAGCTTCACAGATTTCTTCTGTTGTCATGTAGACATTTAGGTAACTTTCTTTTGATCTAACAAATGTCTCATTAGATAGCATTCACTGTTAAACTAGGATTATGAAAGCCCTTCCCAACCAACTGAAAAACCTTAAAACAAGGAATGCTGTAGTTGTGTTCAGTGAAAATACATCATCAGTCTGCTTGATCAACTTTCAAGCTGCCTGGTGAATCTTTTGTGAAAGTGCAGTATATATAGCAGATAAGGAGAACGAGGTCAGCCAGCATCCCTGGAGCAGCTGGGATTAAAAGAGCCCTGCTCAAGTGCCCAAGAGTGATGATACTATGCTAGTTCGGAGATTAGATCCCATGACCTCCTGGACAGTGGGTTACCTGGCTGCGAGAGACATACACAGTTTTATACTTTACTCAACTAGATCATACACAATTAGATTTTAATCTTACCACCAAAAGATCAGACAGGGTTCATCCTACCAACAGTCTCCCAACCACACATCCAGGGTCATGAAGCTGGAGCCTCTGTCAGGAAGCACAGAGTCGGGGACACCAGGCCATCACGTGGCGCACACGATGGGCAGCACAGAGACACCATTACACCTGTGTGTTTTTCAGATTGCAGGAGGAAACTGGAGTACTAGAAGAAATCCGGTCCAAACCTTAGAGAAGGCAACAGTGCTACTTACTGAGCCACCATACAACCCTCAGATGAGGATAAACATTACAGAAATGCTCACAACCATTTAATCATCCAATAGTACACAGATTAAGCTGAATATGCTTAATTATACATACAAAAATCAGTACAGAAAAGGACCTCTGATCGCCGTATCCATTGTCACAGCTGTGAATAACCACAGAGAATGAGTTTCAACTCTGTACACCAAAAACTATATGCTGGGTGAATAAAGGCACCACATTTAGGAACAAATTTTATTCATATTTAAAACAGATAATGCTTTCATTATTTTCCTTTGTATGCTAAGAAAATCATTTATGTCTGAATGATGTTCAGGCAACAGTGGTCAAAATGAAACGAATACAAAACAAATATGGCTAATATGCAGCAAATTAACAACCATCAGGACCCTGTTCCACGGGGTTTTGTGCTGTCCACTTCCCCGAACCCAAACCCAAACACATGCAATTCAAAGACAATTATTTAAAAACAGCAGTTTATCTTAGTAATCTTAAATACAGAATAAAGTTAGCAGTCATTTATTTATATCACATATTAAGAGTTTTTTTTTTCCTTTTAAAAAATGGACCATAAAACACAAAGGCCCCTTTTTATTTTCACAACATTGGCACTTGTAAAGAGTCTGGCTCTACAAAGAAAGAGAATTGGCACACATTATAGTACATCATTTACATTTGGTATACTAAAAAATGGAAAAGCAAACACAAATACCAATTTATACATACCTATGCAGTTACTCTTTAAAAAAGAAAATAAACATTCAGTTAATTAATTTTTGTTTAAAAAAGGAGGGGGGGGGGATTAATGTTAATGTCCACCGTCTCAGTTCAGACCTCAGTCTGAATGAGTAAAACCCAACCAGTAAGAACATCTCAGGACACCAGGAAGTGAGCTTCAAGCAGCAGCTGTGAACTCTCACGAATCCGTGTGGGCCCGTATTTCAAAGGGCTGTTCAGTGCACTGACTCAGCAGGGGTCAGAGGTCACCACGGGAAAATGCCAGGCAGTCCTATTAACGTGGCCATTTACAATCCCTAATATATAAAGACCTTCACACACTGTGAGTGAATCATTTTAAATGAACTCAGGAGTCAACCGTTTTTAAGCACTTTAAGTGGTACCTTTTTAAAATTTTAATAAAGCATGTTTATGTCTCCAAATATTTAGTAGTACAAATGGAGAACCAGTCTACACTATTTTTATTCATCTACTGGGATTTTAATTTTCATCTTAAACTTTCAGTGCTGTTTCGCTACTTACAGCCTTGCAAGTGGAACTATCCACACGTCTATTTCAATATATAAATTTGGCAAATTAATGCAACAAAACATTTTACAAAACTGTTACCCATCGACAGAGAAAGTCATGTGTCACTTATCCATGTGGTAAACAATCAGGAAACTGGGTTTCTCAGCATTTCTGACATCACCTGCACTACTGTAAGATCACACAACTGAAATGGTAATACTTTTAGTGCTTTGAATCCAACTATAAAGACAACAAAAACCTTAAACAATAGTTTTTCTAATTTACAATACCATCCAGAATATACAGATTATTTACTTTGAGCAACTCAACACTGTCTGATCTCAGAACACTTAACCACAAGCAAGAATAAACAACAATTCAAAAATGAATTTGACTATATAAAAGAAAAAAAAACATAAAAATACATATTTCCCCTCACTGGATAAGCCAACAGAATAAAAAGGAGTCCAACGAGCTTGGAGCAACTTCTTACTGCTCGAAATGAGCAGAACACTAATTAAACGGGATGCAGTGTGCTTATCGAGGTATCCGTGGTCACTCACATCGAGTTCCATCAACCTCAGAGTACTGTCTAGCTACAGATCAGAATAACCCATTATTTGCTGCCCAATTAAAGGAAATTGACAGCACAGATTTAACAGCTCCTATACGCCTAATGAGCCCAGGTTGGAAGTTCTCGACTTGCAGTAAAGCTTCAATATATCATCAAAGATCAACAGCGCAGGGTACTGCCCACAAAGTGAGCCGTGCCCTATAACGGGGGAACGGACCAAGACCTGCAGCCAGGAGTCTCCGATAAAACGAAACCGGTCTGTGCTTAGCCATGGGCTGAAGGCCTGGGCTCCTGTCCCTCTCGTTGGCCTACAGTGACACCTTCTGTCGACAGCTCACCGAGAGATCAGCAGCTTGAACGTAGTGACGAGAGCTCTTCTCCAAACACGCTGGGCTGCTTAAAGTGAAGAGGAACGAGAAGTTGGCCAATGATGTTTATCGAGCTAGCAGAGGGCAGAGTGCGCACTCATGAATACAGCATAAAGGAATATCTGTCCATTTCAGATTTGTGGTGGTGGTGGGGGTATTACAAAAAGCTTACAAACACCAGCATGTCTAATAGCTTTGAAGCGGTGGATGAAAGAAAATGGTCTGTCGTTAATCAAGGCCCACTGAACACTGTGACAAAAGCGTGTGTATAAAATACTGGTAGTATTTCAGTGACACACAGCAAATCATCATCTAAAAAGATGCTTTTAAAAGCTATGAGACCCACTGGCTTACTGCACCACCCACACTGAGCTGCTACAGCCCTATAAAAACTATGAATGTATGAAAACAACAGGTAAACACTTTTACCCCTGGAAAAAAAAATGGGATAATTGCGATTTATAATACACACGAACATAAAAGCTGTAGCAATTTTCGTAGATGCTGAGCACTGGAGGTTGAGGCTAAATGTGAAAACCGCATTTGATTTCCAGTGCGTCTCTCCCCATATAACAGCACAGCAAAGCAGTACAAAAATATATGGGAAAGTGGGATTAACGGCACTAATAAAGAGAACTGGGCTACATTAACAAAATCAGAGATTCTCCCAGGTAATTTGTTTATACAGATCATGAAAACGATACAAAAGGGGCTTAGGGGTTAATGATAAGCCTGTATAGAACAGGCTCTTCAGTCCTTGTGAAGATGCTAGTTGTACAGGCATAGGAGGAGAACGCAGGTGAATTTAACATACAGCATCAGCCAAAGCGTCTCCCAGTGCTCTCTCAACACAGCCATAGTGTCTTGGCACTGGTGCAACCGGAGGAAACAAAACATAAAAATAATTATATACATACAAAAAGTGCCACCAAATGTGTCTTCAGTTCCCGATAAAATCCCAAGTCAGACTTTGGCAGTCAGTGTCCAGAGAGGCGGGGCCTAAAGCTAGCCCCGCCCACGGTAAACGGTCAACACCCCCTGGCAGTTACCTTTGAGCAATATATAACAAAAGTGAAGCACACAGGCACTACGCTTCAGAAAGTAAAAGGGAGTAGGCCTCTCCAGTCATGCAGAGAGGCAGGAAGCATGATCCAGGACATTCTACACAGCATCTGAGCCCAGCTGCAGTACCATAGCAGTGTCACACAACTTTCAGTGGAAATGCAAGCGCGTCAATTTTGTTCTGCCCTGCTCAGCATAAGCTCATCTTCAGAGCAAGCAGATGAGGGTATCAAAGAAGAACCTAACCTATTCCTTACATTCTGGACCTGTAAGCGATGATTAATGTAGTGCAGCCATTAATGTAGTCCAATAAAAGTGCATTAGAATTGCACCCGTTTCTCAGTCACGCATGGTCTTGTCTTTAAAACCTCTGGCTGTTCAAATTGTATGCAATATAATAGCCCTTTTAATGAAGATGTCTGAAAATTCACCTGAATTACACTGCAAAGACAACTGCAATGAAGGAGACAACTAGCTATGGAATCTTGGAAATACTTTTTCTTCAAAAAGGGAACCAGGAGAAGGTATCATTACGAAATTCTTTTAAATGCTTGCTTAAAGCTTTGCTTCTACATTAAAATTTTTATTGTACTCAGACCCAAAGTGACAAATATTTGACTGATACGAATAAACGATAAATATTTTTGCGTATAGAGACTGAGGAAAATCCGATTACTGCACCCATAAGGATTCATACAGCAGTTCAGACAGCGCCTCCTACTTTTACTGAGGAGGTACCAGTTCAAGATAGGAAAGATTCTCAACACCCACAAAGCTGGCCTTATATAAATAAACTAATAATAAAGATTCTGTTCACAACTGAACATCTGTTTGATATGGATAAGCCAAGCACGTTAGTCAGCATTAACAACAACATTATGCTATGTTCAGCTCAGCATTTACTCTTCAAACTATTGCTTGCAACTGTTCTGTCATCTAAATACAAATACAGCATGTCATATTTCGATAACTTAAAAATAGTCACAGTATCATGTAATGTCATTCACAAGAGTTAGATGCAACTTAAGAATAAAGAGGGGCTTTCTGTCCCATGCCATTTTGTTTTGCAGTTCTCTTCGTACTTAGTTGCCTCATTCACACAGGTTGACGTTAAATTTCTATTCCTCACACCAAGACCAAATATTTCGAGCCCCTGTGTTGCCTGGTTTTTCTGTAGAGATTAATCGGCGTGGAGAGGCTGCTGTCATCTGTTATTCAGTCAGCGCTAGATGGGACCATTTAAAACTATGCAAAATGCCAAAAGATACAAGTACACAGATCCAAATAGGGGGTAAAAAAATAGGAACATGGGGGCGGGTGTTGGAGTGTCAAAAAGACAGAAAAAAAATAAATAAAAGCGGCAAAAAACTGACCATCCTTCAGCGCGTCATTAACCCCATGTTTACACACTGGTTCTCTGAATGACTGAGAATTTTATAACAATTTCAGTTGCAATAGCAAAATTTTACATGTTCAAAATATTCGACATTGTTTCTCTCCTGCTCTCAGATTTATGTTTTCCTGTAGATGTGAAAATCATGCATGTAGTTACATCTACCAACGTAAAAATAAGCTCAAGCTTGAATCCGTGAACACGGCGTATCCTTGAGACACCACACTATTACAGCCCTGTTCATACAAGTTTCCCACAATCCTTTGGGTCCAAGAGCCCAAACCCTCCTGCAGAGCACGCCTTCCAGGTGTTCTGTCACTCTCTCCCGATTTATGCTTCAAATCCCAAGCAGCTCACTTAATTAGCACACATACCGCCGCTATGGTGACCCTTTCTATAGGACAACGTTGAACCAACGTGATTAACGAAAACGAAACAAACTCAACATAAAAGCTAGTGTAAGGGCGCTGTGCAAGTAAGTCAGAGCTGTAGACATGGAGGGAATGAGGAGCCCCCAGAAATGCCACGAATGGGCGGAGCCAGTGTGTCAAAGGGCAAAAACAGCAGACCGTAGGTCCCTGGGAGGCTGTGATGAAACACAGACAAGAGTCACAAACAGAATCGGGAAGCGGGGAGGTCTGGGTGGCGTGTGGATGAAGCTCAGCGACACTCGCATATGTATATATGTGTGTGTGTGTGTGTGTTTCGCCTCAGATGTGCGTTGTCCGCGCTCTGCCTTGACGACGGCCTCTCGCTGGCATTCACACCAGGTTATATTCTTTGAGGTTGAGCTGCAGGATGGTGTCCTTGACAGCGGCGAACACGAAGCGGATGTTCTCCGTGTCGGTGGCGCAGGTGAAGTGGGAGTAGATGATCTTGTCGCTGTCTGGGTTCAGGTCCACAAACATCTTCAGGATGAACTCCCGGGCTGCCTGCGCGTCTCTCTGGGGACCTGGGCGGACACACACAGCATTACCGCCTTCGCCATTAGACGGAAAACAAACCAAATGAAAATTAATCCTTTAATCCTCCACCCACCCCCAATAATTTCAGCTTGTTCTTGGGGGGGGGGGGTACATGAAATAAAACAACAGTATCCAAATCAGATGTGTCATACATGGATCAACACCTGCATTAAAGAGCTCTTTCATGGTCCTGCAAGCTGTGGCTACTGATCAGTGTTTTGAAGTTTCAATTTTCACACAGCAGCAGGGGGAGGACTGAAATGAAAAATTTCAATTCTCAATTTTTCATTGTTCTTTATTTAATTACTTTGCTTCTCCAACTTGCTAATCTTCTCTAAAGGACATTTCAATGCCTGAAAAAGGCCGCTAAAAACAACCTGGGTCTGGGAGCACAGATATTCATACCGAAACTATAAGCAGAAGGTTTGCACGTTACCTTTAATGTTAATTCTGAAAATGAACTGTAAATTCTGAAGGTGTTCGTTTCCTTAATTTTATAAAATCCATTGGATACAGAAACTCTAGCATTGATTTCACACACACACACACACACAAAATAATTTTCTTACACCAATACACAATAGAATATTCCTAGTCTGAATACGCTTTTATGAGTCAGCATTCTCATATTCCACCTGAATAATATATGGGCTGTGTCACCTCAGTGCTGTGACAAGCAAGTGGTAATGAGTGTTGAACACCACAAAGAAGTGTTTGCAGGGTTGTATCAAAGAACTGATTCGACCTCACACCCTCCACCATCTTCTGTTATGCCTATGGATAGGAAGTGATTAACACATTGAAACAAGCTTCCTTGTTGCAGGTTTCTTGGGCTGTTTGAGCCAATCAAGTCACTCCTAGACCTCTGACAAAGTACCCACTTCCCTGACTGGTGGCGTCATTATCCTGAGAGGTTTCACTTGGTAACCGGTTACCTATGGCTTCCACTCAACTGTTTATACAGCCGAAGTAAAAACAAAACAAAACGAAAACAAAGCCCTGAGAGATTAACAGTCATAAAGCACCGTGGGAGTGTCTTCTGATCTGAAGCTCTACTAGCCCAGCACTGCAGACCACGCCAGCCCTGGATCCTGTCCCTTCTTTGTAGCTATTCAACTCAGTATCTGCTTTGGTCTGTCCTCCTCCTCACAGCCTCTCCACTTCTACATGACAGTGGCATCGTAGACTTCTAGAGCCACTCAGAACTCATCATCCAGGCCTGGATCTGTCAGGTAACACTCTGGGTGCCATCCTCTTATGACTGTAAAAAAAAAAAAACATTCCTTGGTTTCCATTAGAGGGCAGCCTGTTCTCCTAGAGAAGGAATTCCAAACCTTTTGACGACCAGCAATGTTGTGCAAAAAATTCAGAGGATCACACACAATCAAAAGGAAATATCATCAACATTGTCAACAGCATAGCATGTTTGCATCATTCATTGTGATTTGTTACAGTTAGCAATCATTTAAGTTTCCACAACAGAATCATTAACGAAAAGCCAATTCAATAATGATCGCTGGGTCCGTTTCCCCATTACAGGCTGGTCATAGCGAGGGGTAATGGGAGACGGGGACAAACAATGTGTCTCTCTTACATCAAACCTGTTCCTGAACCGTCAGAGCTGAAAATCCAGCCTCACACCAAAAGGTGCACGTTCAAGGCCGTAAATGCCTTCGTGGCTAATGCACACATCCCCTTTCACCTCAGTCCAAAATGATGAAGCAGAACGTTTGAGCTCCAGCTTCTTCACATGCAAATCCGAAAGTACAAATGTCAGGGGTCGAAAATAAATAGTGCTCACAAAGTCTTGGGACGCTTGCTTAATTCAGTAACAGTGTGGCAAATTTATTGGCTTCATAATCAAAGTCCACTGACGAGCATAACGCGCAACATACATCATACGCAAACATTTTATCACATTTTTGACTGACCATTCAGTTCCGTTCTTGCCATTTTGCTATAAACTGTAGTCATTGGCTCCCAAATGGATACTAAATACGAATGTTTGGTGTTTAACAAACAACTCTTTTAGAACGCTGTATTACTCTAATGATGTTTAATGTATCGCCTTGGGACGAGACTGGTGTGAAAGGCGCTATATAAAAATAAATTGAATTGAAACTATACTCAGCAAAAAAAGAAATGTCCCTTTTTCAGGACTGTGTATTTCAACAATAATGTTGTAAAAATCCAAATAACTTTAC
>JAODLC010000036.1:4663872-4706065 GCA_026781145.1 Hippopotamyrus pictus | reverse complement strand
GCTTCCGGGATGGGCTCCGGACCCCCCCGCGACCCAATAAGGATAAAGCGGGTTGGAAAATGGATGGATGGATGGATAATAATTAGAATGTGTAACATTTACCCATTAACTTTTGAAATTTTGAAAGTATACAGTCAGTGCTGGACTTCATGTGCATCAACGTTCTGCTGCTTTGCTACACTTGAAAGTTGAGTCTTCTGTTCCACGCCTAAATTTAGTAAAATGTACAGCGTTAGAGCAGCAGTATTACAGCTACCCAGAGACGCACCACACAAGTACAGGACTCCTCATGGTACAACGTCACAGTCTAAAGTGTCTCCAGGGGAAGAGGGTAAACGGTGACAGCTTCCTGAAGCGGTACCCAGTTTGCAGATACCTCTACCTCCGCCTCCCACCCACTCTCCCCATCCCCGTCTCACTGCGGCTCCCAGTCTGAACTTACTATTTGGTGGAATCGGAAAGCTGGTATTCCCTGCGCCGGTCATAGGCCTCCTGTATGCCCGGGTCTGCCCAGAGCATCCTTATCGCGCTGACGTACTGCATCTCAAAGGACGACACCTTCTCCACATCCACTTCTTTCACAAGCGAAGCATTTGACTGAAAAACAAAGAGGATGGAGGGATTCTTTAACTTCTGATCCACGTTGAGTTGGTAAAAGAAAATGAATTAGAACTTTTAAACACAAGTACCGTGATTGTCACACCAAACACTTTTCTATACATAGATTATAAACGTTACGCGTAAATCATTCCAGAGAGAAAATCAATATGATGCTTCAAAACGCCAGCCATCTTGCCAGGCACTGTTCGATGGCAGAGAGATGTGAAATGCAAGACGCTGTCTGTTCCAGCAGCAATCAAGGGACCATATATAGATGGCTTAAATCCAGAATGTGCTGTCTTCCATTTTAACACATTAGCAACCATAACCTACAGCTAACACCTACAGGTGTTGGTCTGGATGAGTCGAGCCAGCACTCAGGCTCGGATCGGCTACCTTGCGCTAAAAAGTACAGCTGTGGTTCTGGGCGACGGGTGAACGGTGCCCACAGACACACTCCCACGCTCACCTTGTTCTGCTCATACTTGTACTGCATCTTGAGGTTCTCCAAGGCACGGATCATGGACTGCATGGAGGTGAAGATGTTCTGGTACACCAGCTTGATGAAGCCCCGTTTGTCCTCCTCAGTGTAGCCGGCCCCATGGATGATGCGCATCTGCTTGATGAAGGTACTCTTGCCACTCTCTCCGGTACCTGAGTGGACACGAAGCATAGCTTGGGACCGCAGCAGACAAACAGCAGGCCAGGCTACAAAGCGACGGCTCTCAGACTCCTCACACCTTCAGTGCTACATGGAAATATCAGGTTTGGACAAAGCCAGCACATACTGTCGTAATAACATCCCAAAGTACAGGGGCTCAAAAGTGGAGCTTCTACGGAACATCTGAGATGTAACTGGCAGGTAGTGAAGTGAAAATATCCGAGTAACATTTATATAGCACTTTTCAAGACACCCTAAGCGGTTTAGAGAGCTGATGGGCAACCACTTCAACCACCACTGTGAACCACCCACCTGGATGATGCAACAGCAGCCATTCTGCACCAGTATGCTCACCATGCAGTAGCTAAGGTGGTGAAGGGGCAGGAGAGAATTTACCAGTTAGATATAAGGGATGAGCAGGAGGCCAGGTTTGAAAGGGCCACAGGGGACAGTTTTAGCCAGGGCATCGGGGTACCACTCCTACTATTTTGAAAGATGCCCAGGGATCTTTTATGACCTGAGAGAGACAGGACCTGAGTTTTACGTCTCATCCGGACAGCGCCATATTTACGGCACTGGGATCCACACAGATCACAGGATGCGCTCCCCCTGCTGGCCACAACACCACCTCTTCCAGCAGCAACCCAGCTTTCCTAGTTGGTCTCCTATCCAAGTACTGGTCAGACCCAAACCTGCAGGTGCTATGGCTGCTGTCAGGGACTAGCAGGTTCTCACTTATTAGACCTCCCCATTGCAAAAGGCATCGCTGCACTTTAACAATTCATCGTTAAGGTTCCACAGCCATGCCTAAAAAGTGAAGATGGGAAAATTAGCTGAATAAATTATATTAAATAATAATAGCAGATACTTCAGTCTAGATCAAGTGGGGTTGTTCCATGTAAAAGAGCAGCCAAGGACTAATAAAATACTAAGAGGATATGTTACATCAAATATATCTGTGCAAGTGATTCCATTTTTCCCCTTTTTCAAAGCTTCCTGGAAAGAACCCTGAATAGAGTATTTTAAGTAGTATTTTACAGAAAAGAAGTGCATGACTGCTGAAGCGCTATAGTTTAATACTAAGAGGACATACAACTGCTTTCTGACGGCATTAGCTCACACTTAACCCTATGGGAGCACTCCATCTCCGAGACACACGAACGTCGGCTGCAAGTAACAGGCTAAGCACATACCCCTTTATCCAGGAGGCTTTCTGTTTGCGTGGATGATGAATGGGGAGCAGACAGCGCTGGGACAGGAGCAAAGCACACTGCCAGACCCGTAGGTGTGGAAACAGTGAGAGGATGGGTGCTTATCGCTGAAGGCCTACAGTCACTGCTTTCGCTTTGGTGGGAGACCGACCACATGAGCAACTGCTTGGGTGATCAGAAATTAGGCCTAAGTCACGAAACACTCCGGAGACTCCACTGCTCCATGTCAACGATCAATGTAAGAGGGGCAGACGAAAGCACGGCAGTGCAGGGGGTTTCGAATTCAGGGCGAATGGGACCCATCATTGTCAAACTGAGGTCACTGAGGCCCTCCTACCAGTGAGTTTATAAAGAGAACAGCAGCAGCAAACTAATCCCAATATGACCCAATATGAACTGCTAATTAGCTACAGCTTCACAACATTAATACAGCTTAGATAGACTCTATGAAGACTGGTGGTTATATCATAAGCTCTAACAAGTCATAACCAGGGCCCACCCAGAAACTCTCATGTGTCCAAACTATTCCCCCCAGCTTGCATCTGACTCCCAGAACAGGACTCCTCAGACCATAAAATTCTGTTTCCTTCATTAACATCTGTCAAGGCCAATGGATCAAATATTTATAGGAAACTGATGCCTAAATTATTGACATCATCCATGATCCAAACTCGCGTATAAGACATACAAATTGTTGCTCAGGGGTTGTGGTCAATTAAGCGGACGCTCAATTATGTATGCAGGTGCTTAAAACATTTATTGTGTCTTGTCCTCCTCTGTGAATTTGTAAGAGCTGCCAGATGCATTGCGACATTTATCTTGCTATAGAGAAAAGAAAACACAAGGGCCGGCTTCTCTGTCACCATTCAGATGCCTCTCGCACCATTCAGAAGACTGTGGCTAAGCCTGGGGAGCGTTCTTTAATGACAAGGATGACATCACCGCCTACTTCACATTTCTGCTGCTCTCAGAAGTAGGTCAACACGAGGCTTCCCCCCCTTTCAATCAAGTCACGATAAAGGGGCACCATTAGCAGGCGACGGGAGAACACCTCTCGGGAATTTCTATCAAATGAAACCAGCTCAATACTCGCTTCAAGCAGCGCATTGACCAGCCTTTCGTAAAGCACACACAGGGACTATAGCCCACAGGAACTCGCCAAGGCAGTCAGGTCAGCAGCGGGGCTGAATGCAGCCCTGGAAAATGTCAACTCATCACTGGGTAACAATTAGCAGCAGATCTGACAGCCTTTGCTCGTCCTGAAATGCAAAAGATTTGTCTCTTAAAAGATGGAATTCATTTTCCTGCTTCAGACATCCATGGAATATTTATTTAGCAGGCACTTTAATTTGAAGCGACACACAACTGAGAGAGCAGGGTCAGACACTCCCAGAAACAACTGGGGTTAAGGGCCTTGCTCAAGGGTCCAACGGTGACGTCACCCTGCCGACCGCAGGATTTGCATTAACAACCTTCTGATCACAGGCCCAGCCGGATGCCCAACAGAGTCACACACACACACACACACACAAGTGCCACCACCCAAGATTGCTACGTACTGAAACCCATTAGCACAGACAATAACGATGTTTTTCAACTACCTTACGCAAACCATAAAACAAACTATTGGGTTTTCCACTGCAAATTATCCAAGCGCTAACCACGCTGACATGGCCCTACTTACTAGCATGACAAACTGAGCTAGTTGCGTCACCACCCCGACTGGTCGAAATGCAGGGAGATACCGGTGATCTGCATTGATATGCGTGGATTATCTGATGGATGAGGGCCATATTCTATATATTATTCATTATTAGTAGCATCGCGCATCACGATGTATTGATGCGTCCCAGTAACTCGGAACTTGAAAATTTCCAACAACCTAAAAACAGTACTATAGAACAGCTGAACGGAATGGATTCGTAACTCAAATTTGTGCAAGCTAATGCTAATTATGCTTGCATTAGTTTGATGCTAACGTAAGATGGCAATTCTCTCATACGTGCTAGCAGAAATTAGCACTCAGAAAATTATATTTACTGTTCACATGGTGTACAAGTGTATCTTCTGTTTTACGTCACTGTTGCTCAACAAAAACCCTGCAACGCCTTTACTAAACGGACCCTTATGCGGCGGAAAACTCAAGCAAGCTGGAACTGCGCTGTAACTGGACTCTCTTCACAGCCTGGTTCGAGTATGGCTCAGTTCCTGGATGCCAGTGGAAAAAGCGCCATAAGAAAAACAATGAAGACTGACAGCAAACAACATTATATCTCATGCTCTCCTACAATGAGGAAAAAAAAATAAAAAGTAAGTGTTTCCATTTTAATCCTGTATGGCTAAACTACAAAAGCTTTAGGGCCACAGATTCACTAGCATATAGCCACTACATTTCCCATAGTGCTCCAGGATGACCCCAAGGCTCCTTGAACAGCTTATACCTCCTTGAACCCACACGTGTTGGAAAGAAGGAAAACTGGGCTATACAAAAGGTAGACATACATAAATATTTTACAGGAGATAAACCATATTACAGATAAGGTAATGCTAGTGCAAATGTTAAGGCTAGCTAGGTAGCCTTAGCATTCAGCCTACCATAGTTTTATCAGCAAAATGCACATTAGCCAATTAAATCAAAGGCAAAATATTTTTCAAATTAGAGGAGCACTGTATAAATTACTCAGGCTTGTGTCACATAAGACAAAATCTTGCCACTACGTATCTTTTGTGTATTAAAATGCACAGAAAATAAATGTAAGGAAAGATTATCTGCTCAATGATGCTCACAAACACTTTGGATGCAGTTCTGGCTAATGGTGTGAAACAGAGACTTCCTGTATTTCGATTTTCACGTACTCAAAGTTTGCATAATACATTTGAAGGAATCCATTTCTCACCGCTGGTGGCCATGGCAAGGTAACTTTAAGGGTCACGCCCTTTAATTCTGCATGCACCCAAATACAACAATTCTAGAAATGCCCCAATACCACCCAGGATGGCCTGACGAGCCTGGCTTATTGGGCCCAGAGTAAGGCAGAGGTGACGTGCCACACCATGACGATCTGTAAACAGACAAATTTGTAAAGGCCGAAGAGGTCAGTCAGTGCACTGGGAACACAGACCCTTGCCATAAAGTAATGCACGTCAGCATATTTGATCACTAATCCTCCTCAGCCTCTCAAACAATAAGTGTAGCCTGTGTGTAACAGCTTAAGCCTTTTACATACGACAACGGCGGGTTGCCACCCACAGAGCCGCCAGCCCCCTCTCTGGAAACTGCGTGATAATACCTTTAAATGAACTGCACTCAGATGGGATAAGCATCCATAGGCTTCGGCAAAGCCACAAGTGAGCATTTAGGATGAAGGTCCAGCAGGAAATTACGGAGGCCGATGACTTCAGGTGTGTTTCGGTTTAAGGCAAAAGTGAACTCTGAGGGAAGGGAGAGCGAGAGGGGCTTTGAAAAATTCTGCAAACGTTCCCCACTGGGAGGGCGCCAGCTCAGCAGAATTCACGGCACAAGACTTCCCCCGTGGGAGAGTTTGTGCCTGTGGCTTCTTTTGAAGGGCAGCTCTTTATTGCCTGGGCTGTGGCTTCAACTGGTCTAAAGGTAACAGAGGGGAACCGGGCCTTGATCCCCTAGGGGTGATGCTCACTTCTGAGGAGGTCTCTTCAGAAGCCCCGTCGCTGCTCTGGGACAGTCTGATAAAATATGAAATTCCCAAATTCCATGTGACTGTCACATGTTTACACACCCACCCCGCTACCACAGTGGTGAGATTCCTGCCGTTTAATCCAAGAAACCAGAGAGAAACACAGATGCTAACTCGGCCAAAATTCTGCCACAAACACATTTAAATACCAGTCTTCATCAAAAACATTCAAGAAAAAGGTATGAGAATACTGACACAAATATACACATTATATAAAAAAAAATGTGTGCGTAAAGTTTTCCGTAAGCATATACTATATCACATTACGTATAAGCAGGGGTGCATATTGATGGTACACATTCACTGTATAAAGTGTTATGTGCAGCAATTTCTTGTCGTAGCAGCGCAAATGGGTATTTCATGTGCATTCCTGCTGCTGTGATGAGAAATTACCATACATTTTAACCTATGTGGCTAATTTGTACTTCTGTCGTGGTATAAAGGCTTAAATGCACAGTGATTTGTCGTAACACGAATGCACATAAAATACACATTTGCGCTGCCACGACGAGAAACTGACACGCGCCTCACTTCGCACAGCGAATGCTTACCGGTTATGTGCACCGCTGCATGTAAGCATCTCTTCAGAACAGTGCGCTTTGCATTAATGTGAACCCAAAGACACAAAAAGAAATCAAAGTATCACAGCTTCTCATACCACTCCTAATTCAGGCACAATTTTGCATTTATGCTTCCTTTGCTATACATGCACAAACGCCTGTATATTGCTGTTTTTGAAAGGTCAGTAATAACACTACAGCAACTTCAAAACTTACTCCCAGGTAGAACAGAAGTCATTTATTCATCCCTGGAAACTGGATTGTTTTTACATTTCCTGTCTTGCTCTCCACAATAGACGTATGCATGCAGGTAGGCCGATATACAGATGAAAGTAAGTTATGGTGTTGCTTGGGGTGACTGGCCTTTCCCAAGAACCCAACTATTCGGAATACCCTGCTGACCATGGGGTTTGAACACACAACCTTCTGGACACAGGACGACGTAGGAAATTTCAAAAAATAGAGGGGGCAAGTTTTGCTTCCACTATATAAAAACGGGGGCATTAAAATTTTAGGGGCACTTTTTAAGAATAGAAAGTAATGCATAAAGTTTATGTTTTTAAATGTGAAATACGCTCAGATTGAAACGCATAATCAACAACTTTAGCCAACACGAGTAAATAAAAAGCATACTTTAGAAATTTTTGAAGGTCTATTCAAAATATTTGGGAAAAGGCTGTGTCTTGAAACAGTAAATGCAAACCAATCCCTTCAACAAAATAAAACAATTACAATGTGTTAATATTGTCAACCTGTGAGCTATTCGGCAAAAACGAAATAAAACAAGTACCAAAACAAGTGCTATTCTTCACCCCCATCAACTACCCATGAAACGCTAAATGAACGGTTTGATTCTAGCTGTGAATTCTGGGAGTGTGTTCAATGTCACGACTGAAGCTCTCACGCTGTTCACAACCAGGAAGGTATACTATTGGTTTTAACACACAATAAAAGATATATCAATTTGATGTCATGTATCTTCTTTTGAAAATATATTGGTATACAGAGAAAAGTCGATATACCGCCCAGCCCGAGGCAATGATAAAAGCTGTTGATGGGGGGGTAGGGAAGCCATGGGTAAGCAGACGATCCACAGTCACACCCCCGAGAGAGATCGGCTTTTGTTTTTTGATGAATGCCTTTATCGTAAAATAAAGGTATCTTAACAGCATTATAGTACTAGGTAGTTAGCTGCATGATACATTAAATTATGTATGCATGTAATGTGAACAACAGTCCGGTTTGTACGAGTATGTTAGAGACGAAAATGGAAATTAAATGAAATTAAAAATAAAAATGGCTTAGTGCAACTGCATTTTTTCCCCCTCACAAAGTCTTGGAGGCAATTTTTACCCCTAGATCGTGGTTTTTAGGAGCCCCCGATAATTTCCGACAATGATATAGGGTCAGATGCACACACCGAACAACAAACTGCCCCAAATACAAAATAAACAGAACAGCACAGAGAACATGGAACAATTTGTCTGAACAATTCAACAGGAACACAAAATTTGCTTAAAAAAAATTAAAAATTTGAGGGGGAACATTTTGACCTAAAAACTACCTCCTGTTTGGCTGTGACATTTCATACAATTTATTTATGTTCATAAAAATTCAATTTATCATCTAAAGTAATTTTCTATTCACTGAGCCACCACACCACCCACTACAATGTAACAGACACAGAGGGTGAACATCACCCAAAGGTACACAAATAAAGCAGCTACAAAGGAGGAGTACTACCCTTTCCCTTTAGAACAGATTCAGTCCTTTGTGGAACGCTGTAACGATGTCATGAATTGTCTGTAGTGAGATACGGGGGGGGGGGGGTCTTCAATTCTTTGAGGAACGAAGGTGGAATCAACTTCACAATCTATGTTCTATAAAGGTTCAGTGACGCTCAGATCCTGGTCTTCATGAAACCTTTACTGAACCTATTTAAGAGTATGAGAAACATTGAGAAGCCCGAGTTGGCATCACAGGGCTGGTGGCAGTTCCTGTAAAATGCCCTCATATACCACAGCAGTTACTGGACCTGACGACTCCCATAAGAAACCGCCCATACTAACGGACTGTGGGCTGAAGGCATCGTCGCGCTTTCTGCAAACATCAACCTGTCCAGATGCAAGAAATGGGGACAATACATTATATTACCCTTTTTTACGATATTCTGAGGTTCAGGTTTTGAGCTCCTCGCACCAAGTTATGCATTTCTGTGCAAAGGACTTTGATACAAATTGTTTCTGAACGGCAGTCCTGCTATTTACAGTGCAGGTTTATGAAGTTCATGATGTACCATTTTTGTTGAATCTAGGTCACAGAGGTGCTCATGCAGTTCCAAAAAGTCTATCCTACTGCTGCATACAGAAGCCACACTGTTAAGTGTCCTTATGTCCCTGTCAGTATGCGAGTGCTCTTTGCTGATGCAGCTAGTCCGTGTTCGGCACAAGCCGTTTATGTGACCGTTGTATTTGCAATTACGGAGCTTATTGGGCTTGCTTGGAACTCTATTACTTACCTCACGTTGCTTTGAAAACTCACAAACCGCTGATTGTCAGACCTTTCATAGCTGACACATACAGCTATTTGGTATTCAACATAATATGACTCACTGTCGCAGCTGTGTTTGTAATTGTGATTTAGTTGTGGTTTAGTCATTTATCATGCACCGTTTCTGGTATGTTATCCATCCTTGTTGCATGTGTATAAAGTGAATTTAAAAATTTTTTAAATATAGCTCGTGCCAAGAACTATTTAACAGCAGCAAAACGGAGCACTTCTTGGAAGGTCACATTATCAGATTCCTGCAATGGAAGACACTGCAGCGGCGTAAATTTCATTATCACATATAATCACACATTACAATATGATGTGCTGCATGATTTCCGGCAGGAGTATCTGCTGAGAAGAGCATGTGGTATGAATGTTGGAGATAATTTCCATTGCGGTGGGACCATAGGCAACATGTAAGTCCACAGTTACACGTCTTGTATTGTTCCCTAATATGAGGTATAATTAGGCTTCTGTGGCTCGAAGAATAAATGTATAGTATTAATGCAGATGGAGTGGCCTGATTTCAAAGTACATTTCCTAGAACATCCCAGTCTACATAACAGGCACCCCCACCCTCTGCCAACAGCACCAATCTGTGAGTCTCTAAGGCTGTGCTGCAAAGAGAAAACCACACCATCCTTAAAACGAGAATAAGGACTGACCCACCAGTCTGGTGTCCACCCAACTTGCCACAGGTTAGCGGGATGTTCCTCAGAACGGGTCTTAAATGGTTGGCAACAGGCACATCAAAAAACCAAAACGAATGTCCATCTTCCAACTGCACCTCCAGTATGTGGTTGTAAGTGAGCCACCATAACACACACACACACGCACGATCAGTGTTTCAGAGATGCTAATTCACCTTGGTGCATGTTTTTAGACTGCAGGAGGAAAGCCCCGACCCCGAAGGTGAGGGAGGAGGAGCAACTGCACAGAGGTGCCCTAATAATTTAATATGCCAGAGGGAAGCCAAGACCAGAATAAATGAACCGAATATGAAGGGTTTTCAATAAGTATTAAAATGAATTAGTACGACTTTCAAACGGTCCTGCAAATGGACACATCTACATCTGCAGACGACTTGGAGCGGTTTTGAGGGAAATTGGCAGAAAATGACAGATAAGTGGGTATAAACTTTTTAAATCCGGATAGACCGGATTTCCCCTGCCTTATAATCCCACCCCCCAAAACCCGTGTAAGTAGGCTTTAATACTCGCGTCCGCAGTTCATGACTAATGCAGTCCTATGGCACCCACAAAACAGGATGGACAGGGTAAGAACCAGAAACATGTGCAGAACATTATGAAGCTGTTCATTTTCTCCTCTTAACAGCCATCCTGAAATTGCCTGTCCTCCATGCTAAGTTCCATAATACGGCAGCAATGCAGTGAGCATGCAACATACCCTGATGAGTATCCACTATGGGGGATCACGTACGAAACACGACTGCATGTGGGGATCACAGTGCACAAGCACCATCTACTCAAGAGCATGAATTCGGCCACAACTGCCTTGCAACAGCACGCGAGAGGGGCGAATACCAGTCCCAGGACAGACCTGTTCTGCATGTCATCAGGGTACTCAACCTGAACTGGTAACACAGGTAATACAGAACAAACATTAGCAGTGCTGGGGGGGTTCTGTAAGCTAACAGCCTTTGTCATACAAAGACAGAGAGCCGCCACCTTTCACAGAGACAGCATTCAGCTTCATTCTCACTGACCTACCAAACTGCCAGCCAAGAAAATCCAGTCCAGCAAATCTACCAGAGCAGAGACTCCAAAGCCCTACCTTTCTAAAACAAATGAACAAATGGCAGACCAACAAAATACATTTAAACATGGCCAGCACCATTAAATCCAAGGTTTCCAACCAAGTTCACAAGTTTCCAGCAAAAAAACAAACATTCTAAGGCATTTATAAATAAGATTCCTTTCTAAAAGGAACTAGGCACCTTCATCAGCCCCTGCAAACTACCCCACATGCCAGCAGATATCCTTGTCCTGCACAACTTCATCTACCAAACAGCACATATACGAGTAGGTGGACTTCCACAGACATGACCGCAAAACTGCATTAAGGGTGTAACAGCAATACCCATCTCTGTGTATATAAACCATTAGGGCACTTAGCTGCAATTTGCTGTGGAGGTGTGGGGGGGGGCTTCTGCGAGAGCCTGCAACCTATCCCGTTATCGACGCAGCAGATGGCTTAGCTAGCCACTAGCCTCAGAGTGCTGCCCCAGCAACAATCTATCCTGGGACGTCCCACTCAGGGCTCCAGCTTCTCTCTAAATCCCATCTGCAGAATCACCACGATCTATTAGGCCTCATGACCAAACCATTTCAAGCACTGTGTCCGGCAAAAAGAGCTTACCGCACTTGCAGACAGAAACATCGCAATTACAGAATGACATTACAAACTGAAGCTACATTGGCAGTAGTATTTTTTTATTTACATGCTTAACCCGCTTCTCTCTACAAAAGAAACATGTCAAGGACCTTTTGGAAGTTGGTCTGGTAGTGGGTTTTTGGCTACAGCTCAAATGTTCCATTACCCAGGAGGAAAAAAAACTGCATTATTCCATTAACACGCATGTAAGATGAAAGCAAGAAGATGGGGATGCAAAAACGTAATCCTTCACGTAACTGCAATTTCTGTGTTTCCTTAAGTTACTTTAATTTACAGTGCATGCACTTTCAGTCATGTGCTGGCAGGCATTAATACATTTATAAATTAACATTATTTTATGAGCCAAGTGAGAGAGCATTAACAAGACCCCAAACATAAATCCTCATCATAAATGGAAAATAAAAAGCTATTGTACTTTGAAATGCCCACTTTCCCCTACGAACAGTGCTGACTCACCACCAATTCATTACAGCAGGTATTAGCAGCACCTGTGTTTTTTTAAAAATTCTACAACCCATCTGTAATTCAGGATTTAGGTAACCGCCAACGTCGACAGCCTACAGTCCAGGCCGGTTTTGCTTCTAGCAAACATCCTAATGAATTAGGCCATAGTGGGGGGTTGATTATATGATATTAAATCATAGTATTAATGCAATCAAGTGTCTGAATTTCGTATGCAAGATTGGCTGTCTGTGGGGGCGCAAAAAAAAAATAAAAAAAAATGGAAGTCTGTTTATTCACTTATGTTTATATGGCACAAGTGTCGTTCTTATAAGTAACAGTAATTACCTTTAATTCCCATGAAGGTGAATTTCTATTCAGTTAGTAGAAAAGTGTCATATTTCATATGTAATATAAAAGGTCACTATTTAACAATGACCCAAAGAAATTTTTCATCAAGTGTGATTATAAACTGGACTCTGGTTCTGACAAAGCTCATTTCATGCTTCATACGGACTACAGATAGCTGCTACAGGCTTATTTGCGTATGATCTTAGGAAGCTCCCACCTAAAATAATATGAAAAAACACCCTCTTTGCAACATTTAAGTCACAGCAATGCATCTGGGGGCTGGGGAAACAAATTCAGCCCATAGTTAATGATGTGCGCAACATGGCTCATGGTACGATGCCTTACAGGGAGGAACGGCTGGCCGTTACATGGGAAAAAGGAAGGGAAACTGCTGGCCAGTCAACAAGCTCTGGGTGTGTGTCTAAGCAAACAGACCCTTGAACAACCTCAACTTGTTTGCCAATGTGCTGCTCCAATCCAGCAAGGTGTAATACAGAAAAATATTCACAGGTGTCACTAAGTAGCGTCTCCCAAAAGCTTGCGTTAGCAACTTACAAAGTTGGACTCATTCAGTTGCACGGTTCCAAATATCTAAGTTGCTAACGTAGGGGAAACGCATCCCAGCAAGACAAACGACAGCAAATGAAGACATATACGCCAACTACCATTAAATGCTACATTCTTCATGCAGCTGCAAATAAGCTTCGTCCCTCCTCCTCTTCTCCCTCTCAAAATTTTGTATGGCAGCATCTCACTGCTGACATCTGAAAGCCCCCTCCTGGGAAGCTTCAGCAGTATGACACACACAAAATATTATACCGTGAACATGAAGACTAGCACCTTACTTCCAAGCCCTGACACACAGGAAGCGACGTGGCTCTGTAGCAAGCTGACACACAAAAAGTATGCGCTGTTTGAGAAGGAAAGCTGGCCTGCGTGAGGTGCGGAGACATGCTGCACCCACGCAGCTCAAGCAAATTCCAGCGCAGGATTCACTGGGATGGGAATCCAGCACCTAATCTCTGTATGAGGTAGGATCTCATTGAGCTGACCAGCACACTATTTTACCCAGTGTGGGTTAACTGGACACCCAACGCTTTGAGAACTTGACCAATCAGCTTCAACCCCCAAGCTGATAAATTATTTACAAACCCTTTCAGTGCACTCTGTTTGTCTATTATAGAAATAACAGGGCTAAAGATTACAGGATGAACAAACGGAGAGGAATTATGGAAAAACTGACTTAATTACCAGTAGCCAATAAGAGTCTAAGAGCACAAAAAGAGACGTTAAATGTGCCAGCATCGAATGACTTTTCCAACATTTCCAGTTTGTTTCAAATTTCTTAAATAGCTGACAGAAGACCACCATCCCTTTCCAAAAGCCTCTTTCATTACACAAGCAAGCATTCAGTGTGGACAAATTAATATTGTTTTCCCCTGCAGTCTATTGTTTCCCAGCCCAGTCCTTGGGGACCCACAGACTGTCCACGTTTTTGCTCCCTCTCAGCTTCCGGTGGAGTCTGTGGGTCCCTGAGGACCAGACTGGGAAACGTTGCTCTAAACCAGGGTTATTTGAATCACGGTCCTCGAGGTCCGAGCACTGCTGGTTTTCCAGCCTTCCTTTACCTGTCAATCAGGTGTGAAGCCTCTGACCAATCAGAATCGGTAATTATTAAACTACCTACCTGGGCGAACTGAAAACAAGGCCTGGATTTGGAATCGAGGTCCAGATTTGAAGAACCCTGCTCTAAACAATAATCCATCCTTCAACATCTGAGGTAGCTCCAAGGTGAAGCGGCACCGCCTTCAAGTGATTTTCATTCGAACCAATTAATGCCTCCTCACATTTAGTCACCAAGTTAAACTGCTTGCAGGACTTTCAGGAAGACAGACGACCTAAACTCATTTGTAACTGAAAGCTATTCAAGCAACACTGCAAATCAAAACACTGCTCAGGGGTTAATTTGCCAAGGCCAAACTACTGCGCCTTACCGTTCAGCAGAAGGCTGCGTGTGCACCTGCAATTAAAAAAGGAACCCAAAAAGACGCAGCCACGGCAAAAAATGAGGTTGTCGGAAATGAAAGCAAAACTGCAAAGGGTAAGTTTCTCCTTAAGACGACCCAGCGAGACTCAGGCCAGCACCTCCACACACTAAATCATTCTGACTCCAGCTCAGGAACAGAGTGCGGACTTCAGCCGCAGCTGCTGCTGAAAACATCAAGGAACACAGTGAACTTCCCAGGAAGCACACAGCTATTTCTGATTCCACACCGTCCCCCATTTTTCACTCAGTTTCAGGTTAGTTAATAAGTCTGGTCACTTACATTCCTTTAAATCCATTTCCTTTATATGTTTTATATTAGTAGTGCGGCACCTATTTAGCCACCGACCACCTCCTAGTTCATAAAGTTCGGCACTTCAAACATGAAGGATTCATCCCTTTCAGCTCCACATCACTGTCCTCCATTTTACCTTTCCACACAATTTCATTACATTTTGCTGTAGCAGCATGAATCTGAACAATCACTGAAACCGTCTCCCATTGTTCAGATCTTCCTTCCTCAGTCGTTTTTATTTAGGATGAGGCTCAACATGGAGTAAACTTACTGGCTGGCACCTACATTTTAGTCTTTTATCATCTGTATATAATATTATCAAGCAAATTGAGCTGTAACCTAAAGGCCATTCGGCTGGTGAGCACCATAAGAAAGACAGGCTGCGTGAACCACCGAACTGCTACAACATTCCACTTTGGTCACCACAGTCATACTAATTTACAACGTTAAATTCAGAAAGCTTTTCAGAAGTTAGTCATATGGAAAATACACAATTTGCCCCTCAAACTTTTTCAAGAGTATAAAATTCCTTTACGTGAGTATTTACAATATCCACAGGGCGACATGTTAAAGACTGTGTTCTGAACGCAAAAACCTCATATGACACAGTGGTCAACATTTTAAGGCTACAGACAACAGAGAAAGTCACGTCATACATGCTGTCTCGCATGGAACAGGTTCCTGAATGCACTTCAATTACTTTCAGCCAAAATCCCTGCCTTCCTGCAAAGACTATAGCGACATTCTAACACCACAGCACAAAAATCCACACACAAGATATGCAGAGCTTCACTAATGACTCGGACCTTAGGAAGGCCAGGAAGTTAAAACCCGGATGAAAAATATTTTAAAATGTTAGATGACTAACAGACAAGAGTTTAATGAGGCTTTAGGAGTCTGTGTTGGATGTAGCAGTGAGCAACACGGAGGGGCTCTCAGGAATGATCCCCCTCTACTGTCCCCTTCAGTGGTGGTGCTTCCACTCCGATTTTACTCATTTTGAAGAAGAGAAACTGTTTATGGAACACAATTTTTTTTTTTTTTTAAAAAAAGACCTCAACCATTGCCAAAGTATTCATGCCCGCCTGAGGTAGCTTTTGTAGCGAGTTGAAAAAGTAGTAATTTGCTAAACTGCAAAGAAAATAGAAATTGTAAATTAGTAGATACCAGCAGATAAAAATAAAAATTTCTAACTCATGTCAACCTGCGCTTTATTTCCTTCAAAAACAGAACTGAAATTATCTATTGATATGCAGAGATTTTTCCAATGGCCAGAACTATTGATCAATTTCACCATCATTTTCTCATACATGCCTACAAAAAAAACCACAGGTACCAAAAAAAAATAAAACTGCATAAAATTTCAGGAAATTTGTAGCAAAGCCCACAATTAATGGTAGAAACCATCGAAATGAAAATGAGGTGCCTACTCATCGGGTCACTGGGGACCCCAACCACCATATTTAAAAAAACCATTAAAGAAAATCAGAGATTATTTGGTATAAAAGACTTATTAAATCTAACCTGGGCCAATTTTCAATTTTTACCAGCCTGTACATAGTAAGAGACAAATAGGGCATGAAATCAAGGGTTTAACATTAAATTGTAAACTTTCCTGGTTGATTGAAAGCCTGCTCCACGTCACAGCATGAAACATGGATCTTAATCTCGTGGGAAGATAAATGGCAAGTATTATTCACAATGAGGAGCCCCTGGGACCGCTGTAGCTAGTGGAGGGCTACAAAGACCTTGGACTCTATATGAACAGCAGACTGGACTGGGCAGAAGGAGGTGCAGCACAGGAAAGACCACAGCAGAATACTCTTTGAGGAGGCTCAGGTCCTTTCATGTGCGCAGCAACCTGCTGAAGACATTTTTCCTGTCCACAGATGCTGGTGTAGCTCTCTACCCTGTAACTCGAGGAAGAAAGATCAGTTCAGTTGGTGCCAAAAGCCTGAACTAGGAGTTGGCGATATGGGAGAAATATATCACGATATGTTTTAAGGCAGGATCACGAGCCACGATCTTATCACAAACTCTATTTCATCTTGGTTTTTAAAATTATTTTACAAGTTACTGAATAGTACAACTAAACTTATTCCATTACTTAAAAAATATAGCCCTGTAAGGCAACAAAACCTAAAAGAAAAAAATAGCAGCATACTCTTTCAGGTGTTTTCTTTTGAGGTGATTAAAAAGGATTGTCAAGTTGCCATCTGACTTGCATACCTTACCTTTGCAAATTACTACTGTTTGCATCTTATCTCTTTTGTAAAATCCCAACAAGTTCCATATTACTGATGTCAAATTGTTTACTGACCAACTCCTCTCATCCATGCCACAACACTGTCAAATAGGGAATGTCTTGCATGTTGAGTAGGGCTGGGCGATATGACCTCAAATCATGATGGATTGAACAGACGGGTTACCACAAGGCAAAGTAGGCATGTAAAAATAAATAACCGTAATTTAATTTTTCTCCATATGTATAAAACGACCCAAAACGAACACTGAAAGTGGACTACTTCATCACTATAAGAGGTAAGGAGCGTGCACTGATTACAGTGCGTTGCTGCACCCACCACATGCCAAACCACCTCAGGGATGAGAATCTGAGTACAGCCATGCAGCAGGTGATACCTCAGCACCACACTAGTCCGAATGGAACAGTGCGAGTTTTTCCAGTGGCTGGAGTGCCAATCCTGCCACCAACCCCCAAATTTAAAGTTGGAGGACCTCCTTACAAGGTTAGATGTAGATTAACATCATACCGGGACGACGCAATTGCAGGTTATTGCAATTGCGGGCCTTGCTCAAGGGCCCAATGGAGTAGGATCACTCCTGGTATTCACGGGATTTGAACCAGTAACTTTTCAATTGCTGGCACAGATCCCTAGCATAGAGTCACCACTCTGACCCAGATAACGATAAGCGAATCATTTAAACAGTATTTGTACGGGAATTATTGTCTCCCAAGCTTTTTAATCCATATAAGCCACTGATCATTATAACTGTGATCACTGTAAGCAGTTTCCATTGTATTTTAAATATCGCTAGTGTTGAAATGTCAGTCTGTTAAAACGGATTTGGCTGACAAAACAGCTTTAGATGCATGTATGAGCCATAAAACTGCAACTGATAGTTTCGCACTACAGTGCAAATTCTAACGATGTCTCAGTAAGGGCAGGTCATGGAGACATTTTAATTGTTCACGATCTATTATCGTCATGTTGCACACCCTTGGCATGAAAAACCTGAACCTGGACCCCTTACAGAGACACCTTTAGTCACTGGCTCAACCCACCGCAGCGTGCTAAGTACCACTGCTGGTTTTTCCGGCCAACTGCCATCAGGCAATACAATGCCGCCCCCCCCCCCCGTGCTTCTCTCACACCAGACAACGCATTCATGGACAGCAATTAAAACACAGTTAAGTAGTCTGTTGCTGTCTGTGTACCCGATAAGTACATCCATTAACTTATATTGTTCTGTTTATTCATTTTGATACAACCTTCTCTACACCACGCATTTCTTTTCCCACTGTATGTATATCCATACTTTGCTACTAGACACAAGCAAATTTCCCCTTAGCATTGATAGTTTGTCTATATAAAAGGGGCAAACGCCAATAAAAGTCGAGGTTTAATGCAGGGGTGGCCAATCTCATCTGCAAAGGGCCAGTGTGTGTGCAGGTTTTTGGGATAACCTATAGGTCAGCTGTTCAAACCCAGGTGTCAGGACTCTAATTAGTAATCTAATTAGGGAGATGCAATGAAATCCTGCATACACAGCGGCCCATTCTGGATAAGACTGGCCAGCCCCGGATTAATGAAATTCTGATTTAGCATACTCTAACTGGGTTTCACATGTTCCATAATAGCAAACTCAAAAAAAAAAAAAAAAATCCAACCTTGAGAAAACAAAACCCGTCAATTTCAAAACCCGTCAACTTTCAAAAGCAATTGGGAAGTTTCAAAATTAAATCGAGAGGTTAAAAACAACATCTTTTACAGTTCATTAATTGGAAAACAGTGCAATGAAATGTGCATTTCATTAGTGGCTGCAGGAGGACGGGAGGTCACTGTGGGCAGCCAATGCTTAGTGATAGAATTTGGGAACCGGCACTCTGCATGTCATCCAGGCTTCTCTAAGCAGCAATCCCTCACACACTCACGCATTTTCACAGCACTGAACAAACTCCTGCAGAAGCCGAACTACAGCATCTAATACCACACTGAGGTAGAGTCCATGGAGACACCCAGGCTAATAAGCTAATTAACTTTGGCCACAGCAGTCCTATTCTTCTACCACAGCCCAATCAAAACAAAGAACAATTATTCTGCTGATGGCCATTTATTTTATGAAATAATTATTGAAGCACTAACAACCAAGTGACTGATGGCCTAACATCCAAGTGACTGATGGTGCGTACCTTAAAGCACTCCATAAGCTGTCAATTTCAAATCCTGCAGCTCTCTTAAACCTAAACACTGACTCCTTTAAAGCATCTAAAGACAACTGCAGCACTGAAAAATAATTAAATGCCACATAGTTAACCTACAGTCCCATAATTACCCTTTAGGTCCCAAAGCTACAGAGTAGCATCTACTGATGTTATGTGCATACACTGAACAGAGCTAAAATTATTCCCAAATCTAGCAGATTGAAAAATGATAGGATGCCAGTATCCTAAGGAGGCTTAAAAAGTCAATAATGGAGACCCGTCAGAAGACACTGCAGAGCCAGCTTTCCTTTCCACACCAGACAGACAAGATGCAGCAACTTTGCATCCAGGAAACACACACTCTGCGTTTATCCATGCGTGGTGATGCTGCTACGTCCCCTTTCTGAAAGGGCTGGTAAATTCTTGCTCGGTTTCATTTCTCAAAACTCTCAGA
The DNA here is from genome assembly GCA_026781145.1 of Hippopotamyrus pictus. Classification (NCBI taxonomy): domain Eukaryota; kingdom Metazoa; phylum Chordata; class Actinopteri; order Osteoglossiformes; family Mormyridae; genus Hippopotamyrus; species Hippopotamyrus pictus. The sequence continues at coordinate 4,686,326 of JAODLC010000036.1, read as the reverse complement.
CTAGGGCACTTGCACTTGTGGCAGATTTATGCAACTAGTTTTCATTACAGTGGAAGTTCAATTTGCTAAATACAATTATAAGTCTGGGCCTGAACGTCGCCTTCTAATCAATTTTAAATAACACTTGAGATCGGCGACTTGACATGACCTGAACACTGTGACTTGGGGCTCAGTCACAACAACCTGGGACTCAACTGAGATCTTCATTAAAGAAACTCATTTGTGACTCAACTCCATGCCTGGAACTCTATTCTTCACCTAACAAAATACTTATTAACCTTTCCGCCTTTGTTACTGCACCAGTGCACCATCAGAAGCCTCCCTTGCTAACTCCTGGAGAACTAGCATAAAGCGTACTATTTAGGGAAAAAAATTGACTTAATTATGCTCAGCTATAAAATACTAAAAATCAACTGGACCTGAATATTGTAATATTCATATGGGAAGGAAGTGAGGTGTCATAAAATACAAGCGAGTTGTAACTATGCTCTAATTATGTCTACGAGCAGCAAACAGTGCCATGCAGTGTAATTTAGTGAAAGTTGTATTATTCTGACGAAACATTCATTCTCAAATTTCTGGCTGAAATATTTTACCTTAAAAATTAAATTCAGGTGGCACAGTGGCTTAGAGATGAACAGTGCCACTTCACCTACAGTCTGTATCTTCTCCCATTGTTTGCATAGGTTCTCTCCCAGTACTCAGATTTCCTCCTACTAGTTGCAGTTAAGCCAATTGGTGACTCAATTGCCTGCATTGAGCAACTGTGTGTGATTAAGGGCATTTCAGGCAACAGAGAGGCCATCCAGAGTGCCCAGGTGCCCCAGACCCTTCCTAGGATGTGCTTGTGGCCTACTGGGATCCAGTCCTGGATGTCTCTCCAATTATACACTACCAAACAATTAATACATATTATTGCAACATTTAAGAGTTATTTTTCTGCCTCAAAGAAAACTAGTATTTCATTTCTTAATTTCATTCCAAAGAAATGCCGATATAATGCAGGTGAAATAAATTTAGGATTAGAAATAGGAATATATTCCGTACTACACAGAACATAAGTCTCAGAATTAAGTCAAAACAAAAAGGGCCAGAGCACTTGAACTGTATCTCTGAATAGTGGAGCTTAGTAAACAACTTCGCAGCTCGAAAATAAACCTTTGAACCCAGCGGGAAAATGTTCCACGCTTAGAAAAAGTGAGCAAGATTAATCATTAACACTTTAATGAATGATTATTGGAGAAACATACTACGAAATGTACTACTGACAATTCTACTTTAGCGAGACACTCTTTCACCGAAAATAAATGGCTTACTTTTCAAAAATAAATGAATTAGAATAAAAACAGAGAAACCTTTCTATACCCAACCCAGGCAGTAGTGTGTTGCCCCGTAAGAAGCAGGACTGGTTTAAAAGACCCCTCTGCAGGTTGTGATCATCTGGCCATAACAATACAATAATACTTTACTGTTGGGGCAATGAATATGACACCCAAAGAATTCAGTACATAAGACTATAAATGAAGCAATAGTCACAAGGAAGGGGACACCTAGCACGTGTTGCCAGTTGCACACAGTCACACTGCAGAATATCAACCTGAATAGCATTTTGGGCTGCAGAAGGAAACCAGTGGAAATACATTTAAATGTGGGAAAAACAATTAAGATCCATAAAACAAATTAATCAAATCTTCAGTTAAATTACACCTTCATATGCAGGATACAAGACATTACAGAGGCACAATATATTGGTTAAGAGCTGGTACTGGCTGGGGGGAAAAAAAAATCAAGATAATCAGTACCGGTCTGATGTGTGATTCTTGGGCAATATTACTTTCCAAGGGGGTATATTTGGGTATGGATGGTAAGGCTATGTACCTACCAATACTGTGAGTCTACCATGCGTGTTTAGGAGGGCAGGAAGGGTTGGGGCCTTTGGTCTTTACCAAGGTTGAAACCAAACCCATACCCTTGTTGCTGGCATATTAAAAATGTTGTCAATATTCAAAGTTAGTGCATGAGCTAAAGACATTATTACTAAAATCGAAATGACTGCATTGGACATCAGTCATTTTCCATAGTGGGGGGATGAAGGATTTCATTGGCTCATTGACCACTGAAGTTGTCACTTTCAATCTGAAGTATGGGACCCCACACCCCCTGACGGTTCAAGACCATAAAACCTGGCAAGGTGGGGAAATCTGACAATAAACCTTGATGAGCAAGGGAATCAATCACACAGTCCAAAAACAGCAAAAAAACCTCATCCGATACTGGTTCAAAACAGGACACAGCATTTTATTTTACCCCCCAAAATAAGGGGTGGGTGGCAAGGACCGATTTTTGAATGGTTTTTGTACAGGGCTGTGACATGTTTTAATTCAATATTAAATCTTGCCTACAGATCACCATTTAGTTTTAACAGAATAAAAAAAAATTATATAATGTCATTCAGCCAATCTGGCAAGCCCAAGTGGCTCAGAGGTTAGCGACATCAGTGATATTAGACAAAAAATATATAGGGTATCGCTATCTGTCAAAATTTCCATATCGCTGCACCATTACAAGATATTCATATCCTCTTTACTCAAAGATCATGTACACAGCTTCAGAAGGTAACCATGTTTCACGACAAAACCAAATAATTAATGTAACGTTCTATGAATATAACAAACTTACAAAGCAACTAAAAGCAAAACTAATACTTGTTAGCTGTTAGACAAATTATGTTACATTCTCTGCCAGCAAGTGGCCTATTACAAAAATTACATAAATTAATACATATTAGGTGATTGTGACATTAAATGTGTGCATATAACGCCTGAGGAATAACTTGGTAAAACATGGTGAGTCTAACTGTAAATCCAAGTGCATAATATTTAGGACAAACTAATGTAAAGTACAAAAAAATCTGACTCGCATACATTCAGTAACCTAAATATTTTATTTTGCCCTTTAATTTTCTACAGCCCTGTTTGTCTTCAGAAGTCTATAGTCAAAGCCCATGCCACAAGCAGCTCTGTCTGCCTTGTGTATATCAGCGAGATAGGGTCTGTTTATGATGCGAGCGATAACAGTATAGCGTTTCAAACTAGAAAATTTAAATCACGACACAACAGTCTATAACTACGAACATTTAGCTGACGGCGCACTGACTTCTTAGGTTAGGGCACTACGTCATCGCAAATGCATTAATATCTGACAAAGCAAAGGGTGGTTTACTGAAATAGCTGCCACAAGGCCTTGTAACAGGGTTCAATCAGTGTAACTGACACACATTTTCTAAAATTTTGTTTTTCCTTAAACAGATACACTTAACAGATACCTTCCAAAAAAGGAATTAAAAAACAAACCTTCTCACTTCTCTTTCAGTGGTAAAAACCTAATTAGGAAACAGTCCACTATACTGCCACTAATATGAAACGTGTGATGCATTATGGGATTATGGGCTGGACAATATGATGATACATAAGCAAAATCTCAAGTTGCAACAGCACAGTACTTCATCTCATATAGTCGCCAAACATAAGGATTTTACTGGAATCCTTAGTACTGCGCTGTGTAGGATCAACACTGCCCATGCTAATTACTGAAAGGAAAGAGCAACCTATATTTCCTGCCATGTTTTAAAAGCAAGACACTCCCCTCTCTGAGGTTACGTGCATGAGCAGATCAGAGCAAAACTACACTAGCTATCCAGACACACAAAACGTTAGGTTTGGTCATCTGCCCCTTAATAGTGGTCAAACGCATTTCACAGTCAAATCAAAGGGCTAGTCAAATATTCCCCAGAAATCTATTTTTAAATGCCAGATTTGTAGTCAAATTTATATCTGATAGCCATATCAGGAAGAAATTAATTCCAACCACTAAAATGTACTATACGCTGAACCAGGTATACAAATGTGGTTTCCGCCTCATATAGATATTATGTAATTGTCTCGTAGATAATTAAATCCACGCTCGTCGGGTAGCGGGCCAGTTTAATGCATGTGTGTGACTGAGAGACGCATCATGCGGAGTTAACGTGATTTATGTGCGTATGCATTGAAACAGACGATCCCTGCCTGCTTAAACAGAACAGCGATGGAATTAATCAAAGTGTTGCTACTACCATTGCTGAATAATGTAATACTTCATGGAGTGCACGGGAACAGACAGACAATATGAAATAGCTGCGCGCGTCGTATTAGATATCCAACTACAGGGCCATTAACCTGCCGCTCGAAAACTTATGCAACCATATTTTAACTGCGCTGGATATGGGGGAGCAATACATAACGATCGCGTGCATCATTTTAACAAGTGTCACCGGGAAGACTCGCATCCCACATCCCTCAGACTGCCACAGTAGTTACACCTGTGTCGCCCAGTCTTGTTCATGTCAGAAATCCCCCCGGCGCAACATGTCGCTCCGCATCTAATATACTGGGGCAGGCCAGGTATTTATAACCAGGTATAAATTAACTATTTGCTAGCAGCTCGCCAGCCTTCATATATTATGCCAGATGCCAAGTTCTAGCTAAACGTCTTCAGCTGCTCCATACAAGCAGATGACGTTTTTTTTTTTCTTTCCATAATGCAAAGAAGATTTTAACGCAATACACCTACATGCTTTGCGCCTCCTTTTAAACATGCACGTTGGATCGGAGCTTGTAGTGTAGAGTGTGATAATTAAAGCTACATCGGTCCGTCGCGAAAATTAGCCGGCAGGCTAGTCAGCGTTAGCAGGCTAACGTCGCCTTTCGGGGGACGCATGAAGCGAACCGAGGCTAACGCTAGACGTGCGGGCGGGGACGGTCACTGTACCCAGCAGAAGCAGCTTCAGCTCCCTCCTGGAGTCCCGCTTGTCTCGGCGGAGCTGCTTATCGATCTCGGCGTTGATCCGCTTCGACTCCTTCGCCTCTTCGCTCAGGCAGCAAGCCATCATGGACTCTAAAGTCATCCCCCCGCCCGTTTTTAGGGAGCCCGTTTATATCGGGGCGTACTGCACACCGCTTACTTTTTTTTAATGTCCCCGGTCCCCGCTGCAAACCGGGGGAGGGAGATAAAGGGGGCTGGAGGGGGGCCGAGCGGCAGACGAGAATGGAGGGGAGCGGGTCGCCTCCTGGTAACCGAGACCGCTCCGGCTTCAGCCCCGTACTGAGTGCAGCCGCCCGGCGGAGACCAGGGGAGGGGATACAAAAAAAAAAAAAAAAAATCAGATAATTTTCGAGTGAATGAGGCTGCGGGCCTAAGGCGCTTGGATCTGTTACCCGGCTGTAATGTTCGGCCAGCAGACGCCACTTTCCCAGCGCTTTCCCGAAACCTTTACAGGCACATTTTCCCTCCGTCGCCTTCTGCTCCTGGCGCTCCGGTGCCGTGTGGGTTTATTATTGTTATTATTATTATCCCTTCACAAGCCCGAGTCCTGGAGGCTGCGGGAGACGGCGATCCGCTGCGACATCCGCGCCGTTTCCCCGGCTTTTAAAAACGAGACGCCCCAGAACCGAGCCCGAAATGCGCGAGGAAGGCGCTCGTCGCGCTGTCCATTAGCTGCGCGCGCTTAGCGGCGAACTACACAAAAGCGCTGTCGACATTGTACAAAATGTTACGCTATATTGCAGGAAAAACTGCCTTTTTCCTTTCGGTATTAAGACATAAGCTCGTTATCTAACTCTCTAGGTACCTAATTACGGAGACGGTGGGATCCACTCGCCGTAAATGTAGCCCTACGAGACTACGGGAGTTAATGCCGCTACTGATGCTAGCTAGCCGGAGAAAAGCGACCTTTATCGGCTCGGAGAATGTTCAGCCTTTTAACGTTTCGCAGGTGATGGATCCCGTCCGCGTCTCAGCCCCGTGGTGAGGTGACCACAGGCAGACACAATGACTGGCAAGCGGAGGGCAAATGGAGGCTGGGGCCGCGGCGCGGAGACTGGGACGGAGCGGGGGCGGGATGCGCGCTCCCTCCGAGGGCGGATTTTACCAGAGCGTCAAGTTTGGACGCGGAACTCCAGCTCTCAGATCCCAACCATCGTCTTTTCCGGGCGTGCCAGTCGTGTAGCTAAATTCCCACTAAATGTCTGCTAATTAACATATCGGCTGATGGTATCAAACCGACATCACTGGGTTCTGGTCGTCGAAGAAAATGCAATGAAGCAAAATGGACCACTGACTTGTTGTTGAGTCAGGGACCACAAAAATGCAATAAATAAATAAATATGTTTGCTGAGATTTTTACATATTCGTTTCTGCCAGAAAGTGCCTGTGAGGTTGATTAAAGTGCGATGAAAACCTGGAGTTACGGTGAAATGAAATAGCCATGAAATGGAAATGGAAGTTATTGTTCATGTTTTCATTTATACCAGTGTCCTGCGCTAATTGAGATGATCCATTGCAATTACTGTAGCCATGCTACAGACGCTTGTGCAGGGCAGAAAACAATTAGTTAACTAGTTGCCATGAATCTGGAAAAACCAGAATCCTGGCATATTCATTTCCGAGGAGGGTCCTCTTAATAAGGTACTTAACATACATTGTTTTAGTCAAAATACCAACTGTACAAACTGTAGGTCATTAAGTGCAGATTATGGTAGAATACCAATGAAATGACACCTTCCGTAATAGCAGCAATAACATAAGACCTACAAACCGGTCCCGTCGCTTCAGTTTTAGATGTTGTGCGTTGACACTTCTTTGGAATGCGGTGGGCTGTGTTGCGTGACAAATTTCATAGCATTAAAAGGTGTGGTGATGATGTATCATTCTGGTCTCCGCTGGCTGGAAGTCATCAGTGTCCTCAAAAATGGTCAGCGGCACGTCTGTCCTGCATCACCCTGCTGATAAATGGGTTTGATATTGCCTTGGTGTCAAGGCCAAATTTTATCACTATTGTTGGAACCTATTTACATCGGCACTAAAACAGTTCTTCTCATGAGTAAAATGGTGGAAACTGTTCTTCAAAGTCATTTTTGCTTTGCATATGCAAGCAAAAAGCAGAGTCCACATTTTTGGTAGTCCTTTTACATATTTACATGGTTTGTATGTCCTGTTCAGCCTTTCTAAGTTGCTATTTTAAACCCATCATGAGTAATTAAGTACCAAAAAAAAACAACTCAAATCTGTGGGTCAGAGCTGAGTGTCTAGCAGTCCTTATTAAGACTATCGCTGAATTCCTACTTCAGTGACCATGTACAGGCCTGAAATGAATAGCCAAAACAGACAGACAGCAAAGTGAATTCTGAATGGTCAAAGTCTTTTCCAAACCTGGAGTTTCTGAATCGTGATGTGACAGGCAACAGGGTCATGAGACAAGTGGTAGCTCAAGCTTGGCTGAAAACATCAGCCAGTTGCTGCAAAGGAAAAATATGAGAATTTAAATTCCCAGATTTTCCTCATTGCAGAATAAAAGGGGGTGGGGGGGGGTGTATAATTTTGTTATTGGTGCTTAGGTAGAAAGGAGCACCATAAGGTACCATGACTGTTTCTGCTGCTTCTTTCTGTGCATCGTTGATTGACTTTCTCAATCTTTTTTTGTTTTCATATCATGATCACCAGTGTGAATATGGCAGAATCCTCACAATACCACAAGCTATTAACTCACGGCGTACATTTCATTGTTTGGTCCTGCAGATCATGGCTTCCATGAAATGCAGGTAAAGTATGTTTTAATGAACATGTATATGCTTGTTTAGTAACAACATGGCAATAATACCACACAGAACTCTCTGGTAACAACAAAACACAAAATAGAACTCCTTTTAAGAATAAATTCAATTGCTTAAAATATTGTATATTTTAGAATAGAATAGAATAGTGATGCTTCATTTATTTTGCAATTTATTTTGGCAAAACTGATTCTAGTATGTTTTTCAAATTGAAACACAAATTGTTGGTTTTTCTAAAGAATGGTATGTATTAAGATTTAAAAATGAAAATGAGTATAACTACACGAGTCACAGATCACAAATATGCAGATGCACACATGAGTGTCAGTTTAACATGACTGATAATGACTGGTTACCTGGATGCTTGATGCTGATGGCTGGATGTAGAAGATTAAATCAGAAGCCAAGACCTAAATAACCTTTCTTTACCAACTAATGCACGCAAGATGCATGGCTTACATCCCTGGGTTAGTGGACATTGAGCTGGGGGCCAGATTGCCCAGGTGTGAGGCAGTACTACAAAAAATGGTTATGCTTCGGTGGTTCTGAAGTTGAGACAGCTGACTTGAGTAGAGAATAATCCCAGTAGGCTGAGATATGACAGCATAATAAACAGCCCGATGGCAGAGGATATACTGAGAGAGACCTGAGACAGTCCTTATCAAATCATAGCACAGCACACTTAATAAAGATGGCCACTCGCATTGTTAGGGTGATGACACCAACTGGCTGTCTCCCAAAACAGCTCTTGCCATGATTCACCTACCACAGACCTGGGCAATTATTTTCTGTGAAGGACCAAATTCAAGCTTCACCATGTGAGCAGGGGACATTTTTTAACGATTATCTTCATGCCCATGAAAGCTACAACAGATTTTCTAGATTTTTTAACATACATTTTTTTTTTAAAAAGATCTACATTCTGAATCAGTTTTTACTTTTTCAAAAGGATCCTTTTTGCACATCAGTATGGAAGTAACAATTGTAATTGCAATTGTAAATGGGACTTGAACATAAAACCTTACCTTTTTTCATTTTAATGATCATGTAGGTAAGTAAAAATAGCTCTGGCTGGCTTTTGCCCAGGTCTCACCTCACCCCTTAAACTACGAGATGGAGTATATATTTTTAGACTAGAATTGCTACATATTTTGAATCCTAATTCTGAGTAGGTATATTATTCCAAAAAAAGCAGAGCACTTCATGACATGTTCTTTGTGCTCGAAGCAGTTGTTAGCACAAAACCACCTTGAGAAAAATGAGTGAATGAGGAAGGTATGGAAGGAAATAATGTTTGTGAATTTCAATTTAAGGCTTTAAGGATGGGAAGCATATTAATAATTAGTTAATTTCTAATCTTAATTTCTAGTCATAGATACATGCTTTCACATTTAATATTCCAGTAATAATAATAATAATTATTGTTTATTATTATTATTATTATTATTATTATTAATAATTGATTCTACACTGTACCATTTATTTCAGTGAAACATTTCTTGAGGGCAGCGTTTTTTACTTCTTGTTAATATTCTCAGTGATTCTGTTAAGGGATGATAATGCGGAGCTGTGAATGTGGGTATTTTAGGTTTAATTTTACAGTTCAAACACATCAAAATGTCTTCCGTGTGATAAGAAGTATTACTGAGCCAGTTGTGCAAATGATTTAAATTGTCGGCTGTGAATGAAATGTCAGTAGACAGGGTCTTGTTTATTCCCCATTGGGAAAATTTGTGATCATCTGCAATAAGAATATTCTTGCTTTGTCAAATCGACACTGATAATAAGATCATGTGCAGTTCTGATCTATGATAAGTGTGATTTCTGGGCAAATATTATAGAAAATATCATAGAGGGGAAAGCTTTGCCCAGACAGACATCTCGGCTCCTTCATCCCCCCATCTTCTGTACAGCAGAGAATGTTCTCTGTTCTGTTTTTTTCACCAAAACTACAAGGCTGAGAATCGCTGAGGAAAGAGTTAAAATGAAGTACAAATTAAGAGATGAAATGAATACATCTGAAATGCTTTGCTGAAGAAAATGTCAAACGCGTATCTGACATTCCAGAAAGATTGGGATATTAGTACGAGTCACACACATAATTTCAAGGTAATGTCCAATAAATTAGCAGCTCTCATTGGCCAGGATTTACCACCTAATATAAACATATGCACTATGCAGCAAATATTTCATCCACCCATCCAAGGATACAAGAAAGACTTTCATATTGGGGGGAGGGACACAACTGAATTATTTAAATGCAAAGGTCTATTTCTTGGGAAGGATGAATGAAGCCACATTTAAAATATTCTTATCCTAGTCTGGGTCAGTCTATAGCCCATCACAGCTAACAAGTACTTCAATATCTAAAATTTCAAAAACGCATATAATACATAGAACAAGGAGACCAAAATAATGGAAGCCCATGATGAGAGTGTATCCAACTAGCAGAAGAAACCTTCCATTCTGATAGAGCAGCATCAGTCAAGCAAGGAGTAGCCTGGCTATGTAATGCCACTTTTGAACACAGGAGGGCAGAAGTACTCCGAAGAGTGGGTAGGTTGCAGGCACACCGTAAGTTGGCAATAAGATGATTACCAAGTGTCATTCACGTATGAAATGGAGAAAAATTCTGAAAAACTGACGTTAAATGATTAAGTAAGAAGAGTGTTGGAAAAACCTGTGCACACAAAACCCTCCAAGGGGTGTTTTTGACATATATATTTCCAGGCAACCTTGGTGTTGCAAATCTAGTGAGGTCTGCTGGGAGTAGGTGAATGTTCTCAGGCACCTCACAAAGGAGTAAGGTGCAACTTCTGAGGGGAAACCCTCAGGGAAACCCCTGAGGAGCAAAAACACAAGTGGTTGCTGAGAAGTCAGAACACAGAACAGATTTATTTATTTATCGGGGGGGGGGGGGGGGGGGGGGGGGATTGTAAAATTTTTCCCCCCTGCACCTGAAGATTCCTAGCTGCAGCACTACCATTCAGAGGCAAGGATGAAGGCTGATAGCTAAGAGGGCTGCAAGAAGAGAAGTCATGTGACCATGATGGGAGATAGAGGTGCAAAATCAATTGAAGGTGAGTCATAAAGCCCAAGGATCCTCTGAATAAAGCATAATATTTTACATGTATTATTTAAAACGGTAAGGTGAAGACACAAATTGCAGTCTATACTTACACACAGTGAATAATTTATGCAAATAATTGCTATAATACACTGTATTCTAAGTGACTAAATGAAGGCAGAATAATGGCTGAAACGTGTTTCCCCTCTCAAGAGCTTCTATGTATTCCAGAAACAAATATTTGGGTAAAGCGTAATTTCGACTTCGGCATAACAACTACCTATTTTTATGAGAAACTATAAATACTTGTAAACATACAGTGTAAAAATTGAACAATATCTATCATTTACCACAGAACATGCAAGTTGGTAATTTCTGAAGGCTACATACTATTGCAAGTTGTAACCATGCAGCAAGATGTAGATCACAGACAAATCCTATACACATACACATTAATATCAGAAACTTTACAAGAAATAACATCAATTTACTTAGCTGCATTTTGCAAACATAGATTTTGCATAACACCACTAATCAGTAATCACCCTTAAATTGACAAGCTTATGCTTGACGACCAGCATTACAATGAGAAAGAAGAATTAATTAAATAGGCAAGAGGCAGTTCTTGAGTTCTTGCCAGTACAGGCTTTTCATAACAGTCATAACATAATCAATCAGATAACACCTTGTGAATATCGATAAAAATTACTTAATACCTGTGATTATTGTTAACCATGACAGTTAAACTATAATTGCAACAACACCACTGATTATGTCTTTTTTTAACATACATTTTTAATTTATCTTATGACAGTCAGAGTCACGGGGGGGGTCTGGAGTTTATCCTGGCTATGGGGCATAAAACAGGGAAACACCCAGGATGGGATTCCAGTCCACTGCAGAGCACATACTCACACACTTACTCATACTATATGGGCAGTTTAGAGACACCAGTTAGCCTAACAGCATGTCCTTGGAATGAGGCATGAAACCTGAATACCTCAAGGAAACCCACAAGACCGGGAGAACCTGCAAACGCCACCCTCACAGACAGCATTCAAATCCCCAGCCCTGGAGGAACGAGTAAACGGCACTACCCACTGAGCCACCCACGTGACAGGGAGAACCTGCAAACGCCACGCTCACAGACAGCATGCAGATCCCCAGCCCTGGAGGGACGAGTAAACGGCACTGCCCACTGAGCCACCCACGTGACAGGGAGAACCTGCAAACGCCACGCTCACAGACAGCATGCAGATCCCCAGCTCTGGAGGGACAGGTAAACGGCACTGCCCACTGAGCCACCCAGTCATGAATACCTAAGTCTGACAGATTTTGTGTTATCATTTTTGTACTACAGAACACTTCTGTCAAGCATGGCTGTGAAGCTACTGTAGTTCATTGAAAATGTACATTAATATTTCAAACAGTCTCAGTGTTCACTGCCATTCTAAACGTATCCATGGCACTACTTAACATGTACTCTAACATATGTGCGATATTTAAGTTAATTACACAAAAAAACTACGTTTTTTTTTTTCCTTCAGTTCTTTTGTACCATGTGTTGATGCTCACCTCCACTTTTTGCTAATGACTACTGTGGATGAATAATTCATCATAGGCTATGGTGTACGATGAGCCAAGCCTTACAGACATCACCTTTTGTGTGCGTTAAGCCGCACCCTACGGTTATCAGAATATGCAGCAGACTTCCAACAACCGGTAACTTGAGAATACACTTTTCCATAATATTCCCACAGCTTTTCCTCAATTCATCATATTGGTGTCTCCCCTTACCGAAGTCCAATTCAGTGGATTTTAGTGTCACATTCCCCTTTATGGACACCTTATGGACTTTGGGCAATCACACACAATCTCAGCCCTTTCCACCTGTCGACAACGCATTGAAAGTCTCGCCCAACCGGTTACGCCTGTACAGAGCTACATTGTGAAAGGAAGGGAAACAAAGATATTTGTATTCCTGATACCAAGTGTATGTATATGTGTTATTTAACCTATTGGAACGTAAAGCTTTGACGTGATTTTGTGTTTGATCCCAATCCGGTATCCATTTATGTTAACACAAAGCAGGACTTATTCTCCAGGAACATAACGCTGGCGATCAGACGCAAACAACAGGACGCCTAATGACACCATCTTACATACGGGCGCGGTGTGCGGAAAGATCTGATTATCTGATCATCTCCAGCAGAAGCGAAGCGCCAGTGAGCTTAGAGCCCAATTCAACCGAGGACAACTTTTAAGCGTCTGTCTTAACTTCTTTCTTGGGGTGATTATCGCGGAGCATACGAGTCTTGCTTCATTTTCATCTATTGACTCAGTAACTTCAGGGGTGTGTCAGTCGAAGGAAGTTTAAAAACGGAATGTAATAGTTAACATTGAATATCTTGCGGTCCTGGTATAAGCTCGTTTATTCTGGATAAACAGGCTTCAATTCTTATACTGGAACAACAGTTGAGGGAAACTTTGACGATTTGGGAACGATCAGGAAAAAGAACCACGGCCATGGAAAAAGTTAAAGAGGAGGGAGCTTGACGGTGAATACAGTAGTCCTTATTTTCTTTTTCTTTCTTACTGTACCATGGACAGTGTCAAACTGCATCGGCCACTTTTTGTATGCTTTAGGGCTACATCTGAATTAATTCTTTAAATTCGTACCGAATTCGAATTTAGACTGCAGAATCATATATTTTCAACGTCGAATACAGACCAAAAAACGTCGTTGTGCTTTTTAAAGCTACATAATATTACTTCTTTAATGAGCGAATAAATGTACCTGGAATCTGAAGAGTGAAGGCGGTAGAAACATGCTAACGTAGCAGAAGGAATTGTCGGATTTTGGGGCAGAAGTGATTGTCGGCCATGGCGTGCTGCTGGCGGTGGTGCCACCGGACCTGCACATGCTGCCTGTCCGAGGAGGAGAGGAAGAGCATCGCGGTGGACAGGGAGATCAAGAAGATCCTCAGGCAGCATAAGAAGAAGGAGCGCAAGGAAATCAAAATTCTCCTTCTCGGTGAGTGGCCGCCTTATGTCTGAAAGTTACTATTCACCATAAAGTAAACATGTTTTGTGAGTGGTTACCAGACCGATACAATTACTTTTGCAAAAGGTGTTGAGTTTAAATAAAGATTTCTCTGTTTTTCCAAGGTGGCTAAAAGCTTTAGATTGATAAGCGATTAGCTGTTACGTTTTCCTCGTTATTAAAACACTATTAGTCTGACTCAGTTGATCCTACTGCGCTTTTCCATATTGCAGAATATTGTAATATCCGTATTTATCAAAAATATCAAATACAATTTCCCTTGCATGTTAAAGATGATATTGATAAACAGCCCAAAGTGTGAGCAAAAGGCAGCAATTAGTGATTAAATCTGTAAATTGACGTTCACATATTACGTAAAAATAGTTATTTTAGACAAGTTCTATAATTCATCTAGTGAGACTGTGCCCGAATTTCTCTTTCAACAGACACAATGGGATTGAAACCACACCCTATTCTATACCTACAGAATTCATTGAAATCATTTACAAATATTTAACTTAGTTCCCATCAACAGATTAGGCTGTGTCTGATAAACATAAATGTATATAATATACAGGCTATAGCGACATATCTGGTAGCACTGGTGTTTTTCTTGTCAGTGGCTGGTCTGTCACTGTGGAATGTGCTGTAGGGCTTTTAGAATAGTCCTTTCTAAGTTTGTAACAAATACTACTGCTGCTTGAAAAGACTCATTTTAATTTCATATAAAGTTCTATGCCCTATATACAGGGGTCAAAATAATTGAAACACCACATGAAAAAGGCCTTTAACTTTGAAGTAACTAAATCGCAGTTACATGCGACGATGAGTCATATTAAGCTGACAACCAAATAGCAGTATGTATCGTTCATAACGAGGTCTGACCTTAAGCGGTTTAACGTGAGTTTTCAAAGCGACATGAAGCATAATAAAAAATAATAAAAATAAGTAATGTGTTAAGGGGAACAGTCTGAAAAAAGTCATTACAACATATGGCAAAGACAGGTAAATCAGGAGACATAGATACAGTAGATAGATAGATAGATAGATAGATAGATAGATAGATAGATAGATAGATAGATAGATAGAGATGAGGAATTGATGCAAGTCAAAGCTTGTTGATAGAGATAGACAGACACTCTGCAATACAGTTGATAAACACCACATAAATACTGCTTCAAAAATGACCACAAAATGGAACCTCTGTGACCCATTCTCAACAAATGCTGCATGTTGCGAGCTTCTCAAAGCCGGCGTGTAGGGCAGGGCTGCCGCCTGGAAATCACAAAGCGCAGAGATACACAAATCCTGGGCCCCTGAGCAATAGGAAAAGTAATCTGACCATTTTACTACCTCTGGAAGGGTTTGCGTGTGGAAGGGTTTGCAAATGCCTCAACCTTCAGGCTCATTTGGTCTGGACAGCCACCTTGTCTGAGTCATTGGGTTTGACGGCAGCTCTGCATGGTCGTCATGAAAGTCAACACATATTTCACTACAGCCAGTGCTGCACCCTGTGCTGCAGACACCACTGCCTCACGATGTCCCTATAAACACTGCTAAACAAATTCAAAACTGCTTTCAAGGTGACTTCTGTAGCATAGAATGTGAAGTAGGTTTCCTCCTTGGCAAAGTGGAGAATGTGGTCCATGGAGCCACACAGGTCAGAACTCGTAAAGGGTTGAAGCCTTTCCAAGGAAAAAGCATAGCCTGATACATACATACATACATACACACATATATACACATACATATATATATATATTTTTTTTTTTTCTTCACTTATACACAAACATACATACTATGGGTACACAGAACATAAATTGAAAATAAATATAAATATGAGAAATAAGACCATAGCAGGAAATAAATAGCCTGTAAAAAGCATCAGGGTTGTTATTTATCAGATTTTAAAATATGTATATATATAAAAAAAAAGTCAATACACTGAATACTTCGGTATGGTGAAATTTTTGGGCTCAGTTAGCTGATAAATTCCTTATCAGCTGATCGTGAAGATGGATTACAGTGATATGACAGATAACAGAAAATAGTGCAGCTATGAGTTAGGGCATGACACCAAAAGTACACAAACTGCACAGAAACTGTATGCAGAACAAGGTGAATTTTGATTTGAGGATTATGCGTATGTTGCTTCGGAACTATGTTCAGAAGGGACCTCTGGTGTTCCTCCAACAACTTTTATCGCTGAGCCCCCCGGGGGCCTTTGGTCTCAATAATCAATCGTCAGACTCACAAAATGATTCTGCTTGCCCATACATTAGTTTAATGGTAATTCATAACTTAATAGGATAACTTAAAATGACTGCAGTTTAATAAGTGTGAATCTAACAATAACAATAACGATAATAACAATAATAATAATAATAATAATAATAATAATAATAATGATAATAAATAATAATAATAATAATAATAATATACATTTTATTTATGGGCACCTTTCAAGACACTCAAGGTCACCTGATATGAATTAAACCACTTAATGACATTTTAAAACAATACTAAATCTGAAACTTCATACACAAATTGTTTGAACTGGGGGAAATGAGTGACTCGGTGGACGGCGTAAGGCAAATAAAAAGGGGGCTTTTACTGGGGTTAACTGACAGGAGCAGTGAAACAAAACGGGACCAGAAGGGGTCAAAACAGGAAGGCTAGCAAAAGGTAGGGCACAGGTAATGGGAGGAATGACGTCAATGGCTGGACTGGCCATGACGAGACAAACAGGTACTTAAATACGTAGACTAACATGGGACAATAAACATGAAGTGTGGCTCATCAGGGCCATGAGACGGAGGAACCCAGAAGGTCGGGCAGACATGCTGAGCAGGATGTGACACTTGCAATTTATTAATGATATTTTACATTTCATTGTTTTAAATTACCTTAGTCTGGGTCTGCCCTTAGAATAGGCTTGCCATAAAATAATAATGTACTTTATAAGGAACTGCAGTGTAAGCATTAATTACAGGGCTGCAGAGTCGTGGCTTAAGTCTCACTCCTGTGAATTCGGCTCTCTGCTGATGCCGCACCCCAGTTCATAGAAACGACGCAGCTAATGTCAGGTACTGTCACTGACTAGGGATTTAGTGACAGGAATTACACTGATAGTATAATATTCAAGCATAAAATGTTCCTGCTGTGTTTGTTGTTTTTCTGGACACGCCCTTTGAGTACAGAGGCAGGGGTTGGGAGCAGTGACAGTTGTCCAGGGTGTGAAAGGTTCTACTTTGCAGTTTCACTTATACTAGAGAGACCAGTATCCACCACCATTTTCTCTGACTGAAGGTATATGGTAAAAAAGGGGGGGGCTACAATGAGAGCTAAGAGTGTGAGTTTATCTATGCTTATCGGGTATTTACACTGCTTACCCTTCAGTTCACTGACATCATGGTACTGTACAATGTGCGTTTACTCATTCTATAGCATCTCTTCAAGTTATCCAGGAGAAATGTGTGCTATTAAAATTAACTGAGACACACGCCCTGATTGTTTCAACATAAATGCAATACTTTTGTCTTGGGTACGTAAGGAGCGTGGTGTCACCGGCGACCCACAGGTCTGGGCACGTCACTTAATGAGGAGGGTTTGATGCGAGTTTCTTCTCGCAGCAGGATAGCAACACATTCGTGCAGCACCCCCACTCCGAAAGAGGCAGTAGCCTTACAAACTGGCCCCACCCACTGCCAAATAACAAAGTGGCAACTTGTTTTAACTGCGCCAGGGTGAAAGACGAAAAAAATGTTTACAAGATGAAATATGCCCAGTGGTGCGACCAAAAAATATTTTTCAATAATTTTTTTCCATGGAAAACCTTCATAAAGTAATTACTTAAGTGCCTACGTGGCATCAGACGTCGTCGTTAAATGTTAAATTTATGATCAGCAGTAATATTAACTGCGGATGCACCACTTGCCTTTTCAAGCTCATTTCAAATTAAAAAGTCATCTGTTTGGACACCTACACAAACTTCTGTCCTTGAAACCAAGTCAAGTTATTCATACAGTTATTAAAACAAAGACTTATTGTATTACAGTATTTTCATGGATTTCCATGGGTTGTACAACCTGAGGTGGAAACTGCCAGCCCATCCATGTGTTGAAAATGGTCATTTTTGTCAATATTTGACTTAGATCTACTGACTTTTTCACTGCACCATGAAGAACACTTGGTGTCTTCTTTATGATTTAACATCTAGTCCACGGTCTTCCAAAGCGACATTTAGATAATAAAAAACAACCTTTTTCCTGGTTGCGCCACCTGATATTACTGTAAATTTGGGTCTGGCTGCAGACCCCCCGTCAGGCAGGTCTGCTGACAGACCACAAGCAGACTCTGGTGCCAGGTGTGTTTTATTATTTATTCAAATTAGTGGATTTTTTAGGAATCTGCTACGTCTTAATTGATATTGATGTTGATAAACAGTCATTTTTACAATTATTGTTTATTGTATTGGATATTAGGAAAAAAATACACCCTCTGCCAATGAATAACTGAGTTTTAAATAACGTCATACAGGTAATGTTAAAGAATGACGCTACTGCATGACCTACATATAATGTCTGTTTAACTGAACTTTATCTGGGATGTTGCTAAATCGTAATGGAAAATGCAGAGATAAACAAATGCTACCTTTGAATACTGCGGAATTTCACAATAAAAGTCCTGAAAGGATCTAACGTCCCTGCAGTGGACCTGCTTCGTAGACAAATGTTTCTCAATGGTTTTAAAACCAAGTGTTTTGCAACTTTGTATAAGTTCAAAGGTTTCAAACATTGAATTATGCTTAACTAATTAATTACATTTTCAAAATTACTTAAATATCAATTTAATTAGTTTTTCATTTGTTCGAACAGCTGCACGCCCTGACATTTTTGGACTTTGGGATACAAAAAAAGTCAAAGCTGTATTGTTTGAATGCATTGAAAATATTCCCTTATTAAAGAGGTCTCATATAATAATGTCAGGCATGCTATGTATTAAAGGATTAAAAAATAATGGACTTGGGCATAAAAATATGCATGTTATGTCATTCGCTCGCCAGCCAGTATAAACCTAAACGATTAGAACATAAGATAAATGCTAGTCTGCATCAGCCAGGTTGAAGAACGTTTTTTATTTTTTAAAAATAAAAGGTCTGTGTGTGAAATCATTGTTAATTCATTAGCTGCTCTGAGCAGAAATAATCGCCGAGGTCCATAGACAGTGAGCATAAAGAAATAGATCTCCCGATTGAGGAATGGAGACCTCTGAATGTGACACGGGAACACAGCATAAACGGCACATGATTCAGGGAAGTAAGGTGTGTGAATGAAAACACTGCAGTTTATCTTTATGACTGTGGGAAATAATGAGGAATCGATGCTGCCAGATGTTTGGGTTTGCACAGTTGGTGAAGCGGATTGAAGCGCAGTAAACAGGAGGTGCTCGCAGAGGAATGGGAAATGCATGGCTGAGACGAACAGAACGCGCCAGTTACTGTTATCCCGTTTTACAGCATGTTATAGTGAGACTGTTAGTCCACACTGTCACTGCCTGGGACAATGAGTACCTGGATGTTTATCTACAAAAAACTTTGGATGCTGAAAGGCAGCCTTGCTGGTAACGAGCTCAGCACAGAGGTCAGTGCTGTGAATTTGTTGTAATTAAAATGTGAAGTTGGGAAAAACCCTACAGCTCCCAGTGTTGACTTTTGCTCATACGCCTGTTTCAGTGAGCAGTCGAGCTCTCCTCCCCGTCTGCCCACATATATCCCCCCCCCCCCACATTTCTGCTCTTGACTTCCTTTCCCTTCTCACGATGCCTTTCTAGGCACAGGAGAGAGCGGCAAGACCACCTTCATCAAGCAGATGCGAATCATCCATGGGAGCGGCTACTCCGAGGAAGATCGCCGGGCCTTCACGAAGCTGGTCTTCCAGAACATTTTCACTGCTGTTAAGGCCATGACCAATGCAATGACCACACTCAAAATCCCCTACGACAACCCTGACAACCAGGTGTGAATTCGCAGACCTCATGACTGCACACATACATCTGTGGCTGTAGTTATCGTTTCATCCATCCATCCATCCATCCATCCATCCATCCATGTATCAGTACAGGGTCATGTTGAGCCTTGAGCCTTTCTCAGGAGGCACAAGGCAGGGAGCAGGGGAAAACCTTAGGTGGGATAGCGGCCGTTGTTGGTCACGTACACAGTTGTATACTTAGGGCAATTCAGAGATGCCCATCACAGTCATTGATTGGATTATATTTACATTTCATTAGAGGCACCTTGACTTTCTGTACCTATTGCTTGATGTGATAAAATAATCCACCCAAGCGATATCCAATCTAAAGAAAGTGTATTTTTTCTACCTAAGACTTATGGAAAGAGGAAATGCTTTGCTAAGTGGGTGACACTTGTTCTGTTGATGAGGTAGATAAAGTTGTATTTATTCAGAATCAAAATTTTTATTACCACATGACCAAGACCAGTCAAAATGTTTGTTGGTATAGCTTGCTACTGTTGGAGATACCATAAGAATAGACTAACAATTAGGACATAATACAGTCCGAGAATAAATGCAAGATTCAAAATACCCAAGAGAGTAAATGCAAGGCATGTGATAAATACAGCAGTTTGAGTATATCTGAGTACTTCAAATGCAACCACAATTTCTCCAAACAAATACCCAGACCTCTGCCTATTTGGGCTTCCAGGTGTTAGCTCAGCGGCTGCAGGAGGTAGACACCCTGCAGCTCACCAAGTTGGAGCAGCCCCACGTCGACACCATCCAGCGCCTCTGGGCTGACTCCGGCCTCAAACTTTGCTACAACCGGCGCCGCGAGTATCAACTACTGGACTCTACCGAGTAGTGAGTAACGGGGCTCTGCCACCTGATCTGGAGGGCAATATGAAGCGCATTATTCTACAAACAACAAGGAATGTGTCGCAGTCAGCTTGTGACAGCAACAGAAAATAAGCCTTGAAAACTGAAGGAACTGCATGAATCAGACTTGGTTATGTTGCTCCTTAATAGTTAGAGGAGTGTTACGTGTTGGACATGCAGGTGAATCTTCACTTGTAAAAAATGAATCACAAGATGTGAAGGTGTTACTATGGCAGTCAGGCAGTAAAACCAGAAATATGTAATGTACTGGGAAAAACCAAGCGGAAGCTTAGATTTTTCTACCTTGTTGGTTGTTCTAACACTAAGCGGAAGCTTAGATTGAACAACCAGCAGGACAGAACAAACACCAACAGGACAGAACAAACAACAAACAGGAAGGAAGCTTAGATAGAACAACCAACAAGACAGAACAAACACCAACAGGACAGAACAAAACACCAACTGGAAGCTTAGATTTTTCTACCTTGTTGGTTGTTCTAACACTAAGCGGAAGCTTAGATAGAACAACCAACAAGACAGAACAAACACCAACAGGACGAAACAAACACCAACTGGAAGCCTAGAGCAGAGAACAACCGCAGCTTTATTTAAGATCAATGAATAGGCATTTGTTTGAGAAGTGTGTATATACACACACACACACACACACACACATATATACATACACACATACAGTCAAACCTCGGATTTCCAGTAACTTGGTTTGCGAGTGTTTTGAAAGACAAGAAAAAATTTTCAATAAATTTTAACTCTATAAACAAGCGAGGTCTTGCAATACGAGTATCATGTATATGCTTTGTCTGCCTATAGTGTCACATAATCACTGAGCCGATGGTTCTTCTCTCTCTCTCTCTCTCTCTCGCTGTGGGATTATGGGTAATCATCTGCCATGCTCAGTCTCAGTCGGCGTGCCTCACTGGTATAGTCAAAATTTAGTAGAAAAGCACCACCCGAATAAGGGTGTAGCAGTGCAAGCGATGAATCTGTTTAACGACAATGCAATGTCCACATTTCCGCGAAATCGAAATGGAGGCAAAAGCAGCTGTCATTGGATAGGTTCCTTGTTAAAGTCGCACGAAAAGAAAAAGATTCCACTGAGCCAACAGATAGCAATGATTCCGTTATAGTGAAAGTCGTCCTACAAAATAACCCTCTTCTTTCTCTCGTCTCCCTCACACCATTCTTTTCAAAGATAAAATGCAGGTTAATTCATTTTATTTTACTTTATATTTTAATCATTTACTGTGTGTGTGTGTGTGTGTGTGTGTGTGTGTATGTATGTATATATGAATGAATGAATCTTTATTGTCATCGTACAAAATACAATGAAATTGGATGCAGTCCTTTCAGTGCAAATTTGGCATAAATAAATAAAAAAGTGCTTAAATACAGAGATAAAAATTCAGCACTATAACACAATAAAATTACACTAAAATTGTATTACGCATAGACTTAAAATGTAGCAACACTACCTTCCTTCAATCAGCATCAAATGTGTAACAATGACTAGACAGAATTCAAAATGCATATGGCCATGGGGTAAAAGCTGTTTTTAAATCTGTTTGCACGTGAATTGAGAGACCTAAAACGTTTCCCGGAGGGCAACACCATGAACAAATGATGTCCCGGGTGGGAGGGGTCTCCCAGAATATTAGCTGCTCTGGTGCTACAGCGGGACCTAAAAATGTCCTCCAGCGAAGGCAATGCACAGTCAGTGATCCTTTGAGCCGTGTTGATGACCCCTTGGAGGGCCTTTTTGTCCGTCGCTGAGCAGCTGGTGT
>JAODLC010000036.1:4609693-4663772 GCA_026781145.1 Hippopotamyrus pictus | reverse complement strand
ATGTGGAGTGGTTCAATATCTGGCTTTTTCCTACGGAAATCAATGATGAGTTCTTTTGTTTTTGATGTATTTAAGATTTGATGTATTTTATATGCGTCCCCTAGGCCAGAATGTCTCGAAAATGAATAGATGTACTGTACATGTCCATCTTATGCTATACTGACTAAGACCACAAGATGGCGAGCAAGCCTAATAAACAGGCATAGATAATGGTCATTGTTGGGAGTCTCAGGATCAATCAGGTGTGCTTCAGCTGAACAAGAATAAAAACGTGCTTATCCTTTTGATTAATTAGTAATGCTGAAATCACTATCCATTTAACCAATTTGTAAATAACATTTAACCCACTTCTACTTACTAGTTGGGTAATTAAAATAGTCTAAGAACCATTTTTATACTAATATTAATTTTTTTTTGGATGTGTGTACGTATGTGTAATAATTCTCGATTTCATAATGCTGGTACCACCGAATGTTTGAGTGTGAGATTCTGTTAATGATGTGAGTAAAGTATAATGTAACAAAGCAGAATCTAATAAGTATTTCTTCTCTTGATAGCTTTATGGCTAATTTAGGACGAATGGCAGCTCACGAATACATCCCTACCGATCAGGATGTGCTGCGGGTCCGAGTGCCGACGACCGGCATTAACGATTATTCATTCACAGTGGACAAGATTTCCCTCAGGTAAATCGGAGATCCTCACTCTCGACGGCGTAGCGATGACTCGAATAGCTCAGCAATAACACAAATTCACACGTATTCATCCACATAGTGTGAGAGTAGCACCTGAAGTACTCTGTATTTTATTTTGTGTGTGGCATAGCTGAGCGGTATACAAATCATAACCAGAGATATTATGCTGCTGCTCTTTCAACACACAAAGGGACGTCACAGTACTCTCAGACTGAATATATTATATTACATTATGTTGTTAAATTGACACGAGTGTCTGTGCTGTTGCACTCGGGGAACTAATTATGCCTCTCAGGTAGATGTTAATGTATTTATTTACAGGATAGGGGCCTAAAGTGGCCACACGATATGACACTTGATGGGATTAGCACTTAAAATCGTTTCAGCTGGAAGTTCAAGAGGATAAAGCTAAACGCTAAAGCTACGATAACGCTAAGCATTATTTTGTGTAGTGAAGGGTGAGTCTATATGTACACGTG
The DNA here is from genome assembly GCA_026781145.1 of Hippopotamyrus pictus. Classification (NCBI taxonomy): domain Eukaryota; kingdom Metazoa; phylum Chordata; class Actinopteri; order Osteoglossiformes; family Mormyridae; genus Hippopotamyrus; species Hippopotamyrus pictus. The sequence goes on along the minus strand of JAODLC010000036.1, from coordinate 4,662,598 downwards.
TACGTATATTTAGCCTATATGCCGTTAAAGATATCCCAACGTGTTTGTTGTACCACCTTGAAGTAGCAATTTATTTCTGTTATTTTAACCAAAAGGTAATAGTTTTGCGGTGCATCAAAGTAGCAGTAGAGTGAGCGTCAAACCCTCTAGGTACTGGATGCAACTTAAGGCACTTGTACGTTACAAATTGCGAAGACACGGTTTGGGAAAAGCAGGTTTGATGCCTGACAGCAGGAGAGAAGAGAGCCGTCACGCCGCGGGAAGGAGGGAGAGTCCTGTCAGGCTGTGTCAGAGAGCCGGCCGAAAGTACCGCAGGCGCTGTCAGTTAATTAAGCAAGCTGAGCAGCTGCTTCATCAAGACAAGGGTCCACTTCGCTGGGTGGCACCGCCACCATCCTGCTACCGATAAAGGGCGGCTTGCCCAGCGTACACCTGCCAGGTCGGCGTGCCCCGCGCCGCGACTGGTGCCCCGCTGTGGCACCGGGTTTTGCAGAGTCCATTACCGAATCGTTATCGGATTTGTACCTTAATGATACCTCGGGGTGTTTTTCTGGCGTAAAGGCGATTATATATTTATACACGGAGCGCTGACCTTGAGAAGGTCGGCTGCAGCCAGGTGAGGTTCACAGCGAGCGGCACGTTTCTGACCGGTCTGTCCGTGGCGAGAAGCGCGGACGAATTAATTAGGCGGAGGGGGGAGGGTGTTATCCTCAATTCTGCTGCTAAATTTAACTGCTAAATGCTATTTTGGTTCATTTGAGCAAATAATAACGGGGCCACCAGAAAGCATTTTAATCTAATAGAAAGAAAACCTGGTGTGATTCCAACAACCAAAAAAAAAAGGGATGAACTGATTTATAAAATAATCGGATTATTTAGAAAAACAAGAGGACAGCATATAAGCCATGTTTATATTGAATTACCTACATTTTAATGGGAATTACTGTTATTGTTCGGAAATGAGAATAGTACAGAAAGTAAAATGTAAAAACTTGCACACAAAATAACCTTTTTGAAACTGAGAGCCACTTCATGGGTACTGAGCCATACGAAGGGCTACCAGTTTGATACACTCTTCTTAAATAACTTTGCTCAGTTTACCTTTAGTTATATATTATTAATAATGATTAATGATACTCTATAAATGCAAATGTTATTAAAGAAGAATAGCAACAGGATATAATAGAATTTTAGATGCTGCTCACTGGTGAGTTGTGCTATTTTTAGAATGGATCCGTGGGCGACTCCTGTGGTCCTTGGGGGCATCCTGGTGCCCGCGGGCACCATGTTGGTGACCCCTGATCTAACTCATCAGCGCACTGGTGCACATATTAGTGGCTGTTTTATAGTGGTCAGCTCCAACTACGCTGCAGATATTTGGAGTTAAAGTGAAGCATTTTAATTCCAGCTTAATATTATATGAATTAATGTTCAAACATGCTGAGGTGAATTACAGTTACCAAACTTCCTGGGTGTGAATGGGATGTGTGTCCTGTGATTGGTTGGCACGCTATCCTGGGTTATTCCCTGCCACAACTGCTGGACTTGTAAATTCATCTAGCCAGTAGATGGCACTGTTTTGCAAATACCCAAGATATATCTAAAGCAGTATTGATGTACGGTGCTTATGGTTATCATATATTGTAATATAAAGCAATAAAAAATCTGCGCTGTTTGACGAACTGTAGAGGATTTTGTAGCAGGGTGCCTGATCTCCCCTGCCTGTTGATAATCCCCCCCCCGAATGTCTTCCTCCCTCTGCAGGATAGTGGATGTGGGAGGGCAGAAATCGGAGCGCAGGAAGTGGATCCACTGTTTTGAAAATGTGACCTCTCTCATCTTTCTGGCCTCCCTCAGCGAATATGACCAAGTTCTGGAGGAGAAGGATACGGATGTGAGTATCTGTTTCTGTTTTCGTTCTTATGTCCCTTCCAGTGGGGCCCCTATGGAACCTTACCTCTTTTTCACTTCACTTCAGTTTAACTCAGTTCAGTTCAGTTGAATTCAGTTCAATTGAGATGTATATAGTGCATTTTCACGATATTACATTGCTTTGCTATATGGTGTCCGTCTCTTTCTACACTAGTTTTCCATCTGCTTGCCATTCTGAACTCCCCCCCCCCCCCCATGTCAGGGTGAATAAGCCGTTTATCTCTCCCCACCACTGTTCTATCTCCCTTTTGCTCATTAACCTTAACTGACCCCCCCTCCCACCTTTCAGAACCGCATGGAGGAGAGCATGGCCCTCTTCTACACCACCATACACTCACCCTGGTTCCTCCGTGCCTCCGTCATCCTCTTCCTCAACAAGAAGGACATCCTCGCCGACAAGATCCGCACGTCTGATCTGCACACGTACTTCCCCAGCTTCACAGGTAGCCAAATGCCAATACATTCATCTCCTGGATTCAATTAATGGGCCAGTAGACACCCTCTGACACAGAGAGAACGTGAGAGGAAACAGATTAATTCAAGTACAGCTCATCCCACTGAAAGGTCAGAGCATCCAGATTGTACTGAAGCACTGAGGCATCTTTAAAGATCCAACACAATGGCCTTTCTCTGGAGTTTTTTTTTTTTTTACAAATAGTAAAATTCTAGGTACTATTACAAGCTCTATAGTGGTGGAAAGTGTTGCAGTTTCCCAATGCGTGTATTACCTTTTCATGCTAATATGAGCATCAGTGATATATGGGTTACTGTGTTATTTGTCAAGGGTAACTTCCATATTTGTATCTGGAGAACGGCTTTTGCCTTGGTAGTGACAGGTTTGACTCCTGTGACAGGGTGCGAGTACAGAATGCAGACAGATGATCTTACTGTAAATGGCGGCTGATTCACCAATCAGACTCAAGTACCCACACTGTGAACCAATCAGACTCTGGTACCCATCAGCTCCACTTAATGTGCCTTCCTCTGTTGCCCATGGCAACCAGATGTACCCAGCTCTGCACAACACCAGATTCTCAGGGGAGAAGGGCTGTTGCCCTCCATTTGACTGTGCTGCAGGTGGAATAAGTTAGAAGACTTCTTTATATAATCTTCATTAATAATCCCATGTAATTTGATTTTGAGTTTGGCAAGTAGGCTGTACATTTAGCTGTATAAAAAAAAGTTTGACTTGGCATTTTTGCACACTCCTCTGTTTAGTTTTAATAAGACTCTTCAGCTTCATTCATGCTCGCTATCAGTTCTCCCCCCCCCCGCAGTTTCATATCTCACATATTTTGTAGCTCTTATTATTCTTTTAGAAACACTTTATTTAAGGCTATGTTAAGTAATTTCTAATCACATTCATAATGCATTACAATGCTATCATAAAGCATTATGAACATGGCTATATTTATGAAAAAGCATATTTATGAAACATTATAGCCTTGTTTATTATGCATAACTGCCTTATGAAGCTCTTATCTATAATGCACTATAGATACCTTCATAATGCAGTACAAAACATCCTTAATGCTATGCTTATACCGACAATTATAATACATTATAAAGGTATCTATAGTGCGTTATAGATGAGAGCTTCATAAAGCATTCTGCCTTTTGATAAATATTTGTAGTCATGTTTTTATGCTTAATGAATGCATATTATAATGCATGATGAATGTGTTTATAAATGACTAAAGACATGGCCTTAAGTGAATTTTACAGACTTCTTTATATAATCTCCATTAATAATTCCATGAAATTTAATTTTGAGTTTGGAGAGTAGGCTGTACATTATTAAAAAAAAAAAAAACTTCGACTTGGCCTTCTTGCACACTCCTCCATTCAGTTTTATTAAGACTCTTCGGCTTCATTCATGCTCGCTATCAGTCCCCCCCGCAGTTTCTTATCTGACATTTTATTGCCGTTTCTTTCTTCCTTCCTTCTCCAGGACAGAGACAGGACCCCCTGGCAGCCATGAATTTCATAGAGAGGATGTATATCCAGCAGGCAGTGAACAGGGAGAACAAGGACGAGAAGAATAAGACAGTGTACCCACACTTCACCTGCGCCACGGACACACAGAACATCCGCAAGGTGTTCAGCGACATCAAGGACACGGTGCTCATCAAATCCTTGGAGGAATACTACCTCCTTTGAGGCCCATGCTGTCGTTCACCTGGGGAAAAGGCTCCCGGTTCACAGAAGATCAGGGGCGCTCCGGCATGATCCAGCATGCTCGAGGGGTCCGACTGAGTCATGGACCGGGACCTCAGAGGCACTGGGTGACCAGTTTCTGTTTCCTACCTAAGGAGGACCTCCTCTGTATGAGTGACCTGGAGAGCCCCAGCTCTGAAGCTGACTGTCCAGAGTCGGGCCTCGACTCATTACACGCAGGAGAGGCCTTAAAGGGAACCTCTATCTCTCCGTCATCTGCTGCCATGTGAGAAGTGCCAAGGAAGAGCACTTCATGTAGATTGTGACCTTTGCGATCTGCAGAGATGAAAACTTCAAGCCTGTCCACCATCCTTATAATGCCGAATTGATGAGAAAATCATTGTAAATTAAAAACATGAACTACACCACTCAGCTATTTGCAAGGAGTGAAGTGTCAGATGGGGGACTGCAATCGAATGCTCTGCTCTGTCGTCCGCTTGTTTGGATGGTGTCCATTTTGTCATATTCCACGAGTTTTTATTTTTTAGGCCAAGCTACCAAAATCACCAGCAATGACATGGAAGCTGAATAACACTAGTTAACTAAATAAAATAAGCTGGTTCAAGGTTTTGATGACATGAAAATCATACCAGTAAACACTATTACATCACAGACAGCACTGTGAGCCCATTTAGATGGTTCGTGTGTTGTGTTAAACACAGTGTGTCTCACAATCTCTGGCTCAGTGTTGGCCTGATCTTTGCAGAACTGTTTCCTGGAACGTCATTGAGTTGAGCTGCTATCGCTATTCTTTAACTACTCAGTGATTAAACCCTGGGTATGTGGAACACGTATTTACAGCTTTCTTTGACATTTTCACTTGAATATTGTATTAGTACATTCTGCATGGGTAATATGTTTTGCGTATTTGACAATGGGAAGTGGAAGGAATTTTTGTGATCCCGATGATTTCTTGTGATGGGGATGATGTCAAGGAGACAATCGTGGTATTAAAATTTTAAGTTTATTATCTGATACCTCAATCATGGAGTGAACTGCTTTAATTGATCTGTATCCTGAAACTGAAGGTAATCGCCGTCTTTTAAAATGATTTTTATTGTACGTTTGCCATACAGCAGTCATACACATCGCAGTATTTATTTCCACCAATGCTGTTTCAGCCCCCTGCTTTTCCCCGTGGTCTGTCAGTCCTGTAGGAAAGTATGTTTGTCTCTCACAGTAGTGTATATGCATAATATTGAAAGCTATGACTTGTAAGAACATCTCAATACCCTGAAAATGTGCAGTTTGGAGTTTTGTTGGTGAAATCCAAGAAGACAGGTCTTTCAAGCAAACAGGATGAGTAACATTTTTCCCAAACTCAGACACTGAATATCTGCAGTTTAACAAGAAGTCTGTCAACCTTTTCTTTTTCTGGCTCAGAATTACGGCTTCTGGACAGATATTAAGAATTCAGAGTTTGAGCCTTAGGGGGAGCATGATATAAAACGACTTGTGATACACATCTTATCACTCAGTTGCAGAGTTTTAGACTTTCAGAGCGTTCCTGAAGGTTGTGAAGTAAGCCGTGCCTTTATGATGTATGTACTACATTGATCTACGATATTGGGTATATGGTTTTCAAGCTCTGTGTTATTTCTTCATTTATCCAGTTATAATTCATAACTGGTTGTTTTTTTTCCTGGCTAAACCTTTCAGAATATTTAACCACAGTCATCCATTAAAATGCTATAAATAAACTGCTATAAATGATATCCGTGCAAATTGTTACTTTTACGCAATTTTCCCCCAGCTACTGTTATTCGTAGCTGGTGTTTCTGAAGTCATCATTGGAGACTTTTGACTTTAGATAAGCAAGCTGAAACAGAACCTCTTTTCTGTTATGCAAATATCCCAGTCACGCATCATAAGTACGTTTTATCTTCTGATTCAGTCACGTCATCTCCTGTCCATTACTCTGGTACTTTTCCAAAAAAAATAAGATTCTAAGATAAGGCTCCAGACTCCCATGACCCTGCACAGGACTAGTGGGCAGATGGATGGATAGACGTTTATATGTCCATAAATTATATGAAAATGAAGGTTCTCCACACTGATGTTTGGTCAAAATGTAAGTTGCCTCAGCAACTGCAAACTGTTCTGTATTTTCAACGGTAAATTACCATCCGGAAGAAATACCTCCTGGTACCATACCAGCTGTCAGACTACAGCCGTGGGCAAAAGTTTTGAGACTGACACAAATATTGGTTTTCACAAAGTTTGCTGCTTCAGTGTTTGTGTTTTTGCTGGATGTTTATATGGTATACTGAAGTATAATTGCAAGCATTTCATAAGTGTCAAAAGCTTTTGTTAATTATATTAAGCTTATGCAAAGAGTCAATATTTGCAGTGTTGGCCCTTCTTTTTCAAGACCTCTGCAATTCACCCTGGCATGCTGTCAATCAACTTCTGGGTCAAATCCTGACTGATGACAGCCCATTCTTGCATAATCAGTGCTTGGAGTTTGTCAGAATTTGTGGGTTTTTGTTTGTCCACCTGCCTCTTGAGGATTGACCACAAGTCCTCAATGGGATTAAGGTCTGGGGAGTTTCCTGGCCATGGACCTAAAATGTTGATGTTTTGTTCCCCGAGCCACTTAGTTATCACTTTTGCCTTATGGTACGGTGCTCCATCATGCTGGGAAACGTATTGTTCATCACCAATCTGTTCTACGATGGTTGGGAGAAGTTGCTCTCAGAGGATGTTTTGGTACCATTCTTATTTCATGGCTGTGTTCTTAAGTTCTTCAGCAAAATTGTGAGTGAGCCCACTCCCCTGGCTGAGAAGCATCCCCACACATGGATGGTCTCAGGATGCTTTACTGTTGGCATGACACAGGACTGATGGTAGCTCTCACCTTTTCTTCTCCGGATGCCCCAAACAATCGGAAAGGGGATTCCTCAGAGAAAATGACTTTACCTCAGTCCTCAGCAGTCCAATCCCTGTACCTTTTGCATATTATCAGTCTGTCCCTGTTGTTTTTCTTGGAGAGAAGTGGCTTCTTTGTTGCCCTTCTTTACAACAACTGAACCTCTCTCCTTGAAGTTCTTGATGATCCGATAAATGGTTGATTTAGGTGCAATCTTACTAGTAGCAATATCTTTGCCTGTGAAGCCCCTTTTCTGCAAAACAATGATGACTGCATGCATTTCTTTGCAGGTAACCATGGTTAACAGAGGAAGAACAATGATTTCAAGCACCACCCTCTATTAAAGCATCCAGTCTGCTATTCTAACCCAATCAGAGTGATCTCCAGCCTTGTCCTCATCAACACTCTCTCCTGTGTTAACAAGAGAATCACTGTAATGATGTCAGCAGGTCCTTTTGTAGCAGGGCTGAAATGCAGTAGAAATGGGTCTTTGGGATTAAGTTCTTTTTCATGGTAAAGAGGGACTTGCAATTAACTGAGATTCATCTGATCACTCTTCATAACATTCTGGGGTTTATACAAATTTCCATCACAAAAACGGAGGCAGCAGACTTTGTGAAAATCAATATTTGTGTCATTCTCAAAAGTTTTGGCCATGACTACAGTCACCAGGGATGAGAATCTCGCAGGGGTGCCTCAAACTCTCTCCTACATCATTAGCATAGGCCGATGTGATACACATTTCTAAGCACTGCCAATCATCTGTATATTAAAGATACATATGAAGCAACTTCTAATGCGATATGATTCACCCCTATCGCAATGCAGTGCAATTCCACATAATTTGATTCGACACAATGCGATTCAATGCGCTACGATGCGATGCAAAAGAATATGATGCTATACAATTCAGTATGGTACAGATTAGGGGAATCAATCTAAGTAAAATCCCTGGTCAAAAATTATTGGTCACATTTCTAAATAATTAAGGTATAGGGCCTCTACTAAAAATTATATATTAATATATCAGATTTTACCGATGCAAAGATGTTAGAAACTATGCATCCCGAGTTCATCCCAACTTGTATCCGCAGCAAACTTTCTGAAAATTGCATCATGAACCTTAATGCCGATCCATTGACGCAAACTGGAGAATCTTACCATCCCTAACAATCACCCACAAACCCACAGAAGTATGACGAAGATCTGGCTACAACTGAAGAAAAGCATCCTTGCGTTTTCATCATACATCACCAATTGCATGCCAGCACCTTCCAGCTGAGCTGTCAGCTCGCCACACTGGACCTCACCTGCTCATCTCCGATGCTGCTGTACAAAGATGGGTCTGACATCCCCCAGTGGTACCGGGATACAATGCTGCAGCTGCACCCCCATGTCCGCGAGATCCCATCAAACCAAGTGGCCCGTCAAGGTTCCCATGACCCACGACATCAGATGCTCTGATAATTCCTAGTCTGAAAGGTCTGAAATCGAAATCTCATCCATTTTTGTCCTTGGTGCCAGCACGATGGGACCGTCTTCGCCCGAGCATCACCTTCAGAAGGTACTCAAAAGGCAGAGTTTGACTTCGGATCTCAGAGGTAAACAACATATAAAAATATATCTAAATAAAACATAAGCAAAGATGTTTTGACTGATACAGAAAGGTTTACCGGATAAGCAGTCAATTGTTAGAAGTAAGGATTTTAAAATCAGGTATTTTGGTAATATATTTTTTAGAGTTATTATTCCATGAAAAATAAGATGTATAAAGGAGTCTGCATTTTGGACAATGGCTTCCCCAGGGAAGACTTGTGAGGTTAATGCAATAACAGAAAGGAATACAGGCAGTGCTGCTCGTCAATTGTAAGCCAATCAGCTTTAATGAAAGAGGAAATACATTTACACCAATTCGTGACCTTTATTGATAAAAGAATTCAATTTCTGCCAAGCAATGACTCATTTCCAGTTTATCAATTGTCTGCTAAAGCTTCCCGTAGCTGGGCACTCCACAAAGCCAAATTGTTATTATTTCTTCATTTGCATTTCATTTGACTTACAATGTAGATTGTGGTCATTTCACAAGTAATTTCAAATAAAACCGTTTCTATCTGTTCAATGTCAATAAGTGGGTAAATTGTAAGTATTGTAGTGCTGATATAAAGCACCCAAATCTGAACAGAAAATGCAAAATGAGATCCAGCTCCTTTTGTTTTGTCACGATTATTCAACCTCTATATAATATCGCTGTTGTTAAAACCTTCTTCTAGCTTTCATGGCCTGAAGTGGCATTCAAACATAACTAACCCTCTGGGTATCCTATAATTATCCTTAATGTGCTTCAGGTTTGAAAACCCCACCCATCGCCGTGGTGAAGGTGAACTGCAGTCGTGGTTAAGACTAAGGAGCTTTCGCAAATGCTGAGAGAAGAAATTACTTCATTGCACCTGGGGGGCAGCGGGTGTACGAAGATTTCCTGAAAATGTAACATTCCTAAAGACACCATTAGGAGCACCATAAGGAAGTTTAAAGCTTAAGGCTGAGGAAGCTCAAAATTTCATCAAGAGCCCTTAGCAACTTAATCAGGGGGTCCGTGTTACTGCAAAACAACCATCAGGGTGACCTGATGAAAGCTGGCACGAGTGTCTCAGTGGCGACAATAAGAACGCTAAACAAACATGGGCTTCATGGCCAAACTCCACTCTTGACGACAAAGAACATCAAAGGTCAACTAGAATATGCCAGGAGGAATCAGGATAGTCCTGCAGAGTTTTGGGAGACAGCTCTATAGACTGAGGAAACTAAACTGTAACTCTTTGGACACAGAGACCAACATTATGTCAAACATAAAAAAGGCCAGGCTCATGACCCGAAGAATATCATCCACACAGTCAAGCGTGGAGGTGGGTCATTGATATTGTGCGGATGGTTTCTGTTGCAGGAACTGGCAGTCTTGATTTGTACCCAGCATCATGGATTCCCAGAAACACCACACCATTTTAAAGAGGAACACAATGCCTTCTGTTGGGAACTGATCCTTAGTGATGAGTGGACTCTCTAGCAAGACAATGATCCCAAACACACCTCCAACCCAACCTAGATCCTGGAAAGTCCTGGAGTGACCTTTTCCGTCCCCAGATTTAAATCCCATTGAGAATCTTTGGGGAGATTTAAAGAAGGCAGATACAGCATGAAAGCCATCAAACATCAAAATCTGGAGGGTTTTGCACAAGAAAATGGGCATAAATTCCAACATAGAAGCACGGGAAAGTTGTCTGCACTTATTTGCAGTTATAAAGCCTAAAGGACCTCCTCAGCACAGGATCCAAATATGTCAGTCATTTCTAATCGATACAAAGATACTCTTCCTGTGGTAATTAGCCATCAGTGTTAGATTCCTGTCTTCGTGCTCATTATTGATAAGCTGTAAACAGCTTAATTAACAGTTTTTCTGCACTGAATTTTAATAAGAGCCAATCCATCCATCTTATAACCATTTATTCTGCCGAGTATCATCTGGGGGCTTAGCACAATGCTGAGGTACACCCAGGGGCGCTGATGGCGGGTGGAGGTGGGGGGCAGGTTAGACATGCCCCCCCCTGTTGCTTATATGCTATTGTGCCATAGACCATTTGTGGGTGATTGTTGTCTGGTGTGGAGTTGCCAAAGTAACAGGGTATGTATATTGGCCATTGTCAATCAAAACGTTTTGTGTATCAAACCATTAGCCAAAGCACACGGAATGCCCCATCAATCATGGCTGGATAAGCTTTAAAGTTCTTTGCTCACTGTTTGGTCGCAGCCACTTTGAAGATCTCTCCTGCACCCGAGGGTACCAGTCTCTCCGAGGGTACACAAACACACACCTGTTAAGGGCAATATAAGGACAAACACATCAGTATATAACCAAAGCAGCTGGAGAAAACCTGCATGCCAACACTGCACACACACCAGAGGGGGGAATCGAACCCACAACACTGCCAGTGCAAGGCAACAGCACTACCCACTGAGCCACAGAGGGCCATGCCCCCCCCTTCCATACTTCTTTGTGTAAGAAGGGCTCCACCTCAGGTTCCATTTTTATGTGGCCAAATACCTTCATCTGGATGATGGAACTAGATGGCTGGATATTTTGGTTGAAATACTGCCTAATTCGCTACTCGAACAGCGATCATCTGCAGGACGGTTTCTGGTCCTGCTGCTCTGCATTCCCTTTGCATTAGTGAGAACAGGAAGGGATCAGATGGTTGGTCATACATTATCAGAGCTGGATGCAGCGGGGGATAATGAAGCGGGAAGCTGAGATGGACTATGTGAGAATGGGAATTATGGGTAGGAGGGGCAGCATGACTGCGATGCTTTATTATAGTTTAATCTCTTCCAAAGATCATGCCGATTTGCATTCTTTCAAAATGGTTTCCTGGTACTCAGACTGAGAAGGGTCCCCAATGAATAATACAGATTACAGTACTATCGTATTTTTATTGGTAAATCACTATAGCAGGTGTTTATCATGAACAACGTTACCAAGAAAAAAGCTTTTTAATGAAGCATTTCACTTTAACTCTGTGATAAATGCATTTTATTTGTTTTTTTTTTAGGTTTAAAAAATCAATTGTATTACGTGATTTAAATTTCAGAAAATTCTAAATGATATATTTGATAGAATCGCAAGTCACTTTCACGCACGCTGATGACCGACAAATTACACTACACTGTCCAACCCATTAATGCAAAACTAAAATGATATTGATAACAGGCAAGCATGGTATGTGCATCAGTGCAGCCAATAAAGTCAAATATCAAAGTGATACTGAGAAAAATATTTTTATTTATTTCATCACAAGGCAGACAAAGCTGCATACACAAACACTGAGTTGCGTTAGAGCTTCTTTAGAGATTTCTTTATCCAAATTATGCTTTTTGACATTTTTAGCATCAGAGCGAATCCTCATGGGCAGCAGATGGCAGGAGCTGCTATCAGGGCTGATGCTTGGCAGGTGGCAGGAGCTGCTATCAGGACTGATGGCCGGCAGGTGGCAGGAGTTGCTATCGGTGCTGATGGCCGGCAGGTGGCAGGAGTTGCTATCGGTGCTGATGGCTGGCAGGCGGCAGGGGCTGCTATAGGTGCTGATGGCTGGCAGGCGGCAGGGGCTGCTATAGGTGCTGATGCTTGGCAAGCGGCAGGGGCTGCTATCGGTGCTGATGCTTGGCAGGCGGCAGGGGCTGCTATCGGGCTGATGGCCGGCAGGTGGCAGAAGCTGCTATCGGGGCTGATGGCCGGCAGGCGGCAGAAGCTGCTATCGGGGCTAATGCTTGGCAGGCGGCAGATGCTGCTCTCGGGGCTGATGCTTGGCAGGAGGCAGATGCTGCTCTCGGGGCTGATGGCCGGTAGATGCTGTTATTGGGGATGGCTCTTCTCCTGAGGCCTCTCATAAAGCTGAGGCAGGTGTGTCCTACGCTCTTTGGAAAACACATGCCATCCGAGACACGGCTCATGCTGAGCTCCTTAATAGCAAAAGATACATTGAGGGGCTGTTCGGAGCGGGAGGGGGGGTGGGGGGTCAGACTAGCCAGGCGTCCCCTGCTGGCCACCCAATCCTGTTCAGATGACGATGGCATGCATCAAAGTGACAGGTTGTGGCAATTACACCAGCCTGGCCTCGCTACTCTGTCAAACCAACGGATGCCTCCGATTATGAAAGCCAAAGACACTGTGGGTGCATTTGTTACTGCAAGGTTCATTTTGGCTGATATAAACATTCAGAATATTAGTACCGGCTACCTTTTGCTCTACTAATATAGTGACGCTACTGGTTAATTTCTTGCTAAATATATGCAGAGTTTGGGAGTGTTTATTTATAGAGGACAGACTGGAGAGAAGATGATGTCTATTATTGAGTTAGAGTATTTTTTAAAATTTAGGTTTGTGATTCGGAGAAGTAATGTTTATTGCTATTGTACTGCCTTTTCCAGGAAAGTATGTTAAATGAATTTCAGGCCAAAGAATCTACCAATTTTATATTCAAACAACTTTTCATATATTTATAATTTCATATTAAATCACTTGCTTTGCTTTGGGGGCACAATTATTCCATACAAGTTAAAATGGCAGCCACACGTACTGTTCAGGATCATGGTGGAGCTGATTAGCTAACGGAGCGTACAATACTAACGTATCTGCCTGAAGGAGACGGGTCCGAATCCCATCAAACGTCACAAATCGCAGAAGGCAGACAAGCAATGGTGGTTTTATAGCCCAAAGAAAACCAGCAGCTGAATCTCCCACTTACATGCCTCAACCCTAAACCGCTCCATTGCCATGGCCGTCTGCCCCCCCCAAAGACAACTATCGTGTTTAAGGAGGGTGTCGGGCACCACTGGCCACCTTCTCCCATCTTGAGAGGAGGAGCGGGAGTCGGGCGCGAGCTGATGAAGTGAAGGGCGGGCTGTCGCTGTCTGGGGGCCGCTGTCAGACGGCACGGCCTGATAAGGATGGACCAGAGCAGGCTTTCCGTTTTCATTAAGGGCCCTGAAAGATGAGAGGCACTGGAGGGAAGCTGCTCTATGACAGACAGGCTGTCCATCTCTCACACGCACGGAAACACACACCCTCCAACGTGCAACTCACACGCTCCCACCTCGCACGCATTCCCACCTCACAGGAAAAACATGATGCTGAAGACAGAGTGAAAAGAGGAAAGTAAGCTTCTGTGATTGAAAAGATACTGGCAATATGAAGACATCATTCATTTAAAAGATGTATCAGGGTGCAGACAATACAGCCCAAATACGAACATCAGAGACTGTCCAAAGGAAACTTCTTATCGTAAAAAAAGTTCTTCCATGAACACATTTTCCTATAAGTTGGTTTGTCTGTATCATACTCTTGCTCCTATTGGCCTAAATAATTTTTATCTGCAAAATGGAATTCCAGGCATGCAGGACCACCCTTTTTTGTACCTACTTTCAGAACCCAAAGTATGTTGTGTTGAAAATCAATAAATATAGTACATTTTTAATAGCAAATTCTAACTTCATCCCTTTATAGAAAACTACAGATGTTTAAAATGTTTGCTCTAAGAGATGGACCTTTATACAATGATAATCTCAGAACCTCACTGAACACAACTGTAAGCAACAAGTGCGATTTCACTTCTAAATCCAGAGCAGAGGAAACACTGCTTGGCAATGACCAATGACCAAGTTTTGCGTCTTTTGTTGTGAAATCCTCTTTTCTCCAAGTGCTGAATTGTGTCCTAAAGATCTGATTATATCTATAAGTGATGATGTGTTTTGTTCAAGGTTTGCTGCTCTCTGTCACCGGAGTCGGAGATGTTTCTCGTCACTGCCTTACTAATGGTGAACAGCATCTCACGCAGAATGTTCCCAATTAAAATTAACATGAGCCGCAAAGTTCCCCGCTGTGTCACTGTGACTGTGCTCGCTTCTAAATTATTGCCACGCAGGCAGACCATTAACTACTGTGCCATATACAACAGAATTTTCTAGCAACAGTGTTTGAACAGACTTGGCACTGGACCATTTAAAACTACCAGGAAATGTGTTGGATAAATTTTACTAATTAAATTCTTCACAGGCTATCAGATAGTAAATTCTGTGATAGACCTTGCTGTCAGACCTAATGCATTAGCTAAAAGCAGAGATGGACAGGTGCACGAGGTGAGAACCAACCACGGTTCTGAATGGCAGTTAGTGAGACAGAACCATCTTCAGAACCACCATAAAGAGAGACAATTAAATAAACTGAAAAGGAATGTACCATATAATCGGGCCACTAGCACAGGTGACCTGATCTGACAACCACAGATTACAGGTCAGATTACAGATTAGCCTTACAGAGGCCTCCGTGTCACGTGCTTCTTTGTTGCCAAGGGGGACTCTCTCATTGGGCGAGAACATACACATGCACAAAGCGGCCTGTGCATGTGACACAAAGGGGGAGGAGACGAGGTGCACATGACAGTCCACATTGTCAGAAAAAAAGCACCAATTTGTACCACTGGGGCTGTACTCTCAAGGGTCTACCAGTTGTACCGTAGCTGTAGGGGAATGTAACTTTAAGTCTAATTTAAGCAGAAGTGGAAATTACAGGTCTAGAAAGTACAAATCCAGTCCAAGATTTTGTTTCAACCAACCAGTTGAGTACTCTGTGACTGTGACTCTTTATGCTCAATTGGTTGGTTGAAAGTAAATCATGGTCTGGATTTTTAATTATAACTCAGTTACTACTTAAGTACAAATCATGAACAAATCTTGAACAGATATAGCCGCTAGTTGAAATAAAAGATGCCGTGATTCATTAAATGATGACCAAGCATTAGATGAGCATTTCACTTGTGTTGTTCGTTACTTTTTTCTTCAGTAGTTCAAAGATTTACAGAATTAAAAGATGTAGTAGCAAATATAGTAACTGCTTGAGATAATTCATCATTAATGAATTGTGACACGTTTTAACACAAGATCAGTATGTGACTAAGGCTTAGTTAGTGGGTAATTAATGCGTAAGTAATAGCATAATACTATATTATTTGTGCCCCGTCAAGTAAAGAGTTACCAGTAATTATGATAAAATGCAGATAAAACAATTTTTGCAAAACTGTGTAAGTATAGTCAATTCTAAAAAGATTGTTACTGCTGGAATAGCACCCACCCCCGGCCTGGCCTTCGAGGTGACATTCTTCACGTTTCCATTCACAGCACTTCTGCGATTCCTCTGTGACTCATTTGTCAGAGCTGTAAGGAGTCACGTCTTCATGCCCCGCGGTCAGGAGTCACGTCTTCAAACCTCGCGCCCGTTGCCGCTGCACCACCCACCTGACGTATGAACTTCGCTCATCACCAGCACCTCTGTGTTCGGGTTACTCTGGAAGTGTCCCTGGACTCCTGACCTGCTGCCGGGAGGAGACGCAGTTTGCTGCAGGGTCTTCGCCCTGAAAATGCGTCTCACACGACGCTCCGTGTTGCCACTGTCTGCTACATCAGCACATGTACTAATCACATAAAGGCTCCATTGTATTGGAAAAACAGCCAGGCTAGAAACAGACAGAGCAACTGTCCTGCGTAAAAGGAAATTGAATTGAACCAGAAATGTTACTTCTGTCACCTATTAGTCTTGTATCGACTTACAGAGCAAAGCAATTACGAAATTACAGAACCAGCTGGCCAAAGGAATCAGACCACAGTTTCCATATCCAGGTTTACAATGGTGCAAAAACGTGCATAGCACCCTCAAATTAAAAACGTGCACCCTCTGGTAGAAGTCGATCGGTCAATGACTGTTACACGGATGCATATTGTACCCTCACTAATTTTACATGCACCCCTAGTGATTTTGTTCTCGACCCGGCCCTACTTCTTTATGGCGTTGTTCCTTTGCCCCTCCCTCAGTGCCCTCCCACTAAAAATGATGGAAAGGAGTCCACAAACAATAGCTCTTTATGTTGTGTTGGTGAGGAGATGCCAGAATGAACGACAGTGAGAGTGTCGTGAAGGACCCGGCCCCGTGGACAGAAGCCCCACAGAAAAGCCAGAAACAATGAAACAGCCACGCCCGCCACCCTCTTGAACCTAATTTTGCCGAAGCTCAAAACAGCAGACGCCGGCCCGTGGAAACAAAGAGGAAGTAAATTGGTTTCTGCCGCTTGCGGAGCATTAAAGGGGATGGCGGAGCTGTGTATATCAAACTCCATCAATGCAAACAATGTACAGACAGCCTGTGGGAATGATTGACTGCTGCTTTTCAAAGGAGACCGTGGCTAGATATCATTAAGGCATAAATTTGGTCTAAATAAGTAAAACACAAAAAAACAAAAAAGAACACAAAATTGTGATATTTTGGATGTTGTTTCCAGTGAAGCTTGGTCATTTGTCACATGAACACTTTTTCTGCACATAATAATAATAATAATAATAATAATAATAATAATAATAATAATAATAATAATAATTTGGCCCAGCAGAGTAATAACCTTTTTTAAGGTACCACAACGTTTAGCTAATGGATGTCTTCTAATTACGGCGGTTTGACATTTCAGGCCAGACATTTCATCAATAATAACTTCTGTCCTTTTACACAAAGCCTTCCTCTGTTCTGAATATTAAATGGGATTTTTACTCAGTGAAGGATTCGTGATGGCGGGAGAGCGACGGCTGCACGGCACTCAGGATCATGAGTGTAAGGAAGATGGAGGCTCCGCACAGAGGATTTTCAGGGGAGAAGAAAAGAGGAAATAAAAACAGCTGGGGGGGGGCTGCACTTACTCTGTGGTCCAGGTGTTTGGGTTTTTACGAGCTTTTTGTATTTCTGGCTGTGGTTCCTCAACGCAATCGTCAAACCGTCAAAACAGGTATCATGAGTGCATGAAACAAATACCTCAGAAAAATCACAAACATTAAGGATTTCAGAGCCATGTTTTTAATTCTCTTTCACAAAGACAATGTTTAACTCCATTCAACACCATCTTCCACTCCATAAGATCACAGAAGGAATTCTTAATTATTACTAACACTTATTACCCCTGTGTCACTGCTGCTCCGGAACACATTTCTTTATTAAGACTTGTTTATAATTAGCTGGATTTAAGAGCTGTTCCGTCATTCAGATGTACATATGATCTGTGCCCTTAAGGAATACTGAAAGTCAGCGTCATCATCACAGACCTGACATGGTTCAAACAGCCTAAACATTCTTTGTTGCCATTATGTTTCAACTCTTAGATAAAGGAGAAAGTACTATAAAGCTATCTTAAAGATACAACTTTTTGTTTTTTTTTTCCTTTCATCTAGATATAATTTTATAGTTAAATGTTTGACAAACCTATCCATCAATTTTCAAATCAATAAACATTAACACACACAGTAATTTAATTTCAAGTACAGATAGCCTCCATGCATGAACTCTATCTGCAGAATTGTTACGCTCTACATTTTTCTGTACATTTGCATCTTTTAGCAAAATGCTCATCTCCATTATATGGTACAGAACATTATGTAAATAACATTAATATGCATTAAGGTTCCTATTTTTCTTACACTATTAGAATGATCAATCTCACTAATTATTAAAAAAAAAAAAACAGTTGAAGTAAGTTCGCAGACCACAACTATCAATCTGCAATTAATTACATGATTACCGTGTAGATTATACCGTGTTATGATGACTCCTAGCAGTGCAGGGTTTTGGTAGCCGATACGAGCAGGAAAGACCCCCGGTCAGACATCCATGGGACATTGATTTTGGGGCTAAATCCGGTCGGCCTGTCATAGCCTTTATTTAGACCAAAAACATTTGAAAGTCCGCCAGACTTGGTCCAGGATGGATATCTATTTTGGACCACATACAGTCCTAATACAGCCATAAAAATCCAATTACATAGCAGCAAGCGGGCGATATCCCCGTGAAAACCTGCATGGGGTTTTTTTTTTTATATATATATAAATTTTTTTATACATATATATATATATACATATATACACACACACACACACACACACATATATATATATATATATATACATATATATACACACACACACATATATATATATATATATACATATATATACACACACACACACATACACACATATATATACATATATATACATATATACACATACATACACACACATATATGGTGACCATACAGTAAATGGAGATTTGAGGGGACAGTCCGCTTTTCCAGCCCCTGTCCACCTGCTGTATGTCCTTTTTGCCCTTTTGTCCTCATTTGACATCTGTTGCATGTGACAGTCACCGGTGCCTATAAGTAAGGCTAATGATAATATAACCAAAGCAATGTTAATATCCCGCATCCTGTCAGCTCCTCTGCTTCGACACTGACGACTTCTCAGCCACCCGAAGCTGTTCACCAGATTTCAGCGTCGATGAGGAGTCTGTCAAAGCCATTTTTCCCAATATCCTTTTATATGGGTTTTGCTGGGCGAGTTTAAACTGTGTTTATAGGATTAGCATTTGCCGATGTTAAGTCAACCTGACCATTCCTTATTTCCTTGACACTGAGGACATTTGGCTGCCTTTAAAGATGGATGTATGGAGAAGTGCATGGATGGATGGACTTCTAGTTGAATTGTTTTAGCCCATTTACACTTTAGCATGACTGCCAATGAAATTCAGATTGCCACTAAAATTGAGTATATCTGAGAATATACTGAAACTGAAGATGGCATGCAGATCCAGCAACTATAAATTTGGAGTTGGGGTCTTGCCTAGTTAGAAATCAACCAAAATAAGGACAGTTCTTCTCTATCGTTCTCATTCTATGAATGTACGGCAAACATAATACGCACAGTAACTATGTTGCACATATAGCTATTTGCAATGAGATGATCCATGGAGCATTTACTGTCATACACCCTAAACTGCAGGCTACCAGTTTAAGAAGTGGAGTGCAGCTGAATTTGGGCTTCAAAAAAAAATTATTATTATTTTTTTTTTTAAATCACTCATATAGCCTTTGAAACGAACTTCTATATGTTGCATTTGAAAGCATGACATACATTTACGAATAAATACTTCAGCTTTTCTCAGCATGAGCTGGGGCGATGCTGTAATTGGCCAGCCATGCACTGAGTATCTACCTCCATTATCTGCCCTCTCATGCTAATAAAAAATACACAATGTTAAGAGAAACCAGCCGTACATTTAAATCTACAACACAGACAAGCAACTGTCGCACTTAGAGGGAAAAGCGCTTCCATTCGCCTAGCTATAATTCCCGTCGTAACGTCAAGAACAGTACATTCTCATCTATATCTCAATGGGCGACAAATCCTTTAAATTGAGGCTTGGATAAACCACAGATGCTGGAACATCTGCAAAATGGCATGCATATTGCAGTATTGATATTAGTTATGCCTGAGTGAACAATGAAAATAGTCCTTTTAACATTTTAAAAGGAGAGGAAAACGGCTAATGTACACTTACGGACTTGGCATGGCCAAAGTACTTTAAATATTTTCACACTTGGCAAAATGATCATTCAGACTAGGGGAAAGTAAAATTTAATCTAAACTCGATTTTATGCATCCTTAAAACCTTCACCGTGCATTTTCAATACAGTTACCAACCTAATTCAAGCCAAAAACATATCATTTAAGTTCCTTCATACCCTTAAAACAATCTGTCTACATGGCACTTTGTTTTAGTTGAACTGAAGAGGTGGTAAAGCCCAAAATAAACATTATCATTGGCAGACAGCTCAACGTCGCTGTGGTCTCGCATCAGGCTCTGCTGTGTCTGGCTGTCATAGGTTATCAGCCCTCTGCACTTCCATAAACGGCGTCCCGCTGCGTTGCTGCTGCCTTTCTCTCAGGCTGTTTACTAAAAGACCCAGAGGAAGACCCAGAGGAAGACCCAGAGGAAGACCCAGAGGAAGACCCAGAGGAAGACCCAGAGGAAGACCTGTCTGCAACCCAGAATGATCCCTCTGACGACAAGAACGGCCGTTCTGAATTTAATCAGAGAAGGGGACAGCTGGATTTCTGAAATGCATCTTCAGCGGGAATTCAATCAAGAATCCAAACAAGGGATTCACACTAATTCAAGACTGGAGTTATACCTCATTACAGAGTTAAAGTCATTTAGTTGGATGCACCACAATTCAGGCAGATGTGTTACATTATCACAGACTTCAATGGAGCCTTAATTGTACACAAGTTCATGATGAAAACAGTCCATTTAAAAAGGTCACTTGTGGTTGAGGTGTTACTATGAATTACATAATAGATAAAATCAGTTCACATCACAGTTATGACAGAAATGAGATGTGGATTACGCTCTTTTATTAATGAATGGTTTATATGTTCAGATTATAAATTAGGTTGTAACACTATGCAAATCATCGGTAGACAATTATAAATGGTATAACAGTTTTAGGTAACACCTAAGGCCATGTTTTAGTAATTTATAAAGCATTACAAACACAGATTTAAATATTTATCAAAAGGCATGACATTTTAGCCATGTTTATTATGCATCATGAATGCTCTATGAAGTTATAATGCACTATATATATATACACACACTTTATAATAATGGCCGGTATAAGCATCAAAGATGCTATGTATTGCATTATGAGAGAGAAATGCAGTTATAATGCATAATAAACATGGCTATAATATGTTGTACCTTTTTATAAATATTTATATGCATGTTTATAATGCTTCATGAATGCATAATGATGCATTATGAATGTGTTTATGAATTACTAAAAACATGGCCTTAAGTGAAACTGTACTGCTTTTTTTTTTTTTTAATTATTATGAGTGAGTTAGTACCATTTATAAGTGGCAAAAGGGTACCATAAAATCCAAGTGTGCTGATTGCTAGGAGGGTGCACAGCAGTATTGACCCTTCCCCATACTCAGAGAAATCCTCCATTACACCAAATGCCCGACTTAGGGAATCCTCTCCAAAGGAAGACTGCAGGAGGAAGAGGGTGAACTGGCGGGAGACAGAAAGGCATAAAGAAAAAAAGCCTGGAGAGGGGAGGGGAGGAGGCTGGAAGGGATCGAAATGGGTACAATCATGCCTGAACAAAATAAACCTAAAGACCTAAGCAGAATTACTTAAAGCAAAAGTAATAATTATTCTCTAATTAGAGCTCCAGACCTAGAATGGGCACAATGACAGGGGTCACACTGGGTTGCAGGTGTCTTCAGAGGCATCCTGCGCTCTAACAATGGCTTGATCTGCCTGTTAATTCAGCTCCATTCACTGAAGCCCGGGTTGAAAATCTCCCATGGTTTCTATACGCACCAGAAAAAAAGTAATTGTGCATGTAATGAGGATGAAGGGGAAGCGAGGGATAATGGCAGGAAACCCCACAGGTATCAATTCACCTCCTCCATTCTATTCAATTACTTTTTACCTGTCAAGATGGAAGATGCATGAACAAGGCGAGAGCGCGCGGCGACGGCAGATACGGCGAGCCCCTGCGAAACGGGGTTCATTACCAGGCTCAAAATGGAAATGACACGAGGCCTGTCGCTCCGAGGCAGCGGTTTCCGGACTCGGGGATAACGCAGAACTCGTCTGATCCGCTTAAAAAGTCTCCCCCAGACTTCTGTACATCAGGAACAAGTGATGCAGGAATGACAGTCTAGAGGAGGATAGAGGAAGGAGAATGAGAAGAAGGAGGCAGGAAGCAGAGATGACAAGATATGAATGCAGGCGAAAGGAGCTGCAAATGAACGGCCTCTGGAGGCGTGAAGGTAGGATTAAGGAGGGTGAGGGATATGGGAGCTGAGCGGGCATAAGGGGATTAGGCGACGCGAGCAAATGGATGCTGACGAGAAAGGGGGATTAAAAAGGCTGGCAGCCACAAAGCGGATATGTAAAAAAAGGGGGGGAATTAAAAGGAGGTGAATGAAACCGTATGTGGGCAAACGCCGCCGCACAATGAGCAGGTTAGCGAATGATCCAATTATGCAACCTGGCTTTGCCGAATTTAGCGTTAGTCCAAGTCTGGCACTGGCGTGCCGAGCCACAGTCCCCACGACGTGAACTTCCTGGGTAAACATGGGGCGGTCGACTGCACTTGGCAGTAAATAATTAACACTGATCTGGTGAACATGAAATTAAATCCGAGAGTGTGGGACGCTGTCGCGCATTTAGCATAAAATCCTACTGCTTCTGGAGTCAATGTCCAATAAACCTGAAAGCTAGCTGGAACATCACAACCGGTTCATTTTCATTTTTCCTTATCGGGTTAAGGATAGAACGTGACGAGTGACGTGAAGGTGACACGAGCGGGTGCGGTGGAGGCAAAGCCGGAATAGGGGTTGGCGTCGACAGCTATTAAAGCCCTTTGTGTGTAAAACTGTAATGATGAACACATGGATGGAATATCAGGCCCAGAAAATGACTCCTAATTACCGGCGCACGTATCCTGCTCGTCATCAGCGAAAGCAGGACATGCTCACGCATCCACATGAGGACATTCTGGAACGGCAACACAATCAACAGACAAGGAATAAACAAATACTGGAAGGTATTTGCCAAAATATGGTGCAATTTATGAAACTTATTAAAAACAACTTCATTGACAAGCCAGTCAAGCAACCCTATGAACCTCAGGGAAAATCAATAGCAGTGGAAGAAGACAGGACTAGGATGTCAGCTTCGAGAGAACCACGCCAAGAAAAACATCCTAAAATGTTCCGGGATAACTCTAGAAATTAAGGAAGTTAAATGCTGCTGATGATAGAATTATTTGCTTTAGAGCTGGCTGTGGAGTTCATTAAAATGAAAATCTTGTGCTTTTTACCCAGAACTATTTTTTTTTTACTGCTCACCTTCTTGTCGAATGCTGTTTGGACAACTGACAGTGGTAGCTCATAATTTCTGATTTAAGGAGAAAGTGCAGTATTATTTTCCCAGACAGGCAGCACCAACCGAAGGGAGCGTCTGATAAAACATATTACAGCTCAGGATGATAGGAGCCGCGGGCGAAGCTGAAGGGAGAGAGGGGCCACACAGCAGAATTACTGAGAGCTTCTGCGATGGGGAATGAAGTGAAAGAGATGATGGATCAGAAAAATCAGATCAACAGAAAATGACCAGAACCTCTCTCTGGCAGGACATCTTAAATCAATTTCTTAACATTATCAAAAGCATTTTTGTAATTTATCGGTATAATGTTTTCAAAAATTATGCCGCTGCTTCCCTTTTGAAAATTCTCTCTGAATTTAGTTACATTCAAACGAGATGGGAAGATTTACTAGTAATTCAGGGTTGCTACTGTATGTGGGATGTAGGGCAAGATTAAACACACGGTAGGACTTGTGTGTTTATGGTATGTCGACTGCTCTGGTCACATGACATGGTCACATATATAAGCTGAGAGCTGGAGACAAGCGTCCAAAATTGATCATGATGTGGAAGCAAAGACCACAAAATGTAAAGCTCAACCAGACAAGGCACAAGGAGCAAAAGAAGAATCCATTATATTAAAGGGCAAAGCCTGTGATTTGATGCAATTTTCTAGAGGGTTCCAGTAACTCCAGCTGGTTGGGAAAAATGAGAAAATCCCCTTGAGTGAATTCTGATCAATAAAAACCAGCACAGCTTTTAGGGTTCTTCCCAACCCGCTCATCTGTCGCGGTGCTTGATTCAACAGCCTGAAAGTCAAGAGCTGCTATTGGCCTCTGTTTGGTTTTCTTGGGCATGACAACATCAAAACTGGTTCTGAAAACGCAATGATAACAACGTCACGAAAACAAAGCTACAAAGGTAGATTGTATTTACATAACAAATCATAAATTCAACCATAGTCCAGCAACTTATCCAATATGGGTGACAGGAATAAATAAAAATTATCCAACAAATATTTTCTACTAAATTATCTCAGAATACACAGCATCACTGTATTGTCATTATGCAATATGATTTTAATAACTATTTAGCGAACCTTTTTTGAAAAGCAAAAAAATCTACTTGTGTTGTAATGAAAGCACAGTAAATAAATCTGGCTGCACACAACATGTTGCTGCACAATGCACAAATCACGTTCGTCTTTACGACAGGTGGGCGTGACACTCTCCCTACCACAGGTGTAACAAAAGCACACACACACACACGCTCTGCATCGGAGGAAGAGGCATTGAGCAGGGACACCTGTTCATTTGAAAAATATTCCCCTTTGATTTTATGTGAACTGTGTGTCAATTAAGGGCTGAAGTAACATTGTGCATTATGTGTCCTGCCTTCTCTAGTAGTTTAATTAAAGCTCTTCTGTTGGTACGGCGGCCTAATATTAATTCACAGGTGTCTGCATCTACCTGTCGCCATGGTTACGTTACGATACACCGTTTAACACTCTGCATTTCAATGGAAATGATTAATCTACATAACATAGTGCCAGTGTTTCACTGCATTTGTAACAGTGTAATTGTGAATATTTTTATAGCAAGCTAGGTTTAAAATAGGACACATTTGACTTTGAAAATAGCCTGCACAAAGCGGTTAATAAATTGGACTAAATCACTGTCCAACACTGATATCAAGTTCTTTCAGAACAGAGGGAGCGGGAAGGACTAACTCGACCTCGTTATAGGTCACTCATTGGGAGCTCAGCCTAGCAACACTTACACCCAAATTGGCTAAATAAATAAATGTGAAAAGTAATACCTTCTTTTCCTAAAAACTCAACTCAGAACAATAATAATCGAGAAAGATATTTTTTGGGGGTAAAACCTAATTCGAGCCAGATGGACAGATATAATTCCCTTTTATAGTTTAAAAAAAAAAAAAAACAACTCCAGAAAAAAAATCCTGAAATGTTGAGAAGGGATACACTTTACAATTAAGAAGAATTATCAGTCTATCGCAATGAAACCTCCAACCTCGGAAATGTGAGACAGCAGTGCTATCTACTAAACCGCTGTACTGAACGAAAAAGAAGATACGAGGATATCCATGTTACATTTCAGCTCCACAATCGGTAAATGTTTTTCACTTTCAGTACATTTTTTAATAAATTATGTAGGAAATTCAACACTTTTTTATAAGTTATGCTTTGTGTTATTGATTTTGCCCAACTGTAATGTTCTAAGCATGTTCACGGTGTGCTAGGTTAGGCTATGCTGGTGATAGGTTAGGTGTACTGTACTAAAATGCATTTTTTTCTTTTCAAGATTCAAGATCCTTTAATTGTCACATACATAGTTATACAAAGTACAACACGCAGTGAAATGCATCCTGAGCCGCTCTTTTGTAGACTGTGCAAGTTAAAAATCCAATTATGCTAAAGATAAAGTGCAAAAGCTAAAAATGCAAGCAGAGAAGTATGTTCAAAATGAACGGTAACACAGACATAAAAAAAAGTGACCGGTGTAGCAGTACGGATATGGTGAGGGGTACAAGAGCGCAATGTACATCAGGGTGTGAGGTGCAATGGCACGTCCAGGTTCAGAAACCTTATGACCTGGGGGTAGAAACTCCTCCTAAGCCTCTCTGTCCTGGCCATGATGCTCCTGAGTCTCTTTCCTGATTTCAGAAGCTGAAACAGGCTGTTGTTGGGGTGGGATGTGTCCTGGATGATCCTGAAGGCCCTGCTCCTACATCTCTTGATGTAGATGTCCTGAAGAGATGGAAGGTCCGACCCGCAGCAGCGTTCTGCTGCACGGATCACCCTCTGGAGGGCTTTGCGATCCTTAACACAGCTATTCCCGAACCAGGAAGTAATGTTGTGAGTCAGGAAGCTCTCCACAGCGCCTGAGTAGAAAGTCCGTAGGATCGACGGAGAGACCCTAAACGTCCTCAGCTGTCGGAAGTTACACCGGCCTATGAAATATTGGGACATGCTCACTGTCACTGAAAATAAAATTTGGGTGGTACCCATGATTTGCAAGATGGATCTTGCTAGAACCCGAGACCATAGTGGGGCATTAAAAGGAAAAAAGGTGCTTAATTGCTTAATGTGTATATCAGGAATTGCCAGGAAGTTCCAGGCTGAAGGGGTGAGGGGGGGGGGGGCTTATTTTACTGATGCCCAGGAACCAGGAGAGGTCTTAATCCAGCCATGAATCCAACCCTCAAAAATATCTGAATAAATAACTGAAGATGAAACTCTGGGAGCAAACATGTTTTATGGCAGCATTTCTACCCCTATGTGCTAAAGTTCATGACTCACAAATTCTCATTCATTGATTTGTAACTAACAAAAAGCCCAGTCCAATTTCCTCTCCAGACCAATTTGTCTTGCCAGTGCAACGATCAAAAGACTTAATCTTGTTTGCACACAAGATGCTTCACCATTACTGAGCTACGATGGACTTTTCACAGCTGCATCATTATTACTGAAAGAAAAAAAAAAACTGCTCTTTGGGGAGGGACCCCAGTGTTCAAATTAACCGTGAATTAGTCCGTTTAACTCATCACTATATGGAATATCGATATTTTAGAAAGTATCACTGTATGCATACGATCAATAGGTTAAGCATACATTTCATCATCACTTATATGTAGTAAAACATTAGCAACACAGGCAATAATTGTAAACATTAAAAGCCTTACTTGTAGCTGCTCTAAACTCAACTATCAAGCATTAAAAAAACAATTTAAAATAACAGCTACCAATAAGTTCAAAAGATGGGTCATCCAAAAGTGATATTAAAGTAGCAGAAAAACCTTTCATTCAAGCAGTGTAAAGGGAGACCCTGTCGAATTGTCTTTTTTTTAAACTGTCTGGTCGCAGAAATGTCATATTTGATTTTCATAGAGCAAATGCTTTATGCTTTATGTTTGTGCAAAGAAAATATCCAGATTCAGCCAGAATATCAATTATAAATAATCTATGATTAAATTTAAGATTATATCTTAGGTTTTATAAGTGGTGGGCAGGGTCCCGCTAATCCGCTAACCTCTAATTAGCGAAGATGACTTGTTAGTTAGCGGATTAGTGTTTCCGCTAACTCTGAAAACCTAAACAGCAGACCAATTAGCTTCCACTAAACTTAGTTCCGCTAAGTGTAAATCCGCTAACATTTTTTGGAGGTAAAGTGAATAAAGTTTAACTGTCTAAAACGTAAGACCATACATATTTGTTCCCGATTGTTGTGAGCATGTCTGCAACAGTTATTAGGCATGTTGTTGGCTGACAACATGTAAACACAAGGCGTGTTTGGTTGATAACTGGTTGTATTTAAGGTAGTCTGGGCTAAATATAAGAGAAGGAAGATAAAGTCCATTTAAACTGGAGTACCCTGAACTAAGCTGAGAACAGGGGCCTGTATCACAAAGCCGGATTTCTTTGTTAGCCAGATAACTTGTCAGATTTAATGTGTGCTACTTTAAATATTTTTTTCAGTTAGCTGTGCTCACCACTGGATTTTATCTACATTAATTTCTAATGATAGTCAATTGTTTTAATTAAAATATGCAGAATTTTTCCAAATTAAGAAGTTGAACTTCATGAAAAAGGATAATTGTATTAAAATATTATCATAAATGTATAAAATATTAATAGTGATAAAAATATAGTGGCTTGCATGACCAGGGTTCGAGTCTCCGCCCCGGATCTGTATGCATCACGGTTGCATGTTCTCCCCCTGTTGTTCTGGGGATCCTTCTATGTACTCTGGCTTCCCCCACAGTCCAAAAATATGCGGAGGTGAAGTTTCCAGATTGTTCATAGGAGTGAATAGTGTGTGATTGGTGTTTGTGTGCCCATGTAATGAGCTGAAGCCCCATCCTGGGTTGTTCCCTGCCTTGCGCCCATAGCTCCTGCGATAGGCTCCCGACCAGACATTGTAGTGAATGTATAATGACAATAAAGTTTCATTCCAAGTTTCATTTTAAGCAAAATATTTCCTTTTGTGCAGCGTGTTTAAACAGCAAACACATTCCTAATAATTCTGGTTTAAAAAGAAATCATAAGTTTTGTTCCATCCACACCTTTATCTCCTGGGTAAGTGCAGATGGAAAAGATGATGGTGGCAGTGATGATGATGATGATGATGATGATGATGATGATGATGATGGAGCCACAGCTGTAGTTTTCACATATAGTCGCATCGACGGAATGGCGCTCCTATTTTGACGGACTTATTGCTTACAAAATTATAAACTGACTTGCATAGTTCAGGGGCTATACAAAAGATCACTTATCTGTAATATAAGCAAACATCTTTGCCAGCTATAACCTGTGACAGTGGTAGTAAAAACTTCCAGCTCACTGTTATGATACTCACAGAACTCTCGATTAGTAATGTTAAATAGGATGTTATGCTATTACAAGCCACGACTAGCTAGGGAGAAGACGGCCAGATGGCTACTACAATCTAAAGTTAGCCAACTATCTTGCAAGGCAAACTATGCCTATATTTCTCAAATGTAATTATGCACAAATATTTGCTATTAATTTTCACACACATTTGGAATAGGGTTTGGTGCTGATGCACTACTAAGTGCTTCAACAAGCCACAGTTAATCCATTGCTGCATCCATCCATCCCTGCTGTTGTGAAGTTTGGAAGAAACCAATACCACAGGGAAAGGGGTGTGTGGCTTTCAGAGATATGATCTACATTTCGCCTACCCCATCTTACCCTCCATGACACACAGACACATGCAGGTGAGAGCAAGCTTGGCACTGAAGGGCAGCCACTTACTGAAGCGCTCATGGGGCTGGGGTAAGGACCTTGCTCCCAGTAGGCCCCGAACACCGGCTCAGCGGCGTAGCCCACTGAGACAAACGCTGAATTCTATAGCATCATCATGCTGCCCAACCCTGTTCACCAAGCACAAATCCGATTCACCGCCTATTATGATGATACTATGCAGACTTTCATAGGGCCAAGTTCATCATTGCAGCTGCACTCGTAACCAGTTTTAAAAACACAACAGTGGACTCCAGGGACATTTCTAGCTACTGAGAAAAAAAAATAAATCAGAGGCTAAGTCAAGTTTACGTGGGGCATGACGTTTTCTTTTGATGGAAGATTAGCATAGGGTCTAAAAAGACCCGGGGCTATAGCCCCAAGTGATCGGACCTAACGACGCCCACGGTGGACTTTGCAACAGGGGTGCAGTAGGGGCATGGATACCCTGGCATATTCTGGGGGCCCAGCACTATGCAGGGGGGCCTTCAATTCCCACCTCCTCACCTTGCCCTCTGTTACCAGGCACCAAACACACTGACTGAAAACCTGACTGGCAACAGTGGACCTCTACCCTATCAGCATACAGCTCATTTTGTTGGCATTAACTGTGTCAGTGACAACAGCAACGTCAAACCAAAGGGCATGTACTGCCTGCAAGACGGCGAATAACTGCCGCCTCTCTTACCACATGCCTCAAGGCACCGAAGACTGACCTTCAGTCACCTGAGGCAGACATCCTGTCACAGGCTTCATTCTGCCTCATTTTCTTCATGCCTACGCAAGAACTGGAGTCTTTAAACCCTGTTTAGATACTTATATCAAATGATTACTGCAATTATTATTAATATTATGGCTATTATGGGGTCTGCTCACTATTATTTTTTGGGGAAAAAAAAATTATTCTAAATCCCTGCATCTCTAGCATTTGTGGGAAAAGTGATGCTTGGATTTTTTTTAAATCATATCTTATTTTTTCCCCCAAAATTAGCTTTCTAAGAAAGAATATTTTCAGTTGCTGATGATCAAAAATAACTTTTTAAAAGATAAACCAGCAAACCAAATTTTACTCTTAATGCTACATTGTGGAATTTACCCTCATTTTACATTAATTATAAAACCACTGTATCCTTAAGTTTCAATCCAATGGTACAAAATAATTGCAAAAAAAGCCTCGACTTCGAGCTCTGAAAGACAGAATTATGGTAATTTTCTTTCGTTATCAAACTTGCATTAGAATACAGGAGCTCCTCTTGACCGAAAACTGAAAGGAAGATCTAAAGAGGGGGAAAAAACGAAATGAGGTAGGGCAGTTAACAGCCTTGATTGATTGTCTTGACATCATCAGGGGACAAACAGGAAATCAAACATGGGAGACGCCATGGCAACAAAAGCTCCCCCCCAGTTTTCTATAATAAGCGCTCATTAGGCAACATGGCGCTGCTGACTGCTAAGAACAGAGCAGCTTCATCCAGCCTGCTTTGTTACCTGCATAGAAAGTAATCGCTCCATGCTACATTAAATTTCCAACAAGCAAATAGATATATTGACTGACCCTTATTCAATGCGATATTGAAATTCTATTTCTTTTGTTTGAAAGGCACATTTAAATACCCCCCCATTATTATTCAGTTGCTTAGCAGCAATGCTTTCATCACACACAATTTACATAGCTTACACACTAGCAGTTTGCACAGATGTTTTAGTTAAAAAAACAAAACAAACAAACTGGTTAAGTGGCTCAAAGGTTAAAAAAAAAAGGTAGGAATCTGATCTTGCCATTGTTCTCCCAGTCCTCTCCACTGCGGAGGTAGCAAAAATGTGAACAATTTGGCAGAGAGCTCAAAGGGAGCAAAAACATATGGACCGGCCGTGAGTCCCTGAGGACCGGGTTGGGAAACACTGGCAAAAAAAAAAATCACAAAAACATACTGCAAGAGTCCATATTTCTCTAAATACTGTCAGCATCTCAATTCCAAGGATTTTTATCAGCCTTGAACAGTTGCGATAAAGACCTGACAGAAGACAGCTGTAAAAACGCAGCCGGCGAAAGGCGTCCTCTCCACGGTGTCATTTTCAAATAAATGTTAACAAACCATGGAAATTATCAAACGCCACTCAGTTTGTTGCTTTTTTTAACTGTAATGACCACACAACCCGGATTGGAATCAGAGGGCTGTCCTGCTATTGGTCAGTTCTAGACTTTTTTGTGTTTCCTATACAAACAAATCTGATTAGGTTTACTTGATTTTTTTAATTGCCGTTCGGTCAGTGAAAATATGCATAATTTTTGACTGAGGATATTTTCCCCATTAAGTCAATGACCCACAATTCGCACAGACTGGTAGTTAAATCAATGAAATAGTACATTTGCTTTGATTGGCCATTGCTTGCATCTCTCATGAGTCACATGGACCTACCCATTTGTAGACGTTGCATTTGCTAATTTGCTAATGTTGATATCTCCAGTGCCACCTGGACTTGGAATACGGTGACAGTAATAATATTAATCACAAACATGTCAGTCAAGACTTAAATATTTTTCCTGAAGTAGAGCAGGTGAAGCATCGCACCTCCGCAGTTTAAACTACACACACTGTCCTCCAACGATAATCTAGAGTTGTCCTCATGATATCTGAGGCATATATTTCCTCATCTTGTGCTACAGGCAACATTATCGGACATTTATTAAATGCATTAATATGTACAGACATTAAGAAATCATGTTTATAACCAGATGCTAAGAATATGGCATGGGGGGGGGGCATATCATGACATATACTGCGTGGATTTATATTCAGACATTCCAGTTTAGAACCATTGAACGTGAGCTATCGCTGCTCGTATTCACTAATCATTACAGATTCTTTGTTTAAATAACCATCTACAGATCTTCCACTAATCAAAAAGGTTCATTTAATCTGATGAACAACTGAGAATTTATATTTCCGTAACCTCTGACTATCTTCACTCTGGCATCTGGTAAAATGCCAGCCATTAGGAAACAGAGGCAGCCAGGCTGCTACAAACAGGTCATTCGCTGAAAAGAGCATACCATAATTAACCCCTGTAAGTCAATTCCTGTCAGACTAAATGCTAACTTCTCCGCCAGTCGTGCCAGAAAATAACACGGCTCTTTCCTATTAGTCAACAAATAATTTGCTTTCCAAAGGACAGCACACCTTTTTGAAAAATTCTGCTAAATATATTCACACAAAATTCTTGCTGTCAAATAAAATGAAAAGATATTCACAATTTACTATTCTGAAAGTGTACCTTATTGTCTGTGAAATCGTGCTACACCACTTCATTAGAAGCAAATGAGATTTAGCATTCATATTTAAAATCTTTAAACAATTTCAGGCATCAGAAGACGTATTGCCAGTGTAATGTGAAATGACTGGTATTGCATTTTTGATGGCATTGTCTGTAGTTACCAGTAAAGCAGGAGTAACATAAACAATGAACGTTATATGGGCTGGTCAAACTGACATTTACCACAAACTTGGAATTGTAAGATAAAGGTCTTGTCTTTATAAGTTTTCATCCACTCCTTTTCCATTTAGGGTAAGAATCATGCTGGTCCTACACAATAATTTACTTAAGGACAATCTTCGCGAAGTCTGAATGTCCTTCGTTTCTGTTTCGTCCATGACAAAATTCAGTAAATGTTACAAAACGCATAACATAAAGAGCATGGTTCTTACCTTAAGACGTTACAGGTGTATACCAAGGTGCTGGCCGCGGAAATTTGTTACAATTTGTTTGTAATGCTGTGTGTATTAATGTGAAGTGCAATACACGCAACCACCTGACCAAGTTAGTAATCTGTTTTTAATTGTAAGTAGTCTTGAATAAATCTTAAGAAAACGATCAAAAGGTTCCGACTTACCGGTGTTGTGACGAGTTGAGCTACTTTGTCGCGTTAGGCTACCGAAGTGCTAAATGCTAATCGATAGCCCTAAAACCCCAACCGTAACCCCTAAGACCTAACCCTAATTCCAAAACGGTGGAACTGCACATGCGCAGAAAGGTTCGATTGTACGTCTCGATAGGTAGCTCAACTCGTCAGAACACCGACTGTAAAGGATAACTGTTATAATTACATGCAAAATCGATTATTTACAATATTCACGTTTTAGTAGATACTTAAAATCAATCATCTTTACATCGTTTCACGTGTTTCAAAATATTTTTTCCACTTAGTCATTAAGACAGTTAAGCCCATAAAATGCTGATTATGTTGATTTTATGCTTGGCACCGTACGCTTTTGTCTTTGATTAAGTACGTTGGCATGCAATACTACTGCATTTCTTTCATGTTAGATCCTTCCCATAAAGGCGTAAAGTCTATCAGTAAGAAACAACTCAGGTCAGTTATTTCAGCTAATGCTGGTCCTAGGGTGAGCTTCATCTCTGCTTTTACTGGGCATATAACACCAATCAATAGACTTGATTTGCAAGCAACTGGTTCTCTATGGGAGTAAATGTGTCACAAACAAGGCAGTCTTTTAAAAATGGATTCTCTGACAACCGTGTGTGTATATGCCTGGAATAGACTATGACCAGGATAAGCAGTTAGAGAATGGATGGCTGGATGGATGGATGCCCTAAACACGAGGTGAAAGGTCAGGGTTCAAAGCAATTAGGCTAATTACTATTCAAAGCACTGAACTTTCATCCAGACACTGACATGGTACATGAGAGGGAGTCTTAGCACAGCGCTAACCACAAACTACAGCACTGATGGTTCTTGGCACATGATAGTGTTGTGGCTAATTTAAAGAAGATATTTAGAGTAATACGAGTATAAACAAAGCCAAAGAAGTATGTATGTGTGTGTGTGTGTGTGTATGTGTGTGTGTGTATGTATGTGTGTGTGTGTGTGTGTGTGTGTATGTGTGTGTGTGTGTGTGTGTGTGTATGTGTGTGTGTGTGTATATACCTGAATCAGAAGATCGGTGCTGTGTATATTACTCATGGGTGCTGTGGTAAGTCTTTCAGTCCGGTAGTGATTACACACTTGATGTCCCTGGCTTCAACAGATTACTGTGGTATCCCGAGGTGGTGAGGAATGGTGGGAGTCGGCCGACTCACATGGCAGTCCATCAGGATGCCCCGGTCCAGGACCGAACAAAGGAAATTGATGATTACAGGTGCAGGAGGGCAATGATGAAGGTGACGGCGCACTGGAAGGCGCTCTCAGGCTGTGAGCTTTCAGAATGAGGACTGTGTTGTTAAAACAACAATTTCAGCATCAGTCCCCCATTTTCTACCTGAATTTCATCAGAAAGGGAATTCTTATTTTCCAGCTTGTTACAGTGCAATAAGTGTACTGTTGTTTCACTCTACAGATGTGATTCTTTCTATGATTAGATTTGTTAATTAAATCTGGAAAGTCTTTTGTAAAATGTGGCATGTATGCAATATCCTATTTATCTGTATAAAATATAAGGCACATTGATGTAACAACCACCTTATTACAATAGTGCATGAAAAATTCAATTCAATTCAATTCTATTCTATTCTATTCGTACAGTGCATTTTCATAACATTACATTGTGTCAATGTGGTTTACATTCCCCTTGCCCAAAGCCCCCAGTGAGCAAACCAGAGGTGACAGTATCAAGGAAAATCTCCCTAAAAGGAAGGAACCTTGGGAGGAACCAGACTCAAAGGGGGAGCCCATCCTCCAGGGGCCTGCCGAGGACGTTAAAGTCAAATGAGCAAGAATTGCTAATTAAATACAGTCGTACCTCAGTTCTCGAACTTAATCCGTTCAGAACTCCGTATCGAATCCTAAAAAGTTCGAGTTTTGATCGAATTTTCCCCATAAGAAATAATGGAAAACCAATTAATTGGTTCCCAGCCCCAAAATATTACACCTATATATATATATTTTTTTAGCATTTAAACACAAAATGAACAGGATAAAACAAGAAGAGCATATACTATACTAAACACATCTAAGCACATTTATCAAAACAGTAATTTGTAAAGTAAGAAAATAAATGTATCCCAAACAATGTGCAAAGTTTAAAAAAAAAAACAACGTTAACCTGCCCCGATCGTCCGTTCCTTCCGTGTGCCATGCCCCCTCGTTAACCCTGTGTGGAATCCCCGTATGATCAGCTGTTTCTGGCTGTTGTCATTAGTCCTCTGTATTTCGTCAGCGTTTCGGTTTGTTTCCCCAGCCCGGTCATTGTATTGTATTGCGTTTTGCCTGTCTTACCTGTAATTAAACCCCGTATTCCCGATACCCTGACGTCTGCGCCTTAGTCTCCGTTCTGTCCCAGCTTGGCACGACAATATTATTATAATTAAATATATTAATGGTTTATTATTAATATTAAAATAATTAATAAGAAATCTTTATTTTTAAATGTATTTTATTATATTATAATAATAATAATTACTGTTACTGTCTATCATTGTCTAAATGTATTTTTATTGTCTAATATATGCACGATGCTATCACAGTGAATGTGAGGCTGAGACTGAAGCGTTACCCTTTGTTTCCGCTAGGAGATATGCCTTTTTAAGAAATTCGAGTTCTAATGAGTTCGAGAACTGAGGTACCACTGTATTAAGGTTTCCAGAACCTGAACCAAATGTTTCTTGATTGACAATTTCCTAAAATCTTATATTGATGTGATGTCAATAATATTTCTATTCAGGGCAAATGGCGTGAATACTTTTCCCTCTTCCACTGCTTATTGTGGTCAGGTAAATTGGTAATTGAAATATTACATACACAAGCTCACGTGTAAAAGCCAATAACATCTATCCATATTCTGTCACCACTTTTCCTTTGCAGGGTCTTGGAGGATATCCCAGATGCTTTGGCCGCAGGCATGGAACAACCCAGGATGTGGCACCAACCGATCACAGTGCACACTCACACATCACTCACACATCACCCACACACCATTCACACCAACGGGCAATTTGGTAACACTAATTCACCTCTGCATGTTTTTGGACTGTGGGGGAAAACTGGAGTACCAGGAGGAAACCCCACGATGACATGAGGAGAATATGCAAACTCCACAGACATGGAGCTGGCGTACATAAAAACACGAAGTTTAAAAAGTGTACAGAGTGATATTATAACACAGTCCATGTGCCATGAAAATTCATATTTCCAGTAATAAACTAAAGACATCTGAAAGAGATAAATCTGATGTGGTTATCAGAAGTTTTTTGTTTGTCATGGTCATAAAACTTTGACTAGCGGAATGAGTCATGTGCTACTTTTGTTCTCTGTGCAGTACCTCTGACTAACAAACTGATCCTAATGTGCTGGTGTTTATTTGCTAATTCATATCAGCTGCCCTAGACTGTGGTTTTATAATGTCATTTTTGTGCACCATAATTTTGCCATGTTTCTTTATTTTGAAAGTTTTTATGTTGCTTTCAGTGTAACAATAGAGAGCTGCTGGCACTATTAGACAGACAATGCCTTTCTTGAAATGGCTGGTTAATACAATGAAATGTAGTCTGTTCACATCAGGTTTTAAAATTTTCCTTATGTTTTGCTGTGCAGTTCGTTACCATTCTTTGAAGAACGAAGATGAATTTTTAAGTTGCACTTGCTGTATTTTTTTTTTTTTTTTGCATTTGTACCCAGATCTCATACTATTTTACAGTTTTCTGAATA
The DNA here is from genome assembly GCA_026781145.1 of Hippopotamyrus pictus. Lineage (NCBI taxonomy): Eukaryota > Metazoa > Chordata > Actinopteri > Osteoglossiformes > Mormyridae > Hippopotamyrus > Hippopotamyrus pictus. Next base: position 4,625,775 of record JAODLC010000036.1, on the reverse strand, counting down.
TTTGTCAAAATATCACACAGTCATGCTACAAGTTTAAGCAAATCACACTCCACCTGCTGTCATGTCACCTGACACATAATACCAATGATACTCGTTTCAAATATTTCAAATATCCCTGAATGTAAACAATGTCCTCTCATCTCCAGTAACACAAACAGCCATTTTCTGGTGAGCCTTTGTGGTACATGAATAGACAGGGCAATGTGTACTGTAGTATGCAATGCAGCCATCCAAACTGTTGTTTGCCATTATGTTTATGTACCTTAGGGTGCTTACTCAATGCGGGGAATTGTTGGGTTCGTGAGGTACCTCTTCAGTTGATGTCAGTGTTTGGTAACAACAGTATGAGTTGTGATGTCAGATATTGCTAGATTTAATTCCTAATTTTGAATTTAAGTTTGAAGAAGTTGTTCCTCACTCTATTTTTTCGGGATCCGGTCACTCTGAAGCTCTTTTTGGACGACAGTGGGTCACACAGACGGTGACTTGGGTGAGTCTACCTGCCATATGTGTCCCATAAGTTCTTCAATTTTTGTTTTAGGTAGTAGAATTTCAGACTAAACAGCAGCAGAAGTCTTTGTGAAAAATCTGAGAATGAGTCAGCAAAGATTGCTGAAATCAGAAACCTCTTTCCACCATATTGTCATAATTATATATGGTTTATATATGTATATTGCATTTCTTATGAGATTGGAAGCAAAGATGAAGCTGTCAAGTTTTTAAGACAATGTAGTATTTAGGGTTATAAGAAAGTTGGATCCAAACTCAGACCTTTTGAGCAATGCTTCATGTAGAATCTCAGATGGATGAGTGTCCTGCCGTTTCCATGGTAATGCTTAGTGTATGAAGCCTTTTTCATTAAAGCCTAATTTCCTATTATGGGTTGTTGTTAAAGGCAAATGTTACCAGGAATAGTCCATTACCGATATAAAATATTCAAGTTAACTTTGTGATTAAATGAATATTGATATTAAATATTTTGGTAACGCTTTACTTAAAGCTTTCATTTATAATGCACTATAGATACCTTCATAATGCATTATAATGGTTGGTATAAGAATGAATAAAGCATAATAGTATCTTCTATTGACAGTCATAAGGCATTATAGTGTTGATTATAATTCTTCATAAGCTCAAATGAAGCTCTCATTTATAATGCACTATAGATACCTTCATAGATACATTCATAGAAAGTGTTACCAATATTTCTTTGACAATCAGAAATTGACTATGGGGCAGCATGCAGCAATGGGTGGTGTGTGGCTCACCGGGCAAAGCCTCTGTGCCTGTGAGCGGAAGGTTGCTGGTTTGAGCCCCCCCAGCTCTGCTCCAGACAGCTGCCTTTGCTGCCAAGCTTGCTCTCACCTGTGTGTCTGTCAAAGAGAGCCAGATGGGGGGTGGTTAGACAAAAAAGAGAGTTTCCCCACAAGGATCCATGAAGTTATTTAATTAAAAAATGCACTGAATGCATTATGATGGCCTGATGGCTCAGTGGGCAGGACTGCTGCCCCCCACCTCCTGGCTGTGTGTGGAGCTTGCAGGTTCTCCCTGCGTTTCTCTTGAGTCCTACAACAATCCACAGACATGCTGCCAGGCTAGTTGGCATTGCTAAATTGCCAGTAGTGTGATGGGCTGGCAATCTGTCCACGGTGCTCCTCAGCCTTGTGCCCGATGTTGCCTGAGATGGGCTCCGGATGTCCATGTAATGTTCATTAGGATTAGGATTGATATTTTTTCATTGTTAAAGTTCTCGTTGTTTGTGGGCTTGATTTGCTGCCAGGTCAAATCTGGTTTGAGTCTAACGAATTACGGATTTGTTCTCACTTTTAACCCTTGTTGTCCATAACACTGATTTTACACTTTGAGCAAATTCAGCCCTTATGCTGGATGTGGATGTATACTGGTGATTGTTACCGTACAGATCCTAATAAATTTGCATGACGGATGTGGTGAACTTGCCTTTCCCTTTGTCAGGACTGCCATCCATCATTTAATGCATGACGTTTCAACATAGAATTTCCCTTCACCAGACAAACACCAGGTCTAGTCTGTGGTCCAAAAAATATCATGCTTTTGAAAGAAATCAGAATGTAATCAGTATTTTTAAAATTCTAAAAAATGTCACTTGATGTCTCCAATTTTTTAAAATACAGAGCTTCCAATATGCGTCACGTAAATGATAAAAGTAGCCCTGCAAACTAATCTTATGCTGAGAGCCAGCACCCACGACATAGCACCTGCACTGCTGCGTCTTAATCCATTCGTTTGAAATCCATAAACCGTGGTCCCCATGGAAACGCACAGGCCACACTCCTCCTTCTACAAATACAAAACAATTCCTGTAGGGCTGTATTGAAACTGGCGCAACGTAAAACACTAAACAGTCTTTGGCTTGTTATTATTATTACTCTCTCCAATAACAAGCACATGCACAGTTGGTAAACACAGGATTATCGCCCTACTGGTTAACTTAGGCGGCCCCTCCCAACTACTTTGACCCCAAAACAGCTTCTTTTTTGACTCCCCCACAGCGGTTAATTAGTCTATAAGCCATACTACCTCCTCGTATTCCAGTCTGTAAGCACTGTGACGCCAAAGACCAGTTTTCTCCACACAGAGTCGGAGCCCCGAAATAGCAAAGCCCTGCTTACACGCTCCATGATCAGTGAGCACAATGGTCAGGGACACTTGATGTTATCTCAGAGAGTGTTAAACGTAGCAAGGGATTAAGGGGGAAAAAAAACAGGCTGAAAATGTCAAAACAGTTTTAAAACACCGATGACCTCAAATTTGACACAATACTAGCGACACAATAATTTAACTCATTTGCTTTTAATCAAGGTATCACATACAATCACAGTCTGAAAAGTACAACAATAACCCATTAGAGTGTGTTGGCACGGACCTCACACATACCTACAGACGTTACAATCTAGCAAATGGACATTCACTTTACAATAGAACTGTAGCGTTGAGAACTCTTTTAATTTCTTCAGACATAGCCTTCAGAAGAATAGTTGTCTACCTCATCAGGTAAAATGCGGTCATTTCAGCGTATAAGGATGTGCCCTATATTCAAGAACTTTGGTATTTCCTTCCAATAAATGTACAAAAGTTCTATTTACCGATGTGACATTTCTACCTATGCCCTCGAGTAATTAAATATCCAGTATGAGTAATTAAATATCCAGTATACTTTGCATAAATATCTATTAATCTATAGGCAGACAGGAATATTGGCAGTCAGTGCACCATGCATCATTTCAGTATGAACTGGGAATCACAACCTGTACTGCGGAGGCTAATCAAAAAACAGCAGGATGTTTAAATTTCTAATTAACGAGGTAAAAAGTCACATGAACACACATTATGGATTATGTGTAGGGACACTACAAATCAGATCTTTGTCCAAATACATATGACAGCATACAGTTAAGATAAGATTTCAGGCCAGTGTTTAATTTGATTTCATTACAGATTTCCAAGCATGTAATTGTATTACCCTAATTTGGTTCAGCAAAGCTAGATTGTCATGTGAACTACAGGCTTGTTTTTATGGCACACGATGCTGTTTTAAGAGGATGCCAATCAAAACGACTGCCTTTCCCTGTAATATGTCTGCTATGGCACATCAAATAGCAAAAGTCATTCATTATTGTCATCAAACAGTGTGACATCTCGCCTGAACTACTTATTTTAAGAGGACCCTGGCGTGCATGCATGCTACTGTCATGTGTGAGTAAGAATCAGAAGCCAAGTCAGATATAAGCAGGGATCATGTGTGAGCGTGTTAGTCAGTACAAAGACTTTACTATACGGTACACAGTCTACCTAAGCCACTCTTTCTAAGACCATTAGTTTTTCACTGCTACCATTAAAAGTTGACCCCACAGACAGGCACTTTTTTTAAAAAACAACATTCTTTTTAAACTTAATATACAGAGTACTGCTCAGTTAATCATAGCTGTAATGATCACGACCACACCGAGGAGATGACCTGAAGTTCAGCACATCATAGGTTCACCTGACTGTACTCGATTTGTTTTGATGGATGTTTCACGGAAATAAGAGCCCCTTAAGCAGAAACCAATCACAGCACACAACACTAAGCGTGGAGCAGAGCAGCCTTCACGATGAACATACAAGCTTCACATCTGCTTGTGGCTCTGCTGATCGAGCCTATTCCATCCCGATACACACTACCGACATATATTGTTCCAGCCGATGATTCTTACGACCTAAAATAACCCTGAATGTGACAATCTGGGATTTGGCAGGACAAACAAAAGCAGCGGGTGATCTTTCCTCCGATTCAAACCTCTGCCAGGCTACTTATTTGTGCCTCGCCCTCCTGTAAGGACACGTTAGCACCAACTCGGGGAGGGGGGGGGCAGTTTTCCTCAGCAAATGACCACAATAAGCTAAAGCCGTCTGCCATGTCCCCAGGAGGTGACGAATATGCGAGTGGTGGAGATTAAAGTGAGACCCGCCGGCCACCTAAGGCCAGACATTTGTTAGAAATAATTTGATTACAGGGCAGAATGAAAAATGAAACTAAGCAACAATAATACCCTCACTAGCTTCTATTTTTACACACTTACTCATCTCCTTTGGGCACAGAGCAGACATCGGTCTAAGTCAAACTTCATATTAAAAATAGTATGTTTAAAGAAGTCAATCAGCTATAAAGTCAAAAGCACAAAAATATATCACAAAAAAAATCAAAGCCAAGAAGCTTTGTGCTGGACGCTCCACAGATACAGTTTATAAAGGCAGAAAAATAAGATTAAAATCTCTGAAATGTTGGACAGCTACTTTATATTTTTGATGGAAAACTTGAGGTGACATACATTATATTCAGTTTAAACATATACAGATTAAGTGAAAATAGTTTTGATGCAGCATAATGAAACAATGTACAAATGTGCTGTTTAGTAAGGCTTATGGGTGACATTATTCATATTCTGTAATAACACTCAGATACTGTAATCTACTAGTCAAACTGATAGAAACTGAATCAGATTTAGATTAAGAAGCAGGCATAAGGAGTCCCACTTGCAGACTCCCAAGACTCTGAAGGAGATTAAGACAGTGGCATTGTTAAACCGTTCTCCAGGTTCCCAGTGGTTGGTTTTTGATACGCCACCCACCCTCCCCAAAAATCAAAAGGTTGTGATCACAATCGAAGCTTGCATTTGCACAGCAGATTACAATGAGACATCAAAGGGCCTCAGTGTTCAAAGAATTTGTTTCAACGAGAACGAATTGCAGACACGCATTCGGTCATCACTGTTGGCTGCGGCAAATTGTGTACAAAAAATAGATTCAATAAACTGTATCAAATACAGAGTACAGCATGCATGTGTCTTAAAACGTTGACTTTTTTGATGAGTTAAACATAAACTCTCTTGAAAATGTAAAATTACATAACTAGGAAGTTACTTTGATCCTATGACAAGAAAAGAGACATCTTCAGGCTGGGCAGATCTAAGGAGAAGCAGGTCAATATGTCCTGTCCCGGGGTATCGACACACCTAGAGTCCCGAGAGGAGCTTCACCAGTGGGATCTCTCTCTCCCCCAGCAGAAGATCCCTCTTCAGACTGGTGCCCTTGTTGACCACCTTGATCTTGATGGCCAGGTTCTTCAACTGGGAGGAAGGCACAGAGTCAAAGAAAAAGTCCTCGTTGAAGATGGGGTTGCGGCTATTCTTGATGATGGTGCTCCTCTGCTTCTGCAGCTTGCCTGGGTTCAGGTAAATGGCCACGCAGCAGTTGATGCTCTTCGTGTCAAACAGCTTGTCGTACAAGTCTTCGGCCGCCAGGATACGGATCCGCAGGCGGGCGGCACCGGGATCATAGTCGGTGCAGAGGCACAGGCTGCCGCCCTTGTGCAGGTTTACCGTGTGCTCCCGGTGCTGCCGGTCTGGGCCCGGAAGGTGGTCCCCGCCGAGAGCCATGGGACAGGGGATCCGGCGCTGGACACAGGGACTGGGCTCGGCAGAGCTGCACTCATCCGTGGACAGGGAGCTGTGGCGGGCGAAGGTCCGCTTGGCTTTCACCACCTTGGCTTGCGTCTCGTGGGTGAGGAGCTTGAGCAGCGAGGCGGAGCGGGACAGCAGCGGGGAGCTGAAGGGCGACGATTCCGCCGAGGAGCAGGTGTCGCTCTCCCCGCCGCTGAAGTAGCGGTACGGGTTCATGTGAGCGGCGCTGAAGTCCGCCGGGTTCAGGTGGTTGCCCTCAGCGGCGCCCTTGCCTGCGGATTTGCGTTGGGAGTTGGGCGAGGTGGCGGGACTCGTGTGGTCGCTGTGGAAGAGGGACTCCTTCCTGCGAGTGTGGGGGCTCTCCATCAGGGTGGCAAAGCCGTAGGACGTCTGCGTCTTTGGGACGTAGGGCAGGGACATGGCCGTCTGGGACTGAGGATCGGCGTTGGTGTCCCCAGCCACCGCTTCGTCTGCCGTCTCGATCTGGATGATGTGGCGATTGGCCGCCTTCAAGAGGTTCTTGGTATCTCCTGCCAGCTTGCTGACCAACCGGGGGCTGCCCTGGGGCTTCTTGCCGCTGATGGCCTGCTCTGAGGTGGAGGGATGCGGGACATCCTTAGGCTTGGCGTCCAGCGTCTCCACCTCCGGGGGGCAGCTCACCAACTTGGGAGGGATGAAGAAGTCGGGGATTTTGTCCGGCGTCAGCACGTTGCTGTAGACAGGGGCCTTGCCCTGCCTGTCCCCGCCGTCGCCCTGGCGCAGCACGTTGCTCTCCACCGATCCACGGATCTTGTCCAGCACCCACATGCTTTCACAGGACTTTACTGGAGTTAAAAGATTGTCCTTCTCTGCAAACAGGGGCAGAAACAACCATTACAGACAAATACAAACATCTCTTCACTGCACCTCAAGTCTCACTGTGTCGCTCTGGCCTGCAAGTAAACTATGAATAGGACTTAAAATGTCAAGATGTTTACAATGCATGATGAACCCACAATTGACTATACATTCCTACCAGTCAAAACTACACATCAAGTCCTAATGATCCTCAAAATATACAAAAGTTCTTATTCAATAACTGTCAACCAAAAAAAAAAAATGGAAATTTACCAAGTTAAAAGTTTGACATAGGCTCTCAAAGTGAAATTATTAATAATTATATAGATGACAACTTTCCACAGGACGACACTACCAGCTTGGCAAGAATACAGAGAAATGTCAAACTGTTTTGTTTGTTATCAAGTTAAATTAGCTCAAAGACTTTGTCATAACTGGCTTCTGAACAAATAAAACTGTCCTTCAGCTGATAAAAACAGGAAATGTGCAAACATGATGGTTCTAAGGTGCCTTTATATCTGCGATCTGTTCCTGCCATACAGAAAGGTCAACATATCATTTCAAAATAGCACTCTTTGTCCTTTCATGTCCTTTTTTCATTCTGTGCTTATTTTACCCATATAATCTCAGTTCTCAATTCAAATTGACAATGTTATTTGTAATATCACAAAGCCTGTATATTAAAAAAAAATCTAATTACATCTTTATTTAATTTCTTTCCATCCTTTTCCCTGTTTTGCATTACTTTCTCTAATGATGTTTAATGTATCACAACACATCCATGTTGTGAAAGACGCTATATAAAAATAAGTTGAATTGAAACTTATTTCTCAAGCTTAAATATAACTTTAATTGATTCATCCATCTTCCAACCACTTACCCAGTACAGGACTGTGGTAATTACAAATGTTTAAATAAATTATGTCTAAATTTTCTAAATCATTGTAATGTGTATTAGAATGCCTTGTGGGGTTGGGGGGGGTCTCAATGTGCTGTGCCCTGTGATGGAGGGGCGTTCCATCCAGGACGTACACCAGCCATGCATCCCGTCCTGACTGGGTAAGGACAAAGCAGGCATTATGCACCTCTCTAGTATGTTTCTTTGATGAAAACCTGTTCTTAAATAAATAAATGTAAAGTAGAACGTGCAAATTCCGCATACAGACATGCAGGGATGGGATTTCAACTCGAGCACTTCAGATGTCAAGCAACAGAGTTGATTTATTCTTCAAGCATTTAAATTTAGTAATAAGATACAACTCGTTAAGAATTAGTGGAGAGGGTATGCCGACATTCTGCAGGCCTATCTAAAGAATGTCAAGGCCGGCCTCATCTGTCCCCGCTCTCGGTGATCTCTCCTCATTTGGCCAGCAGGCACTGCTGGGCGTTCTGCCCTTCCCCCTCTCTGTCCTTAGTCCTTCTACCCTCATGTGCTTTCCTCCCCTCCCAAACTGCTGCATAGCTCAATGGGCAGAGCATGCAGCTCACATGGAGAACCCACTGCTGGGCGTGGGTTCAAAGCTCTTATGTCAGCTTCCCCTGTTTAATTATTGCATTTCTGTTCTCTGATGTTTAACTTTCGGTCGTACTTTTTCTGCCCTCGGTTCACCCTCCTCGTGTCCAGTTCTGGTTTTGTTTGGTACATTTTGATTCTGTCAGTCTAGTGTTCAGTTCGTGAGCAGTGTTCCTTATAGTTTCAGTGTTTCTTAGAGTTTCCTAGTCCTGGGTTCGATAGAGTAATTATTCCATCTGTTTTCCCTGCACCCTTGCTATTGGTCGACTGTCTGATGTTTTACTCCCGCTTCCTTGTTAACCCGGTTCTGTTTGTGTATTTACGTTCCCACCTGTGTTTATTTCTTTGGTGAGTCATTGTTTGTGTTATGTTACTCTGAGTTTGTACTTCTGTCTGTTTCCTAGTCCCGCTCCCAGATTTTGCTCCGGTTCCCTTGTTAGTGTTCAGTTCTCTTTGTCTCTTGAATTACTTACTCGGGTTTTACCCCTCATGGTCTCTTTACTTTGTGGTTTTACCCTTGCGCTCTGTTTTTATGACCTTTGCCCTGTGTTTGCTTACTGTATGCATCTCTTATGTTAGACGGGTCGGTGTCAACCCGTGTCTTAAATCGGCCATAAAATACCCTCAAGATAATTATTTATCATCCAATTTGTTTCTTACCTCTTGGATACCTTGTTAGGCTTCCTTATCCATGAAAAGATTGGTTTTAATATTTTTGGTGTGGCTTTCTGGACCTTTCTTTTGACAGCATACCTCTCGTTTGCAATTTAAAAAAAATAATGGTAAAATAAACCTCAAGAGAATTATATAAATAAACTGAATTGGTCTTATCTTGTCTTACGTGTATGGGCATCCTGACGAAGTCAAAAAGCTTTGATGCAGTACACAAATTTACATGATGCTTTTATGCATTTTAAACTTAAAAATGGGTCAGTGCCGACCGTAACACGACAGGAAGGTTAAATATACCCCTTTTGTCTCGGAGATGCAAGGGGATCATCCACCTTCTTTCCGTCTGCACCATGCCGCACTGCTGTGACAAACAATTACTTTGGCATTTTTGATCGTAATAAAATTCTTTTCAGGACAGAAAACTAAGCCTTATAACTAAGCCCAGGGAGCACAAATTTGATTGCTAACATGAGGGAGGTCATGAGAAGTCCTTCAAAAACCTGGTTTTGTTGACCTGTAACTGTACCAGAGAATGTCAGAAGCCAAAGCTGAACCACAGAGAATAGTCCTGTGTGAATTACAGTTGCTCGAGGGCCGAAATTACCACTACAGTCACGTCTTTAAGGTTATGTCAGATAGTGGCAGTTTTTGGTGGTTTCTGTGTTATGGTACCACCTGGCTTAGGAACCTACGTAATAAAATTACAGAACTGAACCCCCCTCTCCCCAGTTAGTTTGCTCCTTACCAGGCACGTAGCCAGTTTGAACCCTCATCCAAACTCATTTCTGGCTTCGGGCATGCCTGCTTATATTAAACAAGTTTAGGCACTTGTATTAAACAAACACCGTTGTTTATACTATTGCTCACAGAAAATTAAATGATGGATTACTCAGTAAATCCCAGTTGGTTCGTATAGTTATATTCACATTAAGACCAGTAGGCTTCATGGTGATATTATAAAACCTTACTTCGTGACTATCCGTTTTGTTTAACGTGTCAATCACACATACAAAATATGTATAAAGTGTTAGCGGGTTTTGTGACTTAGAAAGGACGCACCTAATTACCATTTGCATTATAAGGAAATACCAGAACGAACAATATAATCACTGCAAGCACCGGTACACCGGTAGAAATTCACTATACTCAAGGTGGATAGATTCTAGTGTTGCCAGCATTATCATCTATGAATCATACACATACAAACTCTCCATCCTTCCGATTGTCTAGAATTCTGCCTTATCTTCTTAAGTAATTACCGATTTTCTCTTAAATAGCATTTCTGTTATGATGGCTTAGATAATTCTATATGCACTGTAATTATATGTAATTCGGTTTCCATAAATGGTAAGAAAATTACTCCCAATCAGTTTGACTTTTAAAAAGCGGCGCAGATTTCGGGAAGTACGTGTGAATTTTCCGTGCAGTCTAGTTTTAGAGGGCAGCACGCCGGTAATTGCGGGTCGGATTATGTAGAACAATAAATATTTGCCCGAGACAGTAACTATAATTTTAATTACCCACGTTTTCTTTTTTGAATATACGTCGCAGTACATCGTGGGTTCGAACATCTATATAGGAAAACTGCTCACAAGAGAAATAAGTTGTAAATTTCATGTGTCATTGTCATTGTGCTTACAGCACTCATTACGTATTACCCATGCACTTAATTCTACACTGAATGAAACCTAAATGTGTTTGGTTTTAAAGTGCATTAAACAGAACGATACACGGGGTAATAGTCTGTTCACCAAAATATAGCCCAACAAATATTTATGCAATTACTTCGTTTTATGTTAATCGTACAAAATAAATACAAAGGGGGCGAAAAGAACTGACGTCTATTAAATTTATTCGTTGTTTGAAGCGCTGATTCGCATCAACACATAATCACTTCGCCGATGATGCCGCTTATAACTTGGTCAAAAATGCTGGGCACAGCCAGGACACACACAACGTAATCAGCAGCATCAAAAGTAGAAAAAAACCCTCAAAGGTCTCAGTTAAAACTTCAACTTTCCTGTTCTTTTATCTTATGTTAAAATGATACATTTCACAGTAAGACTATAACATTACAACCTTTATAGTGTGTTTTATAGCTTGTTGTACTATAAAAGCTTTCTGCATCTGTATTTGCCCTTCATTTGAGCCCCACTTGTAGGATTTACCGTAAGGGACTTACTCCGGGCTGGCGGGGGTCTGCAGCGCTGCTAACAGGTGTCTCCGCGGCTCCGTCACTTGCGCTGCATCCTTCCTTCCAACTTGTCGCGAACACGCACCGCCAAAGCGGCTCTCGGCTCGTCCGCTGCCCGTTATATGCGCAAACCGCGGCTGCCAGCTTTCCGTCAGCCAATCAGATAAGCGCAGCGTTTATCCTCAGGTAGCCGTCAGCATCCAGCGGTGTTTCCTATATGCTTTCCAGAAGAAACACTTTACATTAAAAATAAAATCCCGTGTACGTCTTTCGATGCTGGTTCGCTAAACAGGCGATGTGACTGGGTCATAGTCCCAAAGAAAAACAAATCCATAACCACCATACATTCAGGTTTATCAACTTTGGTCAGCTGGCTGGAGTGAAATTTTCAATTCGAGACAAGTCTGCACCCATATGCGCACGCATTTGCATGTATGTAACGGTTTTATTACCATGTAAATAGTCTGTAGGGTTTGCAAACTACTCTAACGCTTTTGATGTAGCCAATTTTAGGTTTGTAAAGGAATGATACAGATTTACCGCAAGATTCCTTGGTGAACGTGAGAGTCTGAAGGCTTGAGTGTCACGCCAGACTCGTGTTGGCAATCCTGTACGTTATATGCTGCAAGAATCGCAAAACGTTAATGATCTCCGTTTTTTTTCCTTCGTAACCATTAATTATGTATGTGCCGCCCGCTGTTCAACACATCCTATGACGTTCCTCATTTCTGCTTACAACTTACATTTCTAATTCATTTATCTGACACCTTTAGCCATGGTAACTTACAGCGAAGGGAAAGGTTACAATTTGTGTGCACTCCCAGGGATCTGAACCTATGACCTTTATATGGTTAGCACAATGACCTACTTGTCCTACACGAGCTCAACCACAATAGAAATGTCTTTAATATGAATCTGGTGTTCAGGCATAACTCATTGGTTCACAAGTGCCCTGTTTATATATGGCTTTAAAACAAGTCTTGGGCGATCGAATCACACATGGACAACGATAAATACAAGTGTAAACGACCACCTAGATGTATTGAAGTCAGATTATACTAACCACTTACTGAGGTGGTCTGGTATGCATTTCATCACATATATTTTGTAGTATAAACGTTAATGCATCCCCAACAAAGACATCAAAATAACTGCAAGGAGTCATTTGACCTTCTAACAGAAGTGACACAGGCAATGAGAAGATTTAAACACGTGGTAAGTTTGGTACCTTGGAGACGCATGATAAACAGGTGCAGACGATGAGGCTACAACCCACCTGTGATGCGATCGCATTTCAAAACCCAGCGTAAAAAGGGCCTGAGTGTTGCATTCAGTTTTATACAACGGCTGCAGAACCATCTGATTGTCCATTTTGACAACACAAAGCATCCTGTATTTCAGGAAAAAAAAAAAACACTAATTAACCTTTCAATCAAATGTGATAAGTTTGGGTGGCTGCACTCAGTCTGAATTGATACAAAAGCACACATTAAGCCTGTGTTTTAGTAGATAATGTGCATAGTGGGAGATTGATTCAGAAAACCCACACAATATGGAAACTTAAAAAAAATAAATAAATTCAAAAGGCATCCAATGTACCATTTTCTCCACCGGCTGCTATTTACAGTTTGTTGCCATTGGCAACAGAAGCACCCATTTCCAAGCATTTGGCAATAAGTAGCCATTCTTCCCCATCACTGTGTGAGGCCTGGTGTTTGGAAGTGTGGCGTCCATCCTGTAGCCCGCGCTGCAACAAAGGACAGCATTCCGGGCGTCTCTCTCTCTCTCTCTCTCTCTGTTTCTCTTTCAAACGAAACACCAGAACGAACCGAACGTCCCACCGAATGCAGCATTTCTGGGTCACGCGACCAGCAGAGGAGATAAGACCCACGGGCTCTTCCATAATAAACAGATAAACAAGTTTCATGAAAATGAACTCAAGTAGCATAGTGTACACACACACGTACACACACACACGTACACACACACACACACGTACACACACACACACACACACACACGTACACTGACTGTCTCTAGGTAACAAAAAGTCACAAAAAAAAAAAAGCTGCAAATGTCCCGCCTCCTAAGAGACTCTGCATCGTATCCCTGGCGTTTCACACGACTGATGAATATTAACAAACACAGATATTTAACACCACTGCTTTGAATGAACAGTCAAGCACTTTGGCGTTCAACATATCCCCGGCCTGTAAAACACTGTGCTGCAGAAATGGAACACTCAAGTAGATGAGCCTTAACAAGTCCAGTCTCCCCTGGACATGAATCTACTTCTAAAGGACTGCCGTCACCACTCAGCTGTATTCCCAACAGCCACTTTACTGAATATCATGTGTTGGTGTGAAAATGGGTCCATTCATTGAAATGGCAGAGGTTGCAAATTCAGGTTTAAAAAGTACAAGTCGAGAGCCGGTTTCCCTCAGTTCTGCACCGTTCCATCACCATTTCACTTCGTTTCAATGTCACAGTACTGCACGTGTTAGGGCCCCCCCCCCCCCCACCCAAGCAAAATGAGGGATTCTGTAGCATGAAAATGCCACCAGATTCTCAGAATATGCATTAAAAAAGGCACATTTAATACAACTCAGTGGGAAGAGTGCAGGAGGGCAGTTATCAGTGTGTCAGGATCACTATAAATTTAAACAAAAATGTTGCTTTTTTTGGTCATGAAGTTTTTAGGTGAACTGAGGTTGAGTTCATAATAATCCCTTTAATAAAGCAAATGTTTTTCATCACACACACACACACACACACACACACACACACACACACACACACACCTCAAGGCTATGTACCCCGTTTTCAGTGATCCAACCTTAAATCTGATTAAACAGACCTCAAATTTCAATCCATAAAGCATCTGCCTAAACCAAAAGAACCAGAGATGTGTCTTTCACTGCCCTCTACAGGCTAAAGAAGGTAGCTCACATCAGGGTCAAACCCAGGCCTTCTGTCAATCAGGCAACGCAAGACCAGTTTGACTACAGGTATTAAAGAACACTAGACATCAGAACTGGTGGTGACTAGCAGGTTTAAAATCAAGAAGCCTTGCACATGAAACATTTTTTTATTTACACTTTGAAACTGCAGTTGGACCCCCAGTTAAGAAATTTTCCAGTGTACTCCACCACCCCCAGAAACCATGAACCAAAACTAAATTTTAAAAAGGACGAGGATTCTTCTAATAAAGATCTTTATTTCAGTTTTAAATAGATTTACAAACCATATGAAAAAAAAGGAAACAAAATGTGTTCACATGTGCATATCAATATTAAGGTAGATATTGTAAACAGTCGAAGCGGAGGGGAGAGGTCATGAAACAGTGAGAAATGGCAGAATTGTTTGTTTAAAATCATCCTGAGCTTTTAGTTTTGCAAAGTTGTAGCTTGAGATCCCATACGGATGCAGAGACCAATACTCTATATAAAAAAATTTAAAAAAAACTAATAAAATGTATAACCCTGCACCTTCACAAATTCACACCCAGCAATAATACACACTTTGAACAAAGAGAAGGGCTTTAGCTTGGGGATTCCTAAGAAAATCCTGCGATAACTATGCTTGTTCAAATCCTGAATTACAGGTGAAAAAGGTTTAAACAAACAGGATATCTGCAAGGCAGATGCTTGTAAGGATTCCCAACATTTCTTAGAAGAGCTTGAAGCAGTTCATGACCCTGCGTGTTTGAAGTGATGCACAAGTCATGTTTCAATAACACTTAAATCGAGCAAAAGGATAATTAGCCATCACTGTTCTGTGAGCCAAAAGGCAGCCCTGCACCCACAACACAAATCCCGGTCAATTAGACTTTTTCCAAATAATATTTCATGATATGCATATGATAAGCAAAATTATCCACATTGTTGGGCGTTTAGGTAAAAGCACCAATTACATAGCTACACGCCATTTTGACCACTCAGACACATCCCCCTTTCTCTTCCCTCACAGATAAGCTGATCAAATCAAAAACGCCAAAACAGCAGAATGCAACACCGGAAGACACAGATTTTTAAAACCCCCTTGAGCATAAAGAGAGTTCAGTGAAGAGTTTGTGCTTTAAAGTTTTGCGGACCTCAATGAACATTTGGGAGTGTGTCTCCCTTGTAGGCAGACAGAAAGCTAAGAAGCTTGCATGTGCAAATGCTTTTTCCTGACGACACAGGCCCACATATAAGGGATCACTCCAAGTATGCACTCACGCCACTGCTAGAAGCTCGACAATCCAACGCTGCTCAACCAGTGGGTACTTGTGGGGACACGCCTGGAACTGGCTAGCATGAAAAGCTCAGACGATTTGCCACAGGCCTGACCGCTGACCATTTTGCACTCTTGGTGCTTGTGTGGGTCTTCCTCATAATGCAGAAGAAAAAAAAAAATTAATTCAACATCAGACATTCCAGGCTATTGCTTTCTGAAGAATGAGACACGGTTTCTGTTTGAGAGTTTGATACAAGACGTTGGGCACCTTCACGCCGCTCTATACCGGCACAATCAGTAGCTAGTCCCACATAACCAGCCTCCACACTCACTCTTTCACAGATTTAAGGCTTTTCCTCTTCTGCAAGCTGTAACCTCTGACAAGCCAGAGTAACAAGGAGCAAAAATACAAAATGTGCAAATATCGGCTGAAGGAGCTGCTTAGTACACAGGTTGGGACACGGACTGAAACTGAATGGTTCTGGGCCATAGCAGAAAAAAACAATGCTTAAAGAACAGATTGAATAACCAAGATCACAGAAAATTGTTAAAAACTCCATTGCTTTTCATTGGATCTGACTGTTAAAAACACGCGGGTATGGCCGTCCAAAAAAAAAAAAAAAGCTCAGTTTTCGATCATGAAAATGACTGGGGGGGGGGGGGGGGG
>JAODLC010000036.1:4584600-4608492 GCA_026781145.1 Hippopotamyrus pictus | reverse complement strand
GGGGGGGGGGGGGGGGGTCACTCAGAGTATAACCATGCAACGAGAAGCCAGTGACACATTTAGGGAACACAGAATAAAGCCTGACAGTAATGGGATTTCAAACAATATTTTACGCAGACAAAAGCAGGATTGCATGTGAACAGAGTTGAGTGTAATCATCCTTACAGTGTTTGTATTAATCGAGATTCAGGCTTTCCTGGGATGTATTTTTCCGATATTTAAAACCTGACAATTCCCCCCCCCTCTCTAAATAGAACTAGTAGGAAATGTCTCTTACCATCAGGTAAATTAGGATCTGCATCAAACCAGATAATCACCACAAAGCACGTCTTTTAATCCCAGGAAATCATTCTGCTTTTTTTTTTTGCATCCATTTCATCAAACAGCCATCTTACACCGAATGAAATCTTTCTCCCAAGCTTAGTTAAATCTCATTTGGCGCTCATCTGACCACAAGTCGGAATTCCCACTGTGTGCAACAGCTAACCGGCTCATGTACAAACAATTTCGCACCCACACAAGATAAGGCACAATCAGGGGGGCATTCACCTGCAGGTCTATACTTAGACGGGCAGCGAGGCCCCCACAATAGCTTTACAAAAACAGGTCCGGAAAACCATGCCGTTAAGCTCAGGGACTGGGGTCTGTTGAATGCCTCGTGCCGGGGTAATAAAAGGTCTACACCGGCATTTGTTTGCACGTCACCAATCACGCATGCCACGCTTTTCTGGGCTAACAAACACGAGACTATTTTTATTAGCCGTCGTTGCCAGGCCAACAGAAACACCCAGGACGTAACAATCACGCCTGAGGTTGAAGCGGATGGCAAGTGGGGTACAGCCGAGGTGAGGAAACGTGGATCAAATCATGGGGGAAGAATACACACCATGATTCCAGGATTCCTTAAAAATTACATCCATCTTCAACGATTACTAAATCTAGGGAACTGTTTATATCAGAGATCCACAACTATTCTTCCCCTTAGGCCAAATTCCAGCAGCAGCTACAAAGTCAAGATCCACGGAGACCACAAAAAATTCTATTTTAATTTGGTCCGGGTGTAAACTGCAGTCCTCCAAGTGGAAACTATTGGTTCACAGATACATTTATGCATTAAATCTACACTAACTACAAATTAAAGAATTCACAGTGGGGTTCTCGAACAATTTAAGTTTACAGACTAGGAGAAAGGGGACAGAACAGTGTTGCACAGGAAGAGGAACAGGAGGAAGATGGCAGAACACTGGTGGAGGTACGTGGAAAAGCATCGCGATGGGTTTGACAGATACAGCAGAGAAACGGACGGAGGCCAGGGAAGCGGTGCGGAGGGTACCTGACGTTCTGCGTGGGGTTCCATCGTTCTGATGGCAGCTCGCCGCTCTGGGGGTCGTCGACTGGCGGGTGCAGGATGGAAATGCACACGTCGCCATTCTGCGGGTGCAGAGGGACTCCGACAGTCAGCACAGCAGAACCTGGGCTGACAGATCGGAGCACGACCGGATGGAAGGAGGAGCGAGTGATGCCGCACCTTACCTCATAAATGTTAGGGTGCCACATCTTGGTGAGGAATCGGAAGGCGGGTGGAGAGTAGGGATAGTCCACAGGGAATTTGATACGGGCCTAGAAGGGCGAGAACCAGTCAATAGAGGCCGGTAACTGTAGGACCAAGGCGGCGCACACTCAACCGTACAGCAGCTGGCTGTCCTGACGCTGAGGAGCAGTTCAGGCACCTAGGCCCCTGCCTCGGGGACTGCCAAACAGCACCAGTACAAGTCAGCCATTAAATCCTGCCCTCCATTAGGAAAAAGGTGATGATGCATAACAGCATTACAACACCACACAGACAGCAGTGTGACGACAACGGGACTCCGAGAGACCGCGTTAGTCACTGCCAAGGCACATTACAGAGAAAATTATTAAATATATCCATTATTAAAACAAACACTGAACCTATAATTTCAGACAGGAGGCAAGAACCACTGGTGCCAACAACTGAGGGTTCAAGAGGTACTGCAGGGGAATAGAATGACCCCCAGATGTCACCAAGACAGGAACACTCCCTCGGCCTTCTCACATCGTGGGACTGATGACGGGTGTGTAAGAAAGATAGAGCCAACAAGTGGGGCGGGGGGGGTGGAAGCTTTCTAAAAGGGCAAAGGGAACATCGACAAAAACTAAAAAAAAAAAAATTGCATACTAATGCAACTGAAGGACATACATGCATGCACACCACGGCATCCAGAACAGGTACAACCACACCAGAACTCAAAATTCAAAATGTGAATTACTTCATACACGGTATAGCAGCATTATGCATATAGAAGGCAGCTGTAAGTGTTTTGCAGCGTAAGGTCAGAGTGTTGGCAGAAATCCTGCACTGCTTTATGTAAATATCAGCCACAGAGCAGAATCAGCGTGCGGACGTCTCATATTAACACCAAGAAGATTAATTTCCAGGAGCAAGGGACCAGGTCGAACGAAACAAGGAGCCCTGGCAGACCGCTAATGTCATCGCGTCACAAAAGGTGTTACACAGGCTGCGCACTGCCTGATCTCGGAGCTCTCTCCTACACGCCTGGAAACAAAACCAATATCTCCGAGACGCACGCACAAAGTCTTTACTGAAACCTGCACTGGCTCTTCACAGCCAAGTATAGCACATTCTACAACGTAGATCTTCTGTTCTAGAGTACATACTATGTGAGTAACAGGTCGTAGTAGTTCCCCAAGCACATAAGGGACAGAGACTAATGACAATCGGCCGTGTAAAGGACTGTAAAGGGAGCCACACCTCAGAGCTTCAGACAAACAGAGTTAAGTGATTTATGCATTCCCAAGGCAGATGAAACAGCCAAACTGATAAGCAACATCCCTCTAAAGCTACAGGACAACATATCCAACTCCTGCTTTGATACATCAGCACATTTTGACCAACAGAAGATCCTCCATGAGGAAGCACTCTTTCCATAACTTGTGCCAGAGACAGAAACAGCATAATGTCAGACTGCTGCTCACCCCCAGGGCTCAAGCATACCAAGGCTTTAAGGCATAAGAGGCACCACCTCGATTGTTAACTCGCACAAAAGCTATGCTATGAATAAAGAAGAAATCGTCTGAATATCATCAAGGCTGCTTTGCGTGCATGGGGGGGGGCTTATACTGTGTTAGAACATCTGCACCAAAAAGGCAAGAGGGGACGATGACCTAGAACAGGGTTCCCCAATTCTGGTCCTGGATACCCAGTCTGAGATGCGCTTTGACCATCTCCCTGCCTGTACACACCTACTAAGCCTGGCGAATGGCTGGTGAGCTGAATAAGGTGTTTGAGCAGGGAAATCTGCGAACAGGCCCTCCAGAAACCCTGACCTAGAAGGTAAAGCAGAGGCTCTGGGAAACACTACAGGTCTATTAGCCGTGCAGGTGAAGGCAGACGTACCTGCGCCAGTCTGACCTCTTTGCCGACCTGAAAACCAGACTGAGGAAGTGAGGAATGAGGCCACGACTGGGGCCAAGGTACGACGTGGAGGAACCCCAAACATCCCAAGGATGTTTGTCTTCACAGCAAACATTCCGACACACATTCCTCACCCCAGCAAGTGATACCTGATGGACAGATGAGATTTGAACGAACGCTTTAATTCAGAAGACCACGTTGTGCTATGCCAGGACATGAAACCAACCGCCCCCAAAATAAACAAAATGATTACATGTTGATGTTTATCTAAAATATCAGTCTAGCGGAATACCAATTACCGTAATCCGCTTAAACATCATTTGGGCATTTCAATATCCATCCAGAGCACCAGGGAACCAGTCCGCAAGACCAGGACTGCAGCATTTTTGGGACTCAAAAGGGGTTGAAGCGCATTATCTGGACGTGCACATGCTCATATCGCCCAGGCAGTAATTCCCTTATCAGCGGTGATGCCGTGTTTTTCGATGCAACTCAAAGGCTACCTCAGCGCTCAGTAATTTCATGAGCAGATACACAACAAAAACAGTTTACTCGCCAGAAACGCCGGCCTCCCTCCTGCCGGCGAGCCCCGCTTTGGCACTCAGACGCACACAGCAGCGCTGAATGAGGGACTGTTCAGGCTCAGAAAAGCAGACACTCACAGGTCCCAGCAAACAGACACAGCTTTATTCTAAGTGAATTAGAACATGAAGTGAGTGCAGTCTGGTTCATTTGATTGACAGGATTGTGACAATATCGATATGCCGAGGTATTTAGGCAGAAGTATTCCTTAACAGAGGTTCACCATTTTATTACTGCTGTTAAAAAAAAAACGGCAGAAAATATTTGGGAGTGTTTTGCAGCTTAAGGACATCATTACCGGAAACGGTCTGGCACCTTCTAGAATGGAAAACAGTGCAATTTTCCTTAAGACATGTGTAACCAGGTCTGCAACACCCCTCTCCCAAAAAAAAAGGGGGCTTTAAACCATGGAAATGGCTTGGGGGGGGGGGGGGTACATATTTGATTAGGTGGTAGAAATATGCCAGCTGCCACAGATGGAGTCAGACACTGGTGCCACACATACTGGCTCCCATTCAACTCTAGGTTATTTCCCACAGCAGAGACCAGGGGGGGTTATTCCACGAAAGTAGCTAAAGAAAGCCAGACTTTCCCGAAGAAGTCAGACTCAAACTAGCGCCATCTCTAAACTTAGCCTCAAGTCATTCCACTAACGCAGTTCAGCTTTAATTAATCAAGGTTCATACAGACTTGCATAGTCTCACTTAGTGTGCATACCCAAGATATTTAAGAAGCCCAAATGAATGGATAAACGATAGATCGATCAAATGAGTCGGAAAGAATGTAAAACGAGAGCCGTGTTTCTTTCCGCCGCAGAATAAACGCTGCTGATGGACCTGTATGAAAAATGCAGAAGATGTAAATCGCTAAAAAAGGCGATACTGTGGTCATAAACAACCAGAGAGTTGGCTTGGCAAAGAGTTGCACATTTAGTCTGTCTGCAAGTTATGGAAATGTTACAAGTGCCCAGTACAGTGGCATGGTGGTACAGTGCTTTATGCTGTCACCTTACACCGCAAAAGTTCCCGATTCGATCCCCATATCCAACGGGGAACCTTCTGGGTTGAGTTCACGTGTCATTCTTACTGCATAATGTTATTCTGTATTATTTGATCTCCATAAAATACTTTCATTTGCATCTGTGTGAAGTGTTCTGCACAAATAACCATATTGTATCTTTTTACTAACAAACCTTCAAAGTAGACTGTGACTAAAAATATAAGAATATCTTCCCACACATACTGTAACAGATTTTTCTTAAATTTCAGTCATTGCATGTCATGTTTGACCTTTGTAATATGGGTACACTTTTGATTATTTTGGAATTAATTGGAATGCTGAGATGTGATCAATATAATAAAGCCTATAAAAATCACGACATGAGTAGTGAGATCGCAGAATTTCTTCCCAGGGAACGATCGTTTGGGAATCTGTTCAAACACATCAGATGTTCTTTGAGACGATGCTTAACAGCAAGACAGTTAACTTGGTTTCCCTGCTCAAACACACCTAACTCAGCTCACCACCTAAGTGCCACCGTGGGCTTTTAAAGACTTCAAAAGGGGCTAAAGTCCCATTTCAAATATATTTAAGTAAAACAGTGGCCTTGATTCCCATCAACAGTATGCAACCTGCCTCTCAAAAGTTAAAGTGGAACATAACGCCAAACAGTGGCTGGGACTCAATGCAACCATTTCAGCGGAATGCATTATAGGAATAACATCCTCCTTCCATCTTTCTTCTTCCAGATACCCGAAGGTCTGGTATAGCATTTGGCGTTTGTGTTCTATAGCCAGCATGCGCACAATGAACAGCCTGGGGCTCACAATGAAGGCAGTTACAGCTCATCTAAGCAGCTCTTTTACAGAGTGCATGGAGAACGGCAAAATAATTTATAGAAATTATTTTCATAGGTTCCCCCATAACCCCCTTCAGCACAAGCGGCGCTAAGTTTAAGAATCGCGCTAATATGGTGACCCGAAAGGTAACGTTCTGAACCAGCCAAGCCTTTATACAGTGACCCTTAAGATGATATATACATTGCCTCTGTGATGGATACAGATCCAACTCAAATATAATCCTAACAACAGATTTCAGTATTTGAGCAAACTCTGGCAGGTTATGAGAAAGGAATCAGAAGTGAAACCACCCCCCCCCCCCCCCATTGGGGCACATCATTGGCACAGAACTGCAGCAGACGCATTTATATGCAGCATTGCAATTAACGCAACACTGCCTCAGATCACACCACAGGAAGAACATAGAATTATTTACAAAACTAGCTAGCTTTTTAGAAATTTACTCTGCATTACTGACAGTATTTTAAAAGCATACATAAGTCCAAGTTGCTGTAGGATTAAGTAGGGTAGCGGTGCGAGTTTGTTTTCTCAGTAAATACTCGATGGCACCAGATTCCCTAGTTCAGTTCAGCCTCATTCACTTTTGTAAGTTTCTCTGGCCAAAGAAAACGATGCTGCCCTTTACAATTAGGATTAAGTGTTTTTAAACCTTCAAAAAAAAAAAAAAAAAAAAAAAAAAAAAAAAAAAAAAAAAGCCATACATGCAATCAAGAGAGAAAGTTTTAGTGACTCCAATGTACAACAGCCTCAAACAATATATACATCTGGCAAAACGTGTCCTATAGTAAAGGAGCCCATTCTGAACTTTAACCACCCCAACCTACTGCCCGTTCTGTTTACCTCGTAAAGACTCTTCACTGTAAACAGATTAGGCAATAAAATGCCTGAATAATTGTACATGCTCAGTTTAATATTACAGAGGTGCAGATGAATACACCACCTAACACAGACTGACAATTGTACATACATCTATTAATGACGGAATAACGTTTATTCAAGTGCAAAGATAATTGAACGATAGAGCCTATACTGGATCTAATGCACCTTGTTAAGTTTCTACAAAAAGGTTATGCAGTGACAGCCAGTAAACTACAAGTAATCAATGTAAGGTTCAGCAGATTAGCCTGACTTGCTTTCAACATCGACTTTCCACTATATCAGACACGATCAAGTACGACAGGTCCCGTCATTGCGTCTCTGTTTTGCAGAATTGTTTTACATATCCTAGGCAAAAACTGAAGTCGCCAGGTTCACCCCCTGGGAACTGAGGCCACCTCCCCCACTCGGCTCAAGTTAACACTAAAATCTGTGTTCTGCGGGTAGTTGACCAATAGGTAACGGGACGAGGGGTGCTTTACTCTGGGATACACTACACTTTGTTGCCGGGCAAAACAGACCACATGCAAATGATACCACACAAAGCTTACACTGACAGCTGGGGATCATAAAACAAAAGGGGGGCAGCCACATGGTACGGTCACGCTGACTGGTTTACCTGCCTGCTGAAAACATGGCAAAGGAAGCAGAACCGTGGCCGGTTAAGTAACACGCAGCGTGTTTGGCAGCAGGGCGCAGCCGCTGAGTCAACGCCAACACGTCGAAGTCTTTTAAAAACCAGTTCACGTCGCACTTCGTAAACTTCGAACTGCACGTATGGGAGGCTTATTTCCTACTCACTCTTTCATCGAATGGCAATAGTTCATTTTTTTTTTTTAAGGCGATCAATTAATTATTCCAGCTATAAATTTAGTACAAGCAACCATGCAAGTTCAGCCAAAAGAACCCTGTAATGACACCAGCACCTCAGGAAGTAAACGGTGCCCTTTTACTTAATACCAAGTGTCCAAGTGTGATATTTGATTTAAGATGAAGCTGCCCCCCGCCCAGAGCTAGTTTAGCACAAGGGCAAATAACTTTGCCGCGAACGCAAAACTTGTAGAGGGGAACGGAGGCTTAGATTAGTAGAAGTGAAGGCCGCAGTACCGAGGACGGAAACCGACATCCCGTTCGGGGGGGCGGACGGTACGAAGCGAAACAAAAGGGTCCCAAGGGAAGCGCCACAAGCCGGCGGACACGTAGGCGACGAAGGAGGAAAACGGTCGAGAACCCAGCGGCACAACGCGGGGGAAACGGCGTCACGTAACGTTAGCTAGCCGGCGTCGGCTGTTAACCACCCAAGTGCAACTATCAGCACTGAAAAATGAGAACATTCTGAGCTTTTCCGGTCTCTCCAACTTCGTCGTTCCGATTCTCGTCCCACCGCCGACACATTTTTTACGGCGTGAGCACGAACTTCTCTCGGTGCGTTACTGTGACCCCCCGATACTCACCTTAAAATAGCCGCCCTCGTAGTGGGTGTTCGGGGGTCCGAATATCGCCACTTCCCAGTTGTAGAGGTCCGACTCGTCCACTAAAGTAATCTTGAAGCCCTCGACCGGCTCTTCCTGGAGACTTTTCAGCTCTAGCATTAGTGCTTTCTGGGAGCTAGCGACATGGTGATGTCCGGGCTGAGCCATTCTTCGGTTACTATGTAGCCGCGTTTAATACTTCTGACCTGCAAAGACACGGCGCCTCTCCGAAAACCACCGGCCTCGCGCTGGACCGACCCGTTGGCGCCTTTGTTCCCGTGGGCTGTCGGGCTTGGGGAGCTGCTTTTCCTCCTAGGTGGAGCCCGATCGAACCGGTGACAAAAGTGACGGAGCCCGAGCAGCCCAGAGCTGGGAGCCCTCTCACCGATCCGCCCTTTCCCCCCTAGGCACAGGACTTACGGCGGAGCTCTCCGTCCACTACAGCCTTAACCAGATACCAGCATGAACATGTAGTACACGGCTTACGTCGACCAAGGGCTGAAATAAAGTGTGCAACAAACGAACAAACACCCGCTATTGAGAAAAGTCTTGTCTTTCAGTTTGCTGATACTTTACGCGGACCACTTCAGATAAACGCAGTCACAGAGAACATATAGTTACATCGTGCATGCTGGGAAATGAAGTTTCGGTAGTCTTCACGGGATTAGTCGAATGATGTTTGATCAAGACACCTAATGTGTTCTAACTT
This sequence comes from Hippopotamyrus pictus, assembly GCA_026781145.1. Taxonomy (NCBI): domain Eukaryota; kingdom Metazoa; phylum Chordata; class Actinopteri; order Osteoglossiformes; family Mormyridae; genus Hippopotamyrus; species Hippopotamyrus pictus. Next base: position 4,599,540 of record JAODLC010000036.1, on the reverse strand, counting down.
TTTAAGCCCGCGGGTGATTGGAAGATTAAGGTAAGTGTGTTTGCCAAAAAAAAAAAAAACCATAAATGAAATACCATTCGTTCTTGGCCACGTTCGTAGAAACGTCACAGCAGGTGAGGCTGCTTAAATTTGCAGAAGACGCTCTCCAGCTATTAATTAAAACGTTCTGAACGACAATAGGTGAAAAAAGCAACAAATTTGTCGGGATTTAAAACGGGTGCGCATTGTTTACATCACTTATTAATTTTTTGTTATTCTTTACTGTTGCTCTGCAGATGAATGGACTAAGCATATACAGGGGTATTAGTATAGTGTAGGGCCTCCTTCTGCAGTTTGTCTTGGGAATGACAGATACAGGTCCTGCACGGTGGCCAGAGGGATTTTGAGCCGTTCCTCTTGCAGAACAGAGGCCAGTTCACTACGTGATGCTGCTGGAGGAAAGCATTTCCTGACTCGCTCCTCCAAAACACCCTAAATCGGCTAATTAATATTCAGATCTGGGGACTGTGCAGACTACCAATTTCATTGTCCAAACCCTATATGTTGTGTGTTTCCATGGGTTTCAGTTAGGAAGTCCTCTGCTCTCCCATTTTCCGAAGACATGTAATGCAGGTAAACCAGTTACTCCAAGTCAGCGATCCCCCACCCTTGGGTTTCAGCAAGTCCTGAAAGGGTTGTGAGGCAGGTTGAGAAACGCTTCTCTAAGTCACATCACCACATCCATGCAGTTCAATTTTTTCTACTTAAATAATCTATTGTACGTTTATGAAAAAACACAGAACTATCAAAAGTTATATGTAAATCAATTTACTGCATGCATGAAAAGTCATTACAGCAGTGCTTGATCCAGTCCGTATCCGTAATCAATGGCTGGGTGGATGTGTAATATATCTTAGCTACATTTGCACAACAATATTTTACTGCTTTAAGAAGCTAGGAACTGAATTATATATGGTAAAGAGCATCCTATTAAAAACAAAGAATATTCCACAAAGCCATCCACCTGAAGAACGAAATTTGGCTTTGAAAATCAAATCCTACTTTGAATTTATAAAGCTCAAATGTATTGCCAGCCTTAGGAGAAAAAATATGGTTCAAATTTTCAGCCACACATTTGCCTTTGTTGGTTTGTGTATAAGATAGCACAGTGCCGTCCCGGGGAGTGCCCAGTAGGCTGCCACAGCAGTTGGGCAGCTCATGAAGCTCATGTTATCAAGGCTTCGGTGGTTCCGCCGTGTAGGACACAGGTGCTTAGACACAATCACATACAACATGTATGTTTTCATATAAAATAAATGTGGTTTGGATGTTGTCACATGCAATTGAGCTACCGCCCAGTAGGTTTTCTATTCTACCTGGCTTCTGATGAGCCACACCTGTTCTCAGGTAAATACCAGGAACAGATGTGGCTCATCAGAAGCCAAATGGGACAGAAAACCTACTGGATGGTAGCTCTTCAGGACCGGAGTTGGAGACCCCTGATCTATGGTATGGATTATATATTAGCGTGTGACTTAAAAAGATTACCAATACTAACTGGATGAAATTCTGGCACGACAGCCAGAACACATTCTACTTTGGCTCCCTGCCCCATGACAGGAGCACGTCAGGTCAAATCACTGCTCCACAGAGGTCATTCCCACTGAGCTTTTTATAGAGCTGCACAGGGACGGTCATTGAGCATACACAAAACAAGCACACAGTGAGCATTTAAAGAAATTGAATAAATAGAACGAGTTTCTATCAGATTTTATTGACTCACCTAAACACAAAAGGACTACAGCAGCGTGACTTCAATGTGTACATACTCTCTTCTTTAAAAGGAGTGCTGGTCCTTTAAACGCCTTTTGCTTTATGTGTTTCAAAAACATCAGCACAACATACTGCTGGAGAAGAAACAAAAGGTATTACAGGTTACCTATTTTCAAAGATATAGCGGTTCGATTAGACTCTACAGGTATACGAACCAAACTCGGCGATCAGGAAACTTGCTACAATTTACCAGAATAAAGACAGTCTCTGCAGGAGACGTTTGCTTCAACTGCATGGAACAGCATGTCTGCATTTATACCTCCATTCAACTGAACTTTATTCTTTCACAAAGTCAAATACACCAAAATCATCCCCTTCCCCCAGTTTAAAATAAAGCATAAAAAATCAGTTTAAAAGCAACATTCCCAGTAATTTTTTCAAATCATCTGCATGAGATAAAAATTAAATCTTATCGGACATATGTGCTGTTCACATTATTAAAAAAAGTATAAAAACAAAATAATGAGGGAAATGTATATGTGCGCATGTTCACCAGTTTGGACACTGTATATTCCTACTCATGCAAGAAAACCAACTTCTGAATAAATATTTTGCACTGAGAATCTTACAAGTATTTACTCTTTTCTCATTTTGCACCACTCGCTTATGCATAAATGAGCTGAAGCACATCCTAAAAGCACGGATATTCATTCTTAATGTCCCTGGAAGAAGTAAACTGAGGTGGAAAGCTCAGGTTCAGAAAGCACAAATCTAAAAATTTTTTAGTAATTTTTAAGTAAAAATTTTGCTTCAACCAATCAGTTGAGTACTCAGACTGAGACTTCTATATTCAACTGGTCGGTTGAAACTAAATCTTGGTCTGGATTCGTACTCTCTGGACCTGAACTTTCCACCTCTGTCAAGGAACAGCCTAGTCAAACCAAACAGATAACGGGGCATCAGAAAGATGGCTATGCGCAGGGATGGACGGATTTTGACTGAGTGCACTAGTAAGTCCTAGTCTTTCAGCTGGAAGTCCAGTTAGAGGTGGATTCTCTCCTTGTGGCTGCGATCATACAGGAGTTGCGCTAATGCTATATACACTGAACGCAGAGGACGGGTGAAGGCAGCACTGAGAGGAACGACACTGGAATGTATCTGAGGCGTGGGGCGTTTGAGCGGCACGAACGTAGCTCATCTGACACGGGCTCATGATGGGGGGAGGTGCTGCCAAGGAGGGGGAGCAGAAAAGAGGGGCTCACGGCCCCTGCAGCAGAGAGACTTAAACCTCCAAGGCAGAGACAGGACTCCTGGTTAGGGTAGAGTCCGTCTTCGCTTTATATTGTCAGCTTCCAGAGAACAAAGACCTTGAAAATGATCTATAATGGATCGAAGTATCCACCAGTCGCTCCTAAAACTCATCTACACAAAGAAAATTTATACTTGGAGATGCCAACAAGATACAGGTAACCCGATAAGGAGCCACATACTAACATAAGCGATTAAAACATGCTGGTTCCCGGAGTGCGGAACAGGATCAGTTACGCTGGACAATGAAGTATTCAAAGGTAATGAGGAGCAGCAGTGAAAGCTACATCTTCATCCTTACAAACCCAAAGAGCTCAAGCACACTGACATGGGAAACCGATCGCTGACCAAGATGGATCACTCTTATTCCAGGAAACTGAAACCTTCCATTTAGGGAAAATTTATTACATGAAAATGAAATTAAGTCCATAAGTCCGTAACACTGGCCTGGACAAAAGCCTGTAGCCTCTTGATCCAGTATAGCTTTTGCATCAAACTATATCACAAGTATGTAGGATAACTTTTCTTCTCCTTTTGAGGAACTGTTGGCTAATGAGAATAAGTCTGAGTTGAGGAAGGGAGGGAAAACTAACAGGGTAAAAGTGGCTGGTAGCGAAAACCAGACCATTGGAGATTCAGTCTGAAATAACAGGAGCAGAGAAACCCAACCCAGGTGTGTCAGTTTTCAGGGGCACAGCTCGCGATGACAGAGCGCAGCAGAACAGAAAACGTTAAAAAAGCAAAGGGGGGAAAAGTCCAGTCTCACCCGGAGGCCTGAATAGACCCCGCAGATGAGAGGTTAGGGAGCGACTGCAGTAAACACAGAGGTGGAGGGAGACCACATCGCAGGAAGCTGAACGAGACCATGTGACAGGAAGTACTTAGAACTGAGGGGAAAAAAGCAACGATGTAGCAGTTTAATTACAGTAAATGGGCCACAAGACTCTGAGTAAATAGGTTTGAGGGGGAATAGACTGGATGACAGGTATAGATGGAGCTGCTAATCAAGTGAGAAAAAGAAAGTAAGAGAACGACAGAGGACATGGCTGTAACAGACAGTGTTGTTACAAGGTTTGTGTCTGTGTGTGTGTGTGGGTGTGTGTGTGTGTCTGTGTCTGTGTCTGTGTCTGAGTATGCGAGCGTTTCTGGGGCAGAGGGGACAACTGGACACAAATCAGCACTTGGCGAAGGTCTGCTTGATCTCCTGTAGCACGTTCTCCAGCAGCGATGGCTCGTCGCATTTGGCATCAATTGACACAGTCTGGTCAACCTGAGAGGAGAGACATGGTAACAGGAAATCAGCAGACCACAAAGGAAACAAAAAATGTAGAAGGATGTTTTACTGCTAAACATTATACTGAGTAAGAAGGGGGAAGAAAGTGATACAATGTATATTTTAGTAAAGAAAAAAAAAACATCACCAGCTTAAATTACAAAGTGAAATGGTTTCTTGAAGATTTTCTATACACTCACAGTTTTGACGAGCAGACAGACATGGTGACCCTGGATTGACCTGCTGTACATAGAAGCACAGGAATCGATTCTCTCCACAACTGGGGGGAGGGAGAGAGAAATGGATCAGCTAATGTCATTGGCCGCATGCGTCAGAAGATCTTCGAATTCCATATTCAAGGTCTTCCAAATATCTTCATGCTTAATATCCATAGTGATTTATCATCCTTACCTCATTTCCCAGTTCTCATGTTTTATTGAAAAGGCAGAGGACCGTTTCTGACATCAGTCCGCCTTCCTCACTCACACAGGGTATCCGACCGCCCCCCCCCTTCCCCCAAGGAAGCGTACCGGAGAAGTGGTGGTGAAAGCAGATCCTGGCGAGAAGGTGGTGGAAAGGCATGCTGACGCCCTCGAGCCGCACGGAGCTCCCCTTCAGGTCCCCGGATTCCAGCAGCTTGGCGAATGCGTCGCTGGCGAAACGGCAGCGCGTTACTGGGCCTGGCTTTCCGACCACGACCGGGGCGAACGCACCGCAGACCGAGCGGAAGGCCGAACGGAGAAACACACGTGGAGCATGCAGAGTGATGCACAATCGTCGTGGGCGTTACGCCGATTCGCCACGATGTGTCACTACAGCCTCAGCGACAGCGCGTTCCTTCCTATGCTTTCTAATTAATGAAAGCGTGCTCAGGCAGAGAACGTTAAGTGCAATGCGAGGGTAGACCAGCAGGGGGCAATCGTGCTCCCGGTACAAGGCAACCGGGCCCTAGGAGTGGCAGCTGAGGACACGCCCACGTACCTGTAACACGGAGTGGTGATCATGTAGGAGGTGCAGGTAAAGTGCAGTTTGAAGTCCAGTTTCTCATGAGTGGAGGAATCCTCAGACTGTGCAAGAGGAAGGAAAAAAAAAAAAACAGACACACACAGACACACACACACACACACACAGACACACAGTTAGGTGCACTCTAAATGTTCACTTCCCATTTGCAACTCATTTTATGTTAAACATGGCTAAGGGGTGTGTCTGTCGTGCAGCAGGACGGAGGAGACTCGAGCCCAACCTTGACGATGAAGGCGAGGGTCCCCTTCAGCTTCTGCGGCATGACGATGCTCTGCACGGAGAAGACGAAGCGCGCCTCATTCGAGACTCCTGCCGAAACGAGAAGAGGTCAGGTTAGTCAACGGCGCTGCAAAGTCAAGTATGAGGAGACAGAGTGGGGTGGGCTTAATGGGCAAAGAACTAAGCATAATATAAGGAGATTAAGGGAAACCTCAAAGAATTCAAAAATATTTCATAAGAAAGTTCATTTAACACAAGAACATTACAGTTCCTTCTTTACTCACCCGGGGGCAGCTGGAATGGGATGGTGACAGCGTCGTGTGGGGTGGCACCTTCGGGTCGCTGCAGCTTGGAATTGAGGGAGTCCAGCACATTGAACTCCATGGACTTCAGGAAGCCGCCGCTGCTTTTGTTCTCGAATATTACTGACACCACCACTTGGCTGCCATCTTGCAAGTTGCCCTGGATGTCGTACGCCTGAACAAGGAATGAAGTGGCCTCAGGTACGGCCGGTGGCCGGACAGGGGCACCTTGGGTACGGCCAATGACACTCATGCAAAAAGTCCACCACATCAATATGCAGAGTTTTTACTGAACCAGGCCTAGAAAAACATGTTGCGCTATGCAGCTCATTCAGTAAAACCTTAGCATGCCTTAAAGACATGAAAATCTCACCTCTGGACCCATCAACAGTGATTTTGATTTGAACACATATGTAGCAATTACAAAGCTGCAGTCAAGCAGGGGTGAATGGGGCAAACCGACCCAGTCGTTCCCACTAAAAAGGTATGCATCCCACTGAGGTCTCGTTACAGAACCGAGCTGGCCGGCTCGCACCGCGGCACACGGTCCAGGTGAAGAACACCTCACAGCAAATCGCAAAAGCGTCACTCAAAAACTCATCAAATCACCCTATTGGTCAAACCCATACCTGCATCAACATCCTCCATTATCTTTAAATTAATAAAGAATATTAAAAAAATTAGTCTTTACGTTGAAACGCACACAGTGAGAATCACATGCAAACACTTGCAGGAAACCCAGAAGTAAAAGACAGCAGTAGTTGCTTACAACAGATCGGTGTTTCTGAACCCGGTCCTCAGGGACCCCCCAGACAGTCCACGTTTTTGCTCCCTTCCACCTCCCGATAAGATGCAAAAACATGGACCGGATAGGGGTCCCTGAGGATCAGGCTGGGAAACACTGCAATAGATGATCAAATGGCTGCATGTTTCAAACATGTGGAATACTGTCCATGCAAGCTGGCGTGGGGGGATGGGATCTTACTCAGTTACTGCTCAATGAGGAGAAATGCAAGAGAAAATGCTGACTCACCATTTTGATGTAGGGATTCTCAGCAAGGAGGCAGTAGTTGGACATTGGCTGAAGAGATTAAGGAAAAGGGAAAAAAAAAAAAAAAAAAAAAAACACACATTCATACCATGGTGTAGGTAACCTGAGGCACAATATATCTAAACAAAACGACACCTTTTTGTGCCATGAAAAAAAAGACTAAATACACGTCTGATACAGCGTTAAGGAGAAGCTGGGCCGTGTGACTGTAGGGCTGGGCGATATCGCTTCAATATCATATTGTGATCATCAACATTCCTTTCATATCATCTGCAACACCTGCTTCCTTGAATAATTGCTTCCTCGCATAGTTATAATGCACTATTTTTAAACAAATGCAATAAAGGTATGAGTCTACTGTTTATACCTGTCACACACTACGAGACTGTTTGTAAAACAATTTGGTCATTATCAGAGAGAGGTGGTCTACAGAGACCAGAGAGGGTGAGGTCCCATTTTTGGTGGTATTTTATTATTTGTAGTATTAGTACATATTTCTTTATTTTATTTTTTATATTTATATACATAAATGCATATATATATATTTTTTTTCTTTTTTTGTTCTGTGCTTATTATTATTATTATTATTATGCAAATTTTAATAATTTTTTGTAAATGTCTGTAAAGCACTTTGTAAACCCTGGAATTAAATATAAAAATTGAATGACTGATTATCAGGGAAAAAAAAAAAAAATCACCTGTGATATTTTACTGTTTTCTACATATGCATTTTATAATGTCGTGATAAATATTGATATTGTGAAAATCTCGGAAAATACCGTGATAATTTTCAGGGCACGTCGCCCTGCCCTACGTAAGTGTGATTTGGCGAACAGCGCCCCATGGAGGCATGCTGTAGGTACTGACTGGCAGAGGCTCCTCCTCCTCCTCCTCCTCCACGGCACCGTTCCGCACCGACTCTGCTCTTCCCCCGTCGCTATGGTGACGATGGTGCCGCTTCTTCTTTTTCTTATCCTTGTCCTCCTTCTCTTTTTTCTGTTTTTTCTTCTTGTGTTTCGAGGATTTCTGAAGTCAGATCAAAACGGTTTAGGATGACCAGAGATCAACTGTGCGCATGTGATTCACATGCATACAGTCACAGGAAGGGGGCGCCACTGTGCAAATGCATGTGTTGAGATAGAGTTCACCCATCACGTTTCTCCACTACCACACGAGCACCATTATGACATGAATTCATGAATCCGGCTGTAATATGTTCACGAGAAGGTGCACTCAGAAGAAGCTCTCCTGGAGAGAGCAGGCACTTGGCTCAGACCCATTACTCCCGCTCTCCCTATTGAAGGAGAGGATTCTAAGACGACATCGTCGTTTAGTCATCGGCGGTGACTCACAGGATCCTCAAGCTCAGTGTCTTTGGGCTCGTCCGGCTCAGAAACTGGGGCTGCGTCCGGGACGACTTCCGGAACTGGAACCGCTGCCTCCTGTGGAGGTAAAAACTGCCCTTTAAAGACGGCCAGACTGTAGTGCCTCGCACACATAGACACAGCAAGACAGGCGTCGCTAATTCAGCTCATGGAAAGTCGGCCAGTATTCACACATGACCCACGGGGGCTGTCAGCACATGAGGCCTTTAACTCTTGCTGAAGGTCAAATATAACAGCCCTCTGTGAAATGAATAGGGGTCGCAAATGCAAGTCAAACATCACTTTGAGCAGACAGCTGTGTTCTGAGGTGGTTGCTGCTCATTAAGGCAACAGCAGTAGAGATGAAGTCAGTGTTTCCCTGACCTGCAGACAGTCCACGTTTTTGCTCCCTCCCAATAGGGAGCTGAGAGGAAGCAAAAAAAAAAGGGCCATCTGTGGGTCCCAAGGATCCAAGGGTTGGGAAACACTGCTTTAAGAAATGGGGGACGACACTCTTAGGAAAGGTTTTTAACCACAGATTACAGATTATTATACAAAGTCGCATTTCCACAAATGTCTTAAAATGGGCTCTGATATTCCTGAAGGCAGATGCTCCAAATGAGTTCTCTTAAACGTTAGATGGGCTCAGCTGGAAAGGCGCTCCCTCAGAGAGCAGAACAGAAGCAGCCCGAGATGACAGAGGAGAGAGAGAGCGAGGGAGGATAATGAAATAAGAGGCACAAGACAGTCAGGCCCCCGCTGAGGAGAGTCAGTCTGCAGCCCAGTGGCTCTCAGCTGGTCTGACAAAGGCGGCGGGATAAGCTGGGACCTGCCCAGAGGATTCCCGAGCACCGGCAGGCGCAGGGAAAGGACCCCCACAGACAAGGCTAACGAGAAGTGACAAAAACATGTTCCAAATCGACACAAACACACAGTAGACAAGAACCAGCATTGGCAGAATGAAAACTACAGAACCTCGGGTACATATGACAGCAAGAGAGTACAGAAGAGAGACTTCCACAGACATGCGGGCGTGGAGACACGAGGACCAAAAAATAAAAATGAGAGAAACTCAACCTTTTTATTAGAGGGCACTGGAGCACTAGAGAGCCAAAAATCCAGATCAGATACCTAGAATTAGAAGGGGTGGGAGGGGTTAGGGCAGACATACTGAAATGAAGCCGTAATAGTCACTCAGGAAGCATTCCTGACAGCTCCCTGGTCTTATTTCAGAAACTAACCCAAAACAAAATAAACATGTTCTGTATGTGTAGGTGTATGTGGAGCTCCCCCTACTGGTCATCGTTTGTGCAGCGCTGCCTAGGTCCCGCTGTACCCGTCTCTAGCGGTTACGGTGCTGTACCTCCGCCGTCGTCACGGCAGGTGGAGTCGCCGCCTCTGCAGCCGCGGGCTCTTCCGCCGACCCCGCCTCGGGCTCGTCTCCCCTTTCCTGCCCGTGTCTGTTCTTTTTCTTCTCTTCTTTGCTTTTCTGCAGGGCAGAGACCAGTGGGACGTTACTGGACGTCGCTGGAGAGGATGGGCGAGGACAGACCGCGGGCTACAGAGCCCGACTGTTACAGAAGTGCACAACGACAGTGAAAGACTTTCCAGGAAAAGCGGGAGATTGTTAAACCAACAACAAACCCAGAATGATCCAGAAACGGGCAAAACAGAAGCACACACTCGCCTTCCGCTCTTTGCTCTTCCTCTTTTCCTTCTCTTTCTTGTCCTTCTTGCTCCTCTTCTTCGACTCCTGAGCGACACCCTCCCTCTCGCCCCCCTCCACCGGACTTTTGAGGGCGTCCGGGGGCCGGTGTGTCCTCACGGGCAGCTTCTCGCTGTCCACCAGCGGCCTGCGGGAGACAGACGACCGGTGACGCGGGCGAGAGATCTAAAGCCCGGAGAGTGACGGGCAGGAGTCTGTAAGCGGCAGGAGGGACAGCAGAGAGCACAAGGCCAACAAGCCGCGTCCCGCCTGCACACTGCCAGCCCAGGTCTGTGTTTAAGGCGCATTGTCATGAGCAGCATGATGTAATGCAACATAACCCAGGCAGGGTCGCTCAGAGTCGGCCGCAGAGAATTCACTGCCTATTTTTAACTATGGGGACTGCGCCACTTAAAATCAATACTGTAGATTCTGACTGTCATTCAGCTTAAATATGACATTAATCATTCAAACAAGCAGTGGAATTCACTGAAGCCATACCCAGCATGCACTGCTTCATTCCTCCCTTCGATTTCAGGTTACATGCTCAAGCCAGGCAAAGCTTCAGCTAATTCTGGGCTCCACAGGTGCACTGGCTAAACCAGCATTAAGGCTCAATTCTCAGAACCTGCCTCTCCGACAAGGTCGTCCCATTGGTTTAAAGGAGTCTGAAGCAGCACACTGGCCCGATACCCAAGGCGGGCTAACTTACCTACGGGAGGCTCCCGTCACCAGACTGGGAGAGCGGCAGAGGGGTGTGTGCGTGTGACAGAGGGGGAGAGAATCACAGGACACGGTATCACGACAGAGTGCCTCACATGAAAGTGCGTGGAAGGACGTGTTTACTAACTAGGCACCATAGCTGCTGGGGGGGGACACTTCACACTGTCTCTGCAGTTTCGCACTGGGGGGGGGGTGCATATGTACGTTCATCACTCCTATTTTTGTTCATCCTTAAATTTGAATTTCATTTACACTAACTGTTTACTGTGTTGAATCTTGTGTATAAATAAATATGAAAGTATACCCTAAAGCGTTTAGAAGAGAGTAACGGCGCTATACGTGTTTAGAACACAAACTATGTGGAGAGAGAAATAATGACCATAATGGCCGAAAGAAAGATGGTACTAACTTATCGAGGTCTATGTCGAGAGCTTTGTGGGGGTCGCTGGGGTCCTTGTCATCTTCATCACTGGGCAAAGCATTCTGGGACAGAAAGAGAAAACCATACGTCTTCTCTTTAGGGCAGCGTGAATGATACCCAAACCGGGGGCTGTTAGACATGCCGTGAACCTCCTGTGGATCTTTCAGCTTCATTTCATTCAGTTTCTATTAAAGTATGATTGTCTGGATTGTGACGTTTTGGCGTTTTTAAATCAGCAACTGGGCGACGGCTGCATTTAGCGTCCCAAACGTATTAGGTGACCGCTAGCTGACGGCCGCCTGCCAGCCACGCCCCCTGCCACCTCCCCGCACCTCCGGCATCTCCTCGGTGACGATGTCCACCGTCTGTGCCGGCGTGATGTCCTCCTCGCTCTCGGCGCCCGACTCTGCCCGGTGACCCCGCCCACACTTATCCTTCCTCCTCTTCTTTTCCTTTTTTTTCTTCCTCTCTGCCTTCTCCCTCTGCCGTCGCTCCTCCTCCAGCTTCACATACTGATCAGACATGGGCATCCCTAAGAAAGCACACCGGGAGGAGCGTCAGGGGTGGGGGAGGCAGGGGGGGAAAAAAAAAAAAAAATCAATTAACTCCATTTCTGGGCCACATGGAAAGAGTAGAGCGAGACACCCGGTGTGACCCAGCAAAGTGGGTCAAATGAAACCGGAGGGGGCAGCTACACAGAAACGGCTCCTTCACTTCAGATCGACGAGATTCACATCGGTGGACGGGGAATTGAAATTCTTTTCCTGGAGTCACGGGCTTATCAGCAGAAGTGAAAATGCTCTATATGGAATCGCACAAGACCGAGGCGGTACCCTAATAGTAGTAGGAGGTGACACAGTATATGGTACATTACATGGTAGTATAAATATGCACAACAGCATATTCTGCAGTATATGGTACAATAGTGCAACAAATGAAACGGTACAAAAGCACTAAGCAATAAGAGGGCACGGAGCAAGTGTCAAAATCGGTCACTGCCTTCAGTTACTTCACATCTCTCACACGTAATTACAAAGGAACGCAGAAATGGCCTCCTCTCAGCCAGCTGAGACCAAAAGGCACTAACATGACAGACAGGTGATGATAGAGGAGGAGGAGGCTGAACTGAGCAGAGAGCAGCTTCAGTGCAGGGAGAGGAGAGGAGAGGCAGGGAAAGTCTGCTTTATCAATACCTGAGGACGGTTATCCACCTAGATCGGGCGACTTGACTATCCGCACACCGAAACGTGCAGACTGGTCACGCTCCCAGACCCACCTGGGACTTTGAGAGGCACGCTGAGGTCGATCTGCACCACCGGAATGTGTTCGACACCTGGGGTTTCTGCGTACACCTGCAGGCAACCAAACGGAGACGAGCAGGAGAAGAAAAAGCCCAAAGTCACGGCGGTCATTTGATCAGCACCCACAGCTCGGAATCGGTCCGCACGTTGAAACATCACTAGAAAGAGTGTTAGGCAACAGCCTGTAAGATGGCTACACTTATATTAACTGCACACAGATGGGCAGATGGAGCAGAGGAGCACCTATTTTATACACACTGCCTGTCCTTCAGCAGTTCTGTGGGCTTCTGGACGACCAGCACAGAATGAGATCTGCTGGCGGCACTCTGTGCCAAAGGCAGCCGTCACCTTTCCGGCACAGGGGTGGGACGGGGGGTCCACACGGCGGCTCACCTTCTGAGAGGACGGCGAGGCCTTGATGTAGAACGGGTTGTTCGCCTGCTCCTGTTTCCTGGCTTCTCTCCGCTACATAGAAGCATTTGAAGACTATTAGCGGCGCGTACAGGATAGGGGAGCACGCCTGGGGGACACCGCCGTGATTGACATGTTTAGCATAAACAGGTACACAGATGAATTTGATCACTGTTGCAATAGTACTGATGACTGGACAGGGCTACGATAGGGTGACCACCCAATCCATGTCCGTAGGGACAGGATGAGATACTTCAGGTTTTGCAAACTACTTTAAACCTGAAAGGCTCCTGCGCTTGGCTAACTATTTAAACTCTTCTTGTGCTTTTACTGGTTTGTTTCCCTGATTGAAAAACTCATTCAGCTGTTTCACATTAACACAATTAGCCGAATGGCCTCCTCTCGTTTGTAAATTTCTTATCAGTGACACATGCATGATTATAGGAGACTGACCAATCAGCACACGGCAAGAACTCTGTCCTAGCTCACAGTGTCCCTCCTGACATGGATTAGATGGTCACCCTAGGCTGCAGGTATATCACCGTCACTGTACGCGCTCACAGCACAGATTTCAGTGAGACATCAGAGAGATGGCAGGTCTGAATGAGACTTTGCACCTGTGCATTTTTGGCTGGGGTGGATCATCATACCATTTTACCGAATCTTAGAATTCAGCCGACTCATTAAACGTGTTCTGGGCAAACGGCTGCCCAGCCGTCCTCACAGCAAAATGGCAAACTACACAAACAGTAAACACATTACAGATGTAAATCGGGAACAGTGACCACAGGGAGATGATGTCTTGTTTTTCATATGAACAGTTAGCATGGGAGGCTGCTGCTGCTGAGCTCCGTACCCTGGCCAGCTCCTTCTCGTCCACCTCGGGGTGTCGGGGGCGAGTGGGCCGTGGCTCCTCCTGGGCGAAGACGGCCTTGGGCTTCTCGTCCTCGGACTCGCTCTCCGACGGCGGCTCGTTGATCCAGGCGTCGAGGTCCAGGCTGGAGACGACATGGCGGTTTAGTGCCGGACCAGGCCGGACCGCGCTTGGCATTAGGGAAAGCGCCGGCGGCGGGTACTGACCCCTCGGGGACCGGAACTTTCTTCTGTGCCTTGGGGGCCACAGGGTTGAGTTCCCCGGCAAACAGGGCCGTGACCTCCTCAGCTACCTCCACCTCCTTCTGCTGCAGCTTCTGAACGTATTTCACCAGCTGCAAGATGCAGGAGGCCTGGGGACGAAGTGGGGCGGACACGGTAAGAAGTGTGTGCATGAGCATGTGTGCGGATTGGTCGGCGGGGCCCACGCCCCCAAAGGGTGATTGGTGTGGACCTGACGCTCACCCTCTCCTGCACTTCCAGGTTGGCGCTCTGGACGAAGAGCGGCAGCCTGTCGACGAGCAGCTGGCTGGTCTCCTGTGCCACCTGCTTGTCAGGGACGCCCTCCTGACCACGTAGGACGGTGGCAAACAGCTTGGCTACATTCTGCACGTAGACTGCCTGGATGTGGCCGGGCAAGGTGGCCACTTTGGGCCGCAGCATCGCCTCCAGGGTCTGCAGCGGGTCCTTCAGGTGCCTGCGGGGGGAGTCACACTCCTACCATCACCCACGTCCGTGTTCCCAACATGACCTCTGGCAGTCCCATCATTCTGACAGTCTACCGCAGGGGATCTCAAATTCCGGACCGCGAGTTAATCAGGACCCAGGTGATAATCCACCTTATCGATCAATATGGTTAATGTCAAAAGGCTGAATGTGGTTCGAAGTACAAAAAATATGACGCAGAACCACCAAACTTAACACACGTAACTCGTCATAATGCCCCCAGAGTCGTAAAGATCAGTCTTTAATAAAGTTCCCAATATAATGTATTGATGTCCTTATCAAAACTTGTTAGTTCATTAACGTTCATGAAATGTTGTTTTGTTCCAGACCACTGATCAAAAATCTGAGGACCTTTGGCCAAAACAATTAGAGAATCCCTGTTCTACAGTGTTACACTGCATTATTCCTCCTGTTCTACAGTGTTACACTGCATTATTCCTCCTGTTCTACAGTGTTACACTGCATTATTCCTCCTGTTCTACAGT
>JAODLC010000036.1:4574249-4584362 GCA_026781145.1 Hippopotamyrus pictus | reverse complement strand
CTACAGTGTTACACTGCATTATTCCTCCTGTTCTACAGTGTTACACTGCATTATTCCTCCTGTTCTACAGAGTTACACTGCATTATTCCTCCTGTTCTACAGAGTTACACTGCATTATTCCTCCTGCGCTGTGGGACGTTCTAAAGCGCTGCCATGCTGGGTTAATTACAGCCAAACCAGCAAGGAGACGCTGAGAACAGCTGCCCATGTTTCAGCCCCCACCAGGCTTCAAGGCTCCTCTTCTCGTTCTACATCAGGAACCACATAAGACTCACAGGTGTCCTCTCACACATTACAATGCTTTACATCACCGCTGACCACAGTACAGTCTACACTGGGTAAATGTACACCTTCACCTCATTCAAAGCCTGAGCTCAATTTTCACTACACTGTCAGCCATTACATCCAAGCCAAACCACTCAACTCTAGCTGTGCTTCATTATGGCCAATCAAGCCCCCCCCCCCGATTTCAATGTCTTACTCATTGCATTTAACCCACAAAACACCTGCTTATTTTATTTGTTTGAACTCGTGAATGTTTCCGTAAAATCTCAGCCACATGCTGACGTCAGCCACGTCTGCCCTATCAAATCATGCTAATTCCCACCTCATATAGTTTAGCAGTAACTAAGGTAGCGTTTAGTGCCTCACGGCCACCGATCATCGCTAAAGCGAATGAGGCACTGAGGTGCTCTGCAGAGGCGTGGCGGCGGTACGTACTCGGAGAACTCGCCGCAGATCCACGCCGCGGCGTACAGCACCTCGCAGATGCCGTTGCGTTGCGTGTTGCCGGTGAGCATGTGGGCGTTGTCCAGTAACATGGCCATCTGGGCCACGGCGAAGCCGCGGATGGCCTTGACACGGATGGCCACGTCCAGCATCTGCGAGGCGATGAGGTGCCCGTGGCGGGTGCCCTCCAGCCGCGTCAGCTCCACCAGGATGCTGATGTACCTGGGGGGGGGGGGGCAGAGCACTGTCATTCAGGCCAGATACGAAGTGCAACTCCACCTTCATCAATAAAACACTGGCCTAGGCTGGGGATTCCCACAGTGGGGGCTGCAACAACCGGAGGGGTCATGTGACACGGGGTGAGGGGTATGAATGGGCACACAGGAAACGCTATTGCACCCGTCTCTCCCCCCCCCCCCATTTGTCTACAGGAATGGATTTGGGAATAGAAGACAAATGTTTACAAATGTGTTTAGAGTTTTGCTCTCTGAAAATGAATCTGTTCACATAGTGCTTTAGTGCTCCAAAGGTCACAATGCAGATTTAAAAAGATGTTTGTTTTACACTCAGCTATTTGTACTGTGACTTCACAGTGCCTGGTACACAGACTGGTTCCCTAAAAACAAATATAGGTAGGAGGCGGTGGCATTAGGTGTTTGGTGAGTTAGCTCTGTGTTTTTGCTGATGGCAAAGCTGTTTCAGGATGAAGTACCAAGGCTCTATAAACACACCAAGCGACCCGGAGCTCGTACTGAGTCTCCTGGAAACCACCACAGCCACACGACCAGGCATCGAATGTCTACATATTTCATCTTATTCCCCGAGCCAAACCTGGCACACTGGGTACCAGTTTGTACTGACCACTCGAAGTTGGTGATGTACTGGTAGTTGCTCTGGCTGCAGATGTCGATGATCTTGGTGAGCAGCTCGTCGCGGTAAGTGGTCCCCTCCGCCTTGTCCATGTGTAGCATCAGCTTCTTCACGATCTCCATCAGGTTCTTCTTGGACACCTTCACACACACGCAGACGTTCACAGCGCTACAGGCCCCTCCTCCACCTTCGGTTCATACTTTGGATGAACGAGTAGCTGGCTGGTTCACTTACACTGACTTTTAATGTTTTTTGGCTCCATTCTAAGGTGTGACAGCACTATGATAAATGGCACACAATAGATTTTTGTGGGATTAATAAATATATATATATTTATATATATATATCACTGAATACTATGGTATCAGCTCTGGCCGGAAAATCACTTAAAAATCTTGATTTAGAGCTGTTCACCCCTCAATCCGACCCTCGGGGACCCACAGACAGTCCACGTTTTTCGTCCGGAAGGGATTCGACGGTTTAACTAAACTGGCAAAAAAAAAATTTATAAAAAAAAAAAAAAAAAGCAGAACACTACCATGCCGTAAAGAAGATCGAGGGCCCGAAGTCGAATGGACTCGTCTTTGTCGTCCAGACACTGCAGGATGAGGTCCTTGTGGGACTGCACCGACTTGGGGTGGGTCTTCAATATCTTTGACATGGCCAGCAGACCCAGGTACTTCACTAAAACACATGCAAGACACTCACTGGACAAGGTCCCGGACACAGGGCACGACACAAAGACCATCCTAGACAACGCTGACATCTACACACCACACAAGAGAACACTGGACACCTATGGACTGCTCTGCACATAAGCTGTCATTACAAACACTGAAGGCATAGAACAAGCAATATTGGCCATAAAGACAATATCATAGAGCAAATGCTACCCTATATGTTCTATGTGACAAGTCCAAAATACTGTGTGAAACGGGAGCAGTTACCACAAACAGCGCTACACACACAGCTTGCAGTTCTCTCTCATGCCTGACGTTTATTATTAGACAGATTCCCCAATGAATGATAACTGGCCACCCTTATTAAGCAAGAAAATCATGAAAGTGGCGAACATGGTCGAACCAGATGAGAAACAGCCAAGGTTATAAAAATGTAGTTAGAGTGGTGAGTCAGTGGCTCCAGGATACATGAATATAAATGAAGCTATTTTTCCTAACATTGATACAAGAGTATTTTAGGAAAAACATGGTTTCAGGGAGAAATATAAAAGCAAAGCAAAACCAGCAGGTTTACATAAACAAACCTAGTCTGCACACAACAGTGTAACCCAGATAAATTTTGCAAAATGTATCCAAATTATTTTGGGAAACAAAATAAACGTTGACATTAAACTATGGTCCACAGAAAGTACGTTTCGTTTTGGGATTTGGAGAGGTATTTAAACTAGAATGCAACGTTACTGAAAGTACATTTTATTTTGCCGGTAGAAAAGCCTCTAAAGACCATCACCGATATGTCCATCTTGTGACAAATCAGGATACTGGCTGTCCAGCTAGCTACTGTAACTATAATCGATAGCCATTTCACTTATCTTCTTGTAACAGAAAAAAACCAACAGCCGATGTCTTTTCTGTGTGAAAAACTGATGTTCAATGATGATTAAAGCATGTGTTGTTAATACTTATAATAGCATGATGATAACAGCAGTAAATGAGTCATACACCCTGGGGTCACGTATTCCAGCTGTTTAACAGTCGGTACCCAGAAACATCGCTCTGCTTAACACGCAAACCCGGCCAGGTGCCGCTACCAGGTCTGTTTCCACCACAAAACCACCATCACTCGAGGGCGGTGATGGATGTCCAGTTACCAGGGACACGGGTCTAAACGGCCGAAAGGACGCAGACGGCGGGGAAACGGCACAGGGCCCGGCGGCAGGCTCACAGTTCTGGTCCGAGTCCTCGATCAGGATGCGCAGTTTCTGCACACAGAGCTGGGGGCGAGAGGGGGAGAAAACTGCTGTTGGAGACACTGCAGCTTAGATGCGACAAGCTTATGATTTTGCAAGAAACAGATGCACAAGTGCTTTGTTTTTGGAAGGATCATAGTTAACTGTATGGAGGCCCACGCAAACATGTTTAACAAGGCTGTTGTATTCAGTGACACTTAAGAAACTTGGCAAAATAAATTATTTAATTGGATCGTAAAGGGTTAATCTCAGTATTCATGGCAGTATTAAAAAAAAAAAAAAAAAAAAGAAAATACCTGAATACTGGCACTATGATTGGGCATCCCAGAGGAGAGTGAGATCAGCACTGCAAAGACAGACAGATGCTTATGAAGTCTTACGTACAGGCCAGTCACTCAGCACAGTGTCTACAGAGTGTGCAGGGACAACAGTATCCAAAGATCTTACTAAAAGTTCTCAATAACTACTGATAGCATATTATAATTTAATTCAGGACACATTCACCAATAGCAGTCATCATCAAAAAAAAAAAGGTAGAGGATAAAGTCGTCATCATCTGATGAATAAAACCAAATCTCATTTTACAACTCTCTAATCACTAAACAAACCAGGATAAAGTTTATGATCTGACCTGCAGACCTTCACAGCATTAGTGACAAGGGACCGTGACTTTACAGCACAAATGCGACCCTGATCTTTCACGTCATTGCCCTCAAACGAGAACAGAATTGCAGATAAAACGATACTGACCTGCAATGACAGTGTTGACACACTCATACAGCAAAGACATGGCTGAGGTACTGAGGAAAGAAAACGTAAACAAGGCGGAGGGGGCGGGGTCAAAATGAGGCCTCTCATACAGGCTGATGACAAAAGGTTTAGCCGGTCAAAACATTCTCAATAATTACAATCATCTTCCCTTTCATCAACTATTACAGGTCTTGAGGCAGATTTCCACAGGAACTACGCTACACTAATTTTAACCAACAAAAGAATATTATTAATGCGACTGAAGCAAAGATATTGTCTTCCTCTCACAGTATCTATGATTCACAAAACCAGCTGTAAGGCTGTCATTGGGTGGCAAATCCACAGGACCCAGTGTCGACACACCCGCTCGCCACCCTACCTGTGGATGAGGTTTGTCAGTGGTTCGATTAACTTCTTCCCCAAGCGAGGCTCCAGGGGAGTGAGGGCCCCAAACTGCGGAACAGAGAGGGCAGGAATTAATGGCAAACCACTTCAGGCAGGCAGAAGAGAAGCAGGCACTTCAGACCAGCTCCACAGCAGGAAACGATGGTTTTATTTTTGCAGACTTCCCATTTCACTGACTGTATCTCAGCGTACAGAAGGAGCAGGCGGGCGGCAGGGGGAACGGACCGGGAGACACACTGCGCTGTGCTACTCACCAGCTTGATGATCTTGATGAGGACCCAGTTGTTAGTGGAGGAGGTCATGAGCTTGAAGAAGAGCGGAGCCAAGGACAGGTAGTTTTTGGGGTTCCGTCTGGCCAGTTCGCAGATGACGTTCACAGCTGCTGACTGGACCCCTGGGACACATGGTGACGACAATCAACTACGAGGACGACGTTTGTACAGCTCTTGTAGACTACAAAAGTTCATTTAAATTCATTACTCCAAGGTGTGTCCCAGTTTTCAGAAACAGCATAACCAATCAGCATTATGACAGTCATCTCTGACAATGCCTATATGCGTGCAGGATTGAATAATGGAAAATCTGTCCTTTTCGTCGCACTCATGTGAGTTTTACTTGCACAACAATGTTGAGCACAGAAAAAAAAAAAAAAAGACTGATAACCAATCAAACTAGAGGAGGTGGGTCCAAGGAGCTAGCGGAGGCAGGGGAAAAATATTAGATTGAATGGTCCCGCCTCCTCTATTTGCTTGGACCCACTTCCTTTACAATCTGATTGGTTCAGAGAGATAACCAATCATTTTTTGTTCTGCCCTCAGCATTTTTGTGTAAGTAAAACTCCCACGAGCTTTCAGCGCGGCCCTCTGCTTCAGAATCCCAGTGCCTCTTCTTCTTTTGGGAATTAAAATTACACCACTAGTTATCTCACCCTCCTAACCCATTTCTGCTTCCCTCACCAGGGTCAGGATCCTCCAGCTTCTCCTTAAGACGGGGAAAGGCCGGCCGTAAGGACTCTGGGTATTTCAGGAACACTTTGTACATGATTAACACAGCCTTCTTTCGGATGAATGGTTTAGTGTGGGACATCTGAGACAGAGTGGGAGTAAGTAGGAATTAAGTAAGGAAAATGAAATGATACAGGACCAGAAGAGAAGGAGGACAGAGGTGCTTACCAGGGTCATGATGTCATTGGCCAAGTCCCGAGCGAGGTCAGGGGTCACAAAACATGACAGGCCAGTCAGAGCGACTCCTGTGTCATACTGGTTAGGACTGCTGAGATCCTAAGAGGAAGACAGATGGAGGGAGGGATGGGTGGTTATAACCAGGCCCCTTCAAGGACAATCTGAATTGGGGGGGGAGGAGTCACAGACCTTACGAATCTGATTGGTGGTCAGCATGATGACATCAGTGCCTTCGTGAAAGCACTGGGAAGCTGCCAGGTAGCCAATCCTCTGTTAGGAAGATGGTATGTTAGAGAGACTCCAGAGCTGAAGCAGGGTACTGGGCTTTCAGCTCAAATGCGCCACATTTCTGTGTGTCCCTCGAAAGGCCGCCCCTCACCTTGTATGTGAATTTGGAGGAAGACATAACCTCCACGATGTTGAAGGCTGCCCAGCTGACGTCGTAGCCCAGCATCTGCAACTGTGAGGAGGGGGCAGGGCAGGGTTTGCATTATGCAAACAGCACTGGGCCCTGTTCACATCCAGGCTGTAAACATCACACCGCGGCACGATACGACGCGATGGGATTTCACCGCAGAACCGGCCGCTAATGATGGCAGACAGGCCTCTAGATTCCTTCTGGTGTTCTAGAGAAAAGTTTCTATTAGCGTCTAAGAGCACTTCATTAGTGTAACTAGCCAGACTGATTACTCATAATAACGGATCATCAGAATCGGCGTCCCCTGTGTAACGGAGGGGGCCAGTGAAATAATACCCCCGACTGCTCCCACTGGCCAGCTGTGCAGTAAACGCCGGCGGCCACTGTACAGTGAGGATAGCGAGAAGAGCTCGGCTTACGTAGGTGAGCTTGCACACAGCATTGGCCTTCACTGCGATGTTGTCCTGCTTGAGTTCCTGTTTGATCTCATCTATACAGGTGGAGATGTACTTCGCCTGTGTGTGGGGGGGGGAGGAAGAGAGACGAAACATGGTTTAACACACTGATACACATGCAGAAAAAAATGAGCCTAACTGCATGTCTTTGAACTGCAGTTGGGAAGTAGGATACCAAGCAGAAAACTGCATAACATGGAGGAGATGCAAACTCCACAGATCACTGCTCCCACTGAGCCGTCACGCACCCAGTTTCTCTCCAAACGTTAAATGAATATGCAGCCTGGTAGAGTCACACCCTAGGCAACGCACATATGCTACATTCCTGTTTATGACTATCTAGGAGTTTGACGCTTATAAACAAAGAACAAGTCCAAAGGGAAGTGAGCTACGCTGATGTCTGTGTCTCACTTACAGCCACAAGACAGAAAAAGGGGATGACTAAGGAAACTGGGTTTCCAGATGAGGAGACCAGCTCTGTGCAGACGTAAGCGATCTGAGGCCCTGCAGCGCACACACACACAGACACAGACACACACACACACACACACAGACACACACACAGACACACAACCCCAGCTTCAGATAAGGTGTCAGTATCCAGTGCAAACTGAACGGGGGAAATTGCGAACGATTCAGGATGGCAAACCGGTGAAGCGGGTGAACAGGATTCACAGAGGGAGGACCAGGGCACTGAATGGCACCCTTATGGTGTGACAGCGAACATACGCACCAACCATTTTACTCTCTGGCTATGTAATGCGGAGGCCAGAACACTGGTCTATCTCGCTCTCGCACAGCTAGAACAGACTTACTCCATACAGTTGTCAAGTGACAACATGCAAACAAAAGGACTTTTGCCCTGCCCTGACCTGAGCCCCCCCTTCCCGAACATCCACACTTTCCACCCCTCTAGTTACAAATCCCTTTACCCAAAAACTGACTCCTCGGGGAAAAGTCTACTATCGCCTTCACTATAATCTATAGCCATTTTCATGTATTATCCTTTGACCATTTGACAAAACAGCACCTTCTTAATGATGTGACTTATCCATTTCATTTCTCTATATAGACACGGCTACATCTTATACAATGGGACTTTAGGTCTCAAATGTAACACACACACACACCGAGTAAAGACTCTCCTGCACAAAGCTAGGAGTGAAAAATTGGTGGATTTTCCATCTCCGTTACGGCCAAACAATTCATAAGCCTGGCCTAGACAGACACCACCTATCCAGCTGCCCTTCGCTATCTGTTGCACAGATGTGCAATCGAGTCGGGGTGCACGCACTGTCCAGTCGCACAGCTGCTTCATCGAGTCAGGTCCTGTGCCGCTGTCCGAAAACACAGTCTGGTTATAGGAAGGAATTTAACAAGAAGAAATCAGTAATAACTAAGCAATAAACAGTTGTCAAAGACATCACTAAAACACAATATCTATGTCAACTGAATTTTGCTTACAGATGGTGTGGCACCCTAGACATTTTAGGGGAGAGTATTATTTGCAATTATTATTGTGTTCATGTTATTACCTTTTTGGTTGTCATCATTTATTGGTAACACTGCACTTGGTGGGAGACAAATACTTAGTAATAGCTCAGTTAGTGCTGAAGTACTAATCACAAAAAATTCATGAACGGATATAGTTCCTACTTGAGCAAAAAGATGCGTCATGAATCATTAACTTGTCATTCATAATTTGTTCCTTCAGTACTTGGTTTACAAAGGTTTACGGAATTAACAGATAAAACAACAAATGTGGTAAGTTTCATTATGATTCATTAATAAAGAACAAACAAGTATTTCACTTCAGTCATTCATGACTTATTATTCAGTAGTTCACAAAGGTTTACAGAATTCACAGACAGAGACTGTCCAGATAAAACATGCTTCACGATTTTTTAATGATGAATTAACATGTCATGAGTATGTAACTAAGACTTAGCCTGTGTTTAATTGATACATAAGTAATAGTATAATACTAGATTATTTTTGCCCCGTCAAGTAAAGTGTTACCCATTTAGGATACTTAAAATGCTTTGTGTCACTTTTAAACAAGTAGATTCCCGTTTTCACCTTAAATCGTTATGTCGTTGGCAGTGCAGTATGCCAGTAAATGTAACAAATGAAAACAAAAGCCTTTCATGTTTTTCTGTTGTCCGTGCTTTACCTTAAATCCCTCTAAGTAACGGGCTATGTCGTTGGCAGTGCAGTGCGCCAGTAAACGTAACAAACGAAAACAAAAGCCTTTCATGTTTTTCTGTTGTCTGTGCTTTACCTTAAATCCCTCTAACGGGCTATGTCGTTGGCAGCGCAGTACGCCAGTAAACGTAACAAACGAAAATAAAAACCTTTCATGTTTTTCTGTTGTCCGTGCTTTACCTTAAATCCCTCTAAGTAACGGGCTATGTCGTTGGCAGTGCAGTGCGCCAGTAAACGTAACAAACGAAAATAAAAGCCTTTCATGTTTTTCTGTTGTCAGTGCTCTTGCTTATTGTTCTGCTATTTGCCAATACTAAGACACAGGCTGCATGACATACGGTCTGACAGCGCTATATTTCTTTAAGAGTTCGGTACCAATAGGTGTCCAACCGGGTAGCACAGCGCTACCCAGTGGGTGGCGCGCTACATCCTAGCTGGATAGGTGGTGTCTAATTTGTATACTCTGTGTACACACCTGCAGAGCAAACAGGAACGTTACATGGAGAAAATACAGGGGCTCCAAAAACACATTAACACTTCAGAGTGAGGAGTCTGAGAGCATGTAACCTTCATAGATTCACTCCATCCTACTGCACGTCCATGTAGAGTGTGTTCCAACGGCAGCTTCTGGGACTGCGGCGATCAAGTAACGACGTGATCGCGATTATAGGGCTCTAGATTTTACCGAAAAGCCACAGTCCGGACAAATGTCTCACCCATCATCTCAAGCCTTGGTGATTATTGCGCATGCGAGCGGCTTCCAAACTTCATATACTATTAAGTCCATAACCATTAGATTTGTTTATTTTTTTTCCGGGTAAAGAAACAACTGACCAGAAATAGAAGCCATATCATGAATATTATATAGGCAGAGAGAAGTGGGCTAAGCCTCTATGCCTGAGATCAGGAGGACGCCGGTTCGAGCCAGGCCTCGGCACATCTGCGGGTCCTTGAGCAAGGCCCTTAACCCCCACCTCCCTGGGCGCTGCCGCGTGTGGCTGCCTTTCGCGATCAGTGTGCTCTCACCTACAGAGAGCAAGCTGAAGGAGGCGTGAAGAGAATTACCCCATGGGGATCAATGAAGTATTGATTATTATTAGGGCTGTCAAAATTAACGCGTTAACGTGGATTAATCCATCACCATGATTAATTTGATTAAAATTTTTAACG
>JAODLC010000036.1:4554451-4567111 GCA_026781145.1 Hippopotamyrus pictus | reverse complement strand
CTCATCAGAAGCCAAGTGGGACAGAAAACCTACTGGATAGTAGCTCTCCAGGACCGGAGTTGGAGACCCCTGATGTAAGGTGACAGGCCGTCTTTCCATTGCTTCAGCTATATGGTCGTTGCCACGCCCCCCCCCCCCTCCCCCACCATGCCTGTTCCATGTCTGCGATTTTGCGTGCAGATCTGCGAATATAGTATGGCGAACTGAAGAGGATCAGGGGTCACAGAACAGGTGGAGCGGGTATGATCTTCAAAGAGCCTGAGAATGAGGCTGGTCAGGGCAACAGGGCAGTAATCATCCAGACAATCATTTGGATTTATTCCTTCTACATAGTAATACTTAACTTGAAATGTTTTATTTTTCAGTTCAAATTTAAAATTTCTTATGTGTGAGGTGTACCACTGACTATTTTCATTCTTTTTCTTTTTATTTGCTGCGGTAACATCTTAATTTTCCTGTGAGCATTAATAACTTATGTACCGTTCATCCATCCGGCCGGTCAGTTGGTCGTTGGATATTTGATTGATTGATTTTATTTTATTTTTTTTAAACTACAGCAGCAGACAAATGACGGCACACACAGCCGATCACGACATGTCTGGATGGGCTGTAATCGGCTGACCTCTGTAATCGGGGGTAATGCCAAGTCCTCCCACGGGAGTTGGGTGTCAGCTGACCGAAAGTGGGACTCGACCTTCACGGCGAACCGCCTCGTCACATCCGTCACTGCTTTCCTCAGATTGTTGCTTTGTACTCGCTCATATCCCCCGACTCATTGTGCCTATATACTGGATAAGCAGATATATGTTTTGTCTTGCACGCCCCCCTCCATTAAGGACGATAAGGAATTACAGAGAGCAGCAGCTGCTGTACAAATAGCCTTGCAGGACCTGACATCCCTTTACCCTGATGTGACAAAGAACAACAAAGAATGATGGTCTGATCAGGGCTGTGCAGACCCACTCCCAGGAGTACGTGGAGGTGGGGGATGTCAGACCTGTTTATGTCATGCCCCTCCATACTATAGTACACCTGCTCAAGATCCTTTTTTGACTCTTTCAATTAATGACAAAGATTTTTCTTTTTTAGCAGATACGGGGTCCTACTATGTCTCTGGTTACCAACAAAGATGCTGTTCATTTGCTCTGCTCCCCCGAGACACAACTGACTGTGTTTCCTCTCACCTCTCTTGCCGCTTAGCTAAAGGGAAAAGTGCTACCATGGGCAGATGCTCTCTGGGCTTCCAGCTTTACGATGGGTAAATGTTTTTCACTTTCAGTACATTATTTGATAAATTACACGACATATTCAACACTTTTAAAAATAAATTAGGCTTTGTATTAATGATTTTGCCCAACTGTAGGTTAATGTAAATGTTCTAAGCAGGTTTAAGGTAGGCTAGGCTAGGCTATGATGTTTGTTAGATTAGGTGTGCTGTATTAAAATGCATTTTCACCTTATGATATTTCCACCATGTGTGTGGAGTTTGCATGTTCTCCCCGTGTCGTCGTGGGGTTTCCTCCGGGTACTCCGGTTTCCCCCCACAGTCCAAAGACATGCTGAGGCTGATTGGAGTTGCTATATTGTGCGTGTGTGTGTGAATGGTGTGTGAGTGTGCCCTGCGATGGGCTGGCCCCCTGTCCAGGGTTGTTCCCTGCCTCATGCCCGTTGCTTTCGGGATAGGCTCCGGACCCCCCGCGACCCAGTAGGATAAGCGGCTTGGAAAATGGATGGATGGATGGATATTTCCACCTTACGTTGGGTTTGTCGGAACGAAACCCCATAATAACCTAGGGAATGGCTGCATACTGATTTGAGGTATGATTCTGAGTTGTGTCGTAATCGTGGAGCTCTCTGGAAACAGACAGGTTCAGTGCTGGAAAAGCGATACAACACAAATAATTAATTTGATTGATGTCATTCGGTTTCATCTCTGTCTAGCTATATGCAAATGCTACTGTCACAGGGGTACAGGCGGGGGCAGGCTGGCAGAAAAAGCAGTCCGGGAATTTGCTGTTGAAATAGGGACAAGGGGGTGGGGGGTAAAGCAGTCAATATATTAATTGATGCCGAAGTATTAAGACTAAAATATACACATGACAAAGCACAAGGCCCACTTAAGGGTGGTGTACAAATTGTCTTAAAAGAATATTGTATAGGACAAGCAAGTATAGAAAAGGCATAGCTGGATAAAAGCATCTTTTTATAAAGGAAATGTATCCAGGTATTAATGAGTATGTGTTTTACTGTGGGGGTGCCTTGTGCCCCTAGGATCTTGACCCCCCACAACCCTAAATAAGACAAGTGACTACAGAAGATTGGTGGATGTTTTATTGTGATTTGTGATATTAAGTGTATGTTTACCTTATCTTGTTTTTGTGCTAAAAGGTTGCCTTAATCTGATCTAAAACAAGTGGAAGGTCACAAGATATTCAAAATATGACCTTCACACGTGAGGAATGTCAGAATGGCATGTAACTAGCCAATAACAATTAACCAAAACAGCCAGGGATGACTGACAAGGCAGCCACCTGGTGAACACAGAAAAGTTTCTTGCTGTAAGTGTGTATAAGTGAGTGAGTTGCCCTTTGCTTTTTTGGGACATACTTAATGACTTCGTCTGAAATCTCCAGTCAACTCTTTGTTCCTTTATATTTTCTTCACAAATTCACATATTTGTAAATTGTAAGGTTATAGTTTCAAGTTCCAGGATTCCTTTGCTTTTGCATCACTAAGACTAAAAGGTAAGCCCATAATCTACTTCAGTAAAACTATCAGCAATGGTTAAAAATTTACATATACAACATATATTACATATGTCCCTTCAGAAATTTTTTTTAAGAAAATAGACATTTGAATTCAATTTATGTGACATTTCAGTACAATTCTAACTTTTATTCTAAAACATCCTACAATGAGACAGTATGTATATGCGATCATATGTTTTTTATATATGAAATGATGGTTTGTTTCTTCAGGCCTCGCTATGCTCGACTGACACCTCCAGGCCAGATGAGGGCGCTGCTACTTAAACTTTCGACCTTGATTGCTACTAGCATATAATTTATTTCCTGTCTGTACGCTTCCCAGTTCCCCTTTCCTGTTGGATGTAAATATTATCAGCTCAGTGCATCTTCCGTTACTGATCAAAATTACAAACATGAAGAAATTTTTTGAAGATATTAAGAAAGACATCAAATTCAAGTCGGCAGGACCTGGAAAGAAACTAAATGAAGACAATAGGTAAATACTTTTCAGAGACAAGCTGATTCAGTTGCTTCTCTGTGCACTTTGAGCAGATGGAAGCTTATTTACTGTATATCTAGGCCAGTTTATCGTCTATGTTGGTAGAATGCATAAGTTGCATGATTAAAAGCGCGTTTCCCTAGCTGTACAGATAGCGTTATTTGTGAAATCCCTGTAGTATGGATTCTTTTGAGAATATCGTAGTTTATTTTGTGTCTATTACTTTTTGCCTTTTAATAACATCATGAAATCCTTCGATGGCATGATTGAACATGGGAATAAACCTTATTTATTTTCAAGTTATTCGTGTTTCGTTGCAGTGTTGTTTGTTACCACCTTGGTTTGCTAATAGATACTTCAGTGATGTAAAACTGACATGAAACTGATGATCTTTAAAGCGAATGTCGTAGTGTTTATGTCGTATATGTAGGTCATTATGAATCTTCTCCGTGGATAGTGTTCATATTGATTATGTTTCAGTCCGGTACACTTTTTAAGGTTTGCCTTTTGCATTTTTGTTGAGTTTTCTACGCGAAACCTACAAATAACCTATGATCAATGTAGGTCTGCTTTGTCTTCTGTGCCTAGCAGCTCTAACCCGCCAGTGGTGCAGAGCAGTGCCCCTGCCAAGCCCCGCCATGCACTTACCGAGGGGGCCCAGAGAGCAGGGGCTGCAGCCCTGGCTAGGATAGAGCAGCAGCAACAGCACCGGCCTCGACTTCAGACCTCGCAGGATGCTATTCGCAATCAAGGTGTATTGCAGGAGATGCAGGGTTCCCACAAACTGCACAGAAACAAGTCTTGTAGCTATACATCAGCTATACATGATCTACAGAAAATGCATGTACTGTTGTAGATCTAGAGATACAAATAGTAATCATACAAATAAAAGAAAGGGCATGGAATGATACGCAATAGCTTTTCACGCTAATTAACTCCGCTGGGTGGTTGACGCCTGTCAGTAAATTGTGATTCTGATCGCCTCACCTTGTAGTGAAGAAGGAACTCGAAGCAGAAGCTGCAGCAGTAGTAGCAGGCGAAAAACCTTCAACAGATATTGAGGCAAGGAGAAACCTGTTTATTCTTGGAGTTTGACACACAAGCTCACTAAACCTTGATTGGTACAAGATACAGTGTCATTTATGACACGTTCTTTCCTGCAGGGCAGCAACATTCCAGCGAAGGATACAGAATGTCTTTCAGTGTCGGGGGTGTATTTTAAATGCCCTCTTACTGGTGCGGTCTTTAAAAAGAATGAGAGGGAGCCTGGTATTAAAGAAGCTATTCTCATGGTGGGTACCTTCATCTAATGCTCTAGAAGTGGTACACGATTTACATTTAGTCACAAAGAGGTTCACCTCAAGCTCTTGTAAAAAAAAAAAAAATATATATATATATATATATACACACACACACACAAATTGTTGCAACTCCTCACTGCTAAGAATTGTTTCCCTTTGAATGCGGAATATGCATTATATGTTTTAAAATCTTATCACCCTCTTATGTTCTTTTAACAGCATTTTGCAAATGACCCCGTGCAAGCCTCCATCATGATGATTCATACTTTCAACAAGGACAGAGAGAAAGTGAAAGCTGCTGTGGAAATCATCAGCAGGTGATGACCGTGCAGTCTGAGATCGAAGATGTAGTGTTCTGAAGAACATCGGCTTGTACTGCAGCGTGAACATACTGCTTCAAAGATTCCTTGGCTCTTGTATTTCCTGGCCAGGTATCTGGACAACATTTGTAAGAACCCAGAAGAAGAGAAGTTTAGGAAGATCAGAGTCAGCAACAAGATCTTCCAGGTGAGTGAGAGACCGTGAGAGTGGCCCACAGCAGGTGTAGCGTCCCGCTGGGTTTTTTGTCTTACCTGTTTATGTCCATGCTTGTCTTTAGGAGAAGGTCAGTTGTGTGGAGGGATGTCAGGAGTTCCTACAGGCTGCAGGATTTGAGTTTAAAAATTTACCCTTGGAGGGAAAAGGTGAGTTTGGGGGGGGGGTGTGACTGGAGCCTTTGGCAGTCAGCACATGGCACAACATTTAGATATACGGCAGTATACCGTTTTATTGTAACACCGCCCATCTTGTTCAAGTTTACCCATTTCACTACATTGCTTGTATTTCTTGCGATTCACCTGCCCTCTGCTGGTCTGGTGGAGTATCTTTGCCGTTCACAAGCCAACTGTGACCACCTACATCCACGGGTAAATGTGGACTCTTGCGTACATAGTACGTGGACTGGGCTTAATACACCAGCGCTAACGTTGCTAGGTGATGTCATTATACCCAATTTATCAGTTGATGACAAATTGTCAACTGTTATTACAGATTATTACTGTCGTTATTTATTAGTTGTCGTAACCCTAATTGGGAGTGAGTGCTTGTACATCCTAGATTGTAGTTCATCTCAGTTGTAAGTTGCATCTTCAGATAAATTCATGTTCATTTGAAGAAGCAACTGTAAGGACATTGGTGGCGTCTTTCTCCTGAGCATGCATGTCCCTCCAGAGGGCACAGAGGAGTTCCTGGTGCTAGGGGAGCAAACTTCCAGCGAACTGGAGAAACTCGGAGAGACGAAGGACCAGCTTCAGAAAGGGGAGCCGCTCCGAGCTCAGCTGGAGCGCCAGCCGCAGGCCTTCCAGCCCTCGGCAAATGCCACGCGTTTCGAGCTGCCCGCGGACTTCTACAATCTGACCGCCGAGGAGCTGAAGAGGGAACAGCAGCTCAGGTGTGGAGTCACTTCCCGACTATCTCCGTGAGTCAGACGGTATCACAGACGAGTTGGGTATCAATTTAAAATGTTTGTCAGGATGGAGTCAGTGGAGAGGAACGCAATGCTCCGGACAAAGGCCATGCGGGAACGTGATGAGCAGAGGGAGAGAAGGAAGTACAACTACACCCTACTAAGAGTGCGCTTTCCAGATGGAAACATCCTGCAAGGTCTGTAACTGCTCTTCCAGGTGTCGATAAATACTGCTGTTCCACTCTATTCATGCGGTTGCGAATTCTAACATGACAAATAAATTGCAAATCACTGAAGTCCATTAGGTCTAGAAAGGGTTCTCTAATCCAGCTCCTGAAGAGATTTTCTTTTTATAAGACAATTTATCCCTGTATATAAGTCCTCTCACCTGCAGTCAGTGAAGACGTGACGAAATGGGTTTGAAGGTTTTTTTTTTCCTGTTTGGATGCTGCAGGAACCTTCCTGGCCAGGGAGCCAGTGGCCGCCCTTTATGAGTTTGTGCGAGAGTCACTTGTGGATGGCTGGCAGCCCTTTGAACTGATGGCCCCCGGGGGGCAGAAACTGAAGGATGACGAGACATTACTAAACGAGTGTAATCTGGTGAGCATTGACAAGCCTCTCTAAGATTCAGGTGCAGGAATAAATAAAAATTCAAATAAAGCTTTCAGGATCCAAAAGGAACCTGCAAGGAAAAAGATGAGTCCAGGTGAAATTTTCCAGGTGTTTCAAGATAAAACGTGATTATTTGCCAGAGTTTCACCAGTACCTGGAGGCCATATCCAGATTGCTTCTAGGTGGATGAATGATGCACCTTTTTTCAATGTGAAGCCCCAAATGCTCACCAAGTACTGGATCAGTCAGATGATCCAGGCAGGACGACAGTGGAGGGTGTCTGATTGCATTGAACAGAAATGCATAGAACGATCTCTCACACATTTTCTTCCTTAGGTCCCAGCAGCTCTCCTGACGTTCTCCTGGGATGCTGCTGTCCAAGCAGATATCGCTGCAGCTGGAGGACATTGCACCTCTCTGCTTAAACCCAAACTACTCGAGAAGATCAGGACCCTGGTCTAAGAGGCACTACCCATTCACCAGCCTCCCCCCCAACCCTTTGTATCCTGGGACCCACTTTGCTTCCTACCACATATTAGACAGTCACAATTTTAGCACCGGATTTATTAGTCTAGTGAATAAATCGAGAGGTGTGTCCAGGTTTGTTTTTCAGTTACAGCTATATACCCACCAGTGTCCTAATGAAAGAGAGCCAGTTTAGTGGTTCAGGCCCAGATGTGTGGGATTCCAGTCAACACTAATGAAATAAAGCATCAGTGTTCAACAGTCTGCTGATGTAGTATTGCAGTATTGTAGTTTTACTCCTGGAAGGACGGCGATGGACATGGCCCATGTAGGTGCTGTCCCACCACTATAGCTAAGCAATCTTATCTACACAATGACATCACAGGATATTTTTCAAAAAGTAAAAATGTCAGCTGACTCACATCCGTTCATTGCTATTCCTTCCAGGATTGGCCATGTTCAAAATCCAGTGGTACATGGTTATTTAGGCTCTACCTTGTACCGTTTAGCACCCTTTAAGTAGTACTGCTGTGCAAAACACCACAGAACCACCAGAAAAGCCAATCTGCAATCTTAATGCCTACTAAAATCTGAACACTCACCTGGCTAACAGCTGCATGACATCGGAGGTTAAACTTGCTGGTTAATTACAAAAGATCTGTATTGCTCTAATTATAACATCACACAGCAAACTCATGAACTGCAGAAACATAAAAGCATATTTTCAAAAGCGAACATTTTTGTTCAACAAAATCTGACCATCACTTGAATCTTGTAGGTTCAGATCCCTCTAAAATGAAGCAGTTCATTCAAGTTTCAATGCTTAGACTGAATGGTGACTAAACGGAGCGCACCTGAAATTCAAAGCATACTCATACTACGCCCATTAAGTAATGGGATGTAGCGGCTACTAGTGGTGATAAGCTATAGATAATCTTGGGTTTTTGTGTTTATACTTTGTTCTGCTCCTGGTCCCATTATAAACATTTAAAACGGTTTTGTTCTTATTTGTTTATGCTCCAGTTACATAATTTAGTATCGTGTTAAAAAAAAGTTCTTTGCTAAACCAGTATGCACTTTACCTCACTCTGGTAACTTACAAATGTACTTATTTACTTTTGTGTTTAAAAACTATGTATATATTTGACATGCCTGAGGTTTGTATGGTGGTTTTAAACTGTCAAGGTAACCTTTATAACAGATTTGATTGTTTATGATCTTATCTGAATAAATCAAAATGTACAGCGACTTTGTACTGTGATGAATTAAGGTTAAAAGGACAATATTTACTGTAAAATGAAACCCATCTACACACTCGTACATTCAAAGCGGCTCATTTAAAACAATTTTAAATGAGCAGATCAGCCAGTTACCTGTGCAGAATCTTGAAATGCTGTACGTCAGGATTATTTTTAAAATAATGCTTTATTTCAATTTTTCCTCTTAGACATTTTAAGTCACAACTGCAAACTAGTCTAAGCATCTCTGCCACTAAAGATTAAACAGTCACTCAAGGAGGGAATAGGCCCTTAATGTCACCCCCAAACCATTACTGAAGAGCACAAATTGGAGGCTTAGAATAGTACAGCTAAGTCTGGCGTAGCAGCTTGGAAGGCAAATGCTATCTAGCATTTTACAAACCCAGTAAACTAATAAATCAAAACAGATTCATTGATTTCAACACAGCCGGAGTGACAAAACAAGCGAGGCGTGTAAAACTGAGATACATTTACTCAATTTTTTTTAATGACGTAAACCAGTTCAAGTATTTTGGAAACATCTGTGTACAAAACGACATAAAACAAATTCTTATATATATATATATATTTATATATAAAAAAGCTGAACCAGCAAATCTGCTGGCAGCTAATCCTCTGGGCAAGGAGGCCCAGACACCAAGACTCCCGACAGGGACGCCCCCCTCAGTCCATCCTGCTGAAAGCAAGCAGTCCTCACGCCACTTCACACGTGGGGTCTGACAGCCTTGCCAATGCACTGGTGCTGGCAGTCAGGGGCAGATGTTCTTATTTTGGGTAGAAATGTGGCAGTTTGTCTGTGGGCATTTTATTATTATTATTATTATTATTTCAGCTGAGTAATACTGAGTGGATGGCATGTGTGCCTCCTTGACTGTAGCCCCAGATCTGACCAAAACATTTTTTTAGGGTAAAACCCTCATGCTGTGGCAGGGGTGGGGGCCTGACAGGACAGAGCGCTAGCAGCGGGTTCAGAGGTTGCTACCTCCATGAGTTCTTTTGTAGATCCTGCAAGGAAGACGAACGTTACTCATCTGAGAACAGAGGTGGACAATTCAGGTCCAGGAAAGTCCAAACCAATACAAATCCAAAAAAATTAAAGTTCAAGTGTCAAGATTTTATTTCAACCAAAGAGTTGAGTATAAAGTGTCACAGAGTGCTCAAATGGTCGGTCGAAACAAAATATTGGTCTGGACTTTTACTCTTGACCTGAACTACCCACCACTGTCAGACTCTGTCATACCAGATTTGTGCACAGAGCTGATAATCGATCATAGCAGACAAGTAATCCAGCGTCTAATGGCCGATTATTGCATTTGTCAGGGAAATACTTTATGTGTGGCTTAAGCCCAAGAAAGATTTGGCTTTCAGTTCAGCATTTTAGCCTGTTTCCGATGCATAAAAAAAAACACATTTAATTCCTTGTATGGTACGTTTAAGTATCAGTATGTAAACATTTGTTATAATGGTCTGCGAATTGCTTTAAATAATTAAATCTGGCTCACAGACTGATCATTTTCCACAGAGACTATAAACGATCAACACCACTAATCAGCGCACACCAGCCTTCAAATATTATCTTCAAGTTCTCTTCATCTTAAATTTTTTCAGCAAAAAAAAAAGTGACAAGTGTCCCGCTTGGTGCCGTGTGCGTGGGGGGAGGGTGTTGTACAACTCACTATCATTTAACTCGAATTATTAAAATTAAAATATTGCATTTTTTTAGATATTGCTCAGCCTAATGTGTGCACATAAAACACCTCCCTTGTCCTAACAAAACGCTCAACCTACCAGGATCCATGCCGATGATGATGCAGTCTGTCTCATCCTCATCATCCTCAGTGTCTGCCTGGAATCCATCAGTCTCCATGGCTTCACCCTAATAGAATGTGCAGATCACCATATAGGTCAGGATAAGAAATAAATCCCATTACCAGAAAACACTAACTTCTACATTTAAGGGCAGTTTTCCACAATCAAAGATTAAATTAACAGTACAGTACTATAAACTGGCTTATTTCCAATAGTCTAAAAACCCTTATCCACAGTAACATTAATTTCAGTTTAGTTTAAACTTCTGGACGATATTAATCTTGCTTGCCCCTGTGAGAAAAATAGTATTTGACTACCGAGTATACTTTGCTGTTCCACCAAAGAATTAATGTTAAAATGCAAATTTTTAAGGAGCTATTAAAACAAAGCCACCTGCCATTAAATAAAATATAAAATAAGGGTTAATGTAAAAGCTATGCATTATACATTTTTAAACGCATGGCTGTGGAGAAGCAGCATCGTGGAGCGTGTTCAGAAAAGTATAATGCCCGACTGCTTATACAGAAGGTTCCCACACTGTTGACTTGCTGTAAGTCTTTATGTACAGATGAGAAAGCAGAATATGGACCGTGGTCCTCAGCTACAGCTTTATTAATTCAGCTTTATCTCCTAATATCCAGTTATTACAGGTAAACAAGACACACAGCATCTTTAGGCAGGTTAAGCAGGAGTGTGAAGTATAACTAAACTACAAAAGGATTAAATACCAAAATGATTTACTGATGCAACTACTGAGCACAGGATCTGGTCTTCAGCCTGAAGTACTGCTGTTATCTAAGTGATCTGTGATGATTTCCTTTTCTTTAGTTTCCATTTAGTTAAAATGAAAGATCATAATCGTGCCCTTTTTTTCCTACTGTGATTTGTCTGGTCACCACTATGTATGGGGTCACAGGAAATTAATCACCACTTCAGACAGGAGAATGACAGTGCAGAGTATAAATGCAGTTAATGAAATTTACTATTGCAGGATTCAAGTGGTATGATGTTCCCCATAAAGAAGTCAATGTGGAAAATATTGTACAAATGTATGTGCGCATGCATGCCCCCCACACACACACAACTGAGGTAAACACAGCTGATAGCACATATACAGTAACACATTATACTCTGGTTCTTACCGATTTTCACTCTCTCACCATTGGAGCTCTTATTGTCTATCCCAAAGGGCTGAGCAACCTCGCAGACATAAACCAGCAGCTACCAGAGAGCTAAGCCTTCCAGAAGATTATGCTACCATCACAAATTTCTGTGCGGTTTTCTTATTATACCGCAGTTTATGCCAAGCTGGTCCTCGGGGACCTACAGACGGTCCACATTTTTGCATCCTCCCAGCTCCCTGCCAGACAGTCCACATTTTTGCTCCCAAACATCTGCAGGGAAGCAGGTTGGGAAACACTGTGCTGTAGTTTGAAATATGATTTTTGACCAAGATATTTTACAGTTGTGCATGAAAGGAGCAAGAACTTAACCATCCATAAATGGTTTCAATGAATTATACTACTATCGCTACTTGAAAAGCATCAAGTTCATATAAATTTCCTACTTTTGATTTTATGCCCCAAACTTCTCAATCTATCTAAAAGTAACTATGAGGAATTTTACCCTCAGTCAGGAATTCACTTTTTCCCCCCAATAGAAGTACAACATTTAGAACTGCATGCAAGCTACTTATACTTATCAAAACTATCACCTATAAAAAAGTTTCAAGTAGGACAACAAGGTGTGCAGAAATCCTGATGTGGAATTTAAGACTTTAAGATCTTTTTAATACTACTTTAAAGCTAGGTCATCAATTCAGCTTTAAGCAGAAATATACTTTACCAGAATCAATAATATTTACACTACAATGAGTACACCTAGGGATGGGCCGATCCACATTTTTTCAGTTCCAATCCAATTCCAATACACAGCTGCCGATACCTATCTTATCAGACTACCTAAAATTAAATAAGTATCAGAAACAGATAGGTCACATATACTCAATCCATCTAAATTGGTCTGGATCAGTGCCGATACTGATCAGAATATCGGATCAGTGCATCTCTAACTACACCCACTTTTCATTTCAAGTTTGAATTAAACAACAATTGTGAATAATAAATCACAAAGTGACAATCAAGGCACAGGTGTCTATGAAACTTCAATCAAAACAGAGGAACAATGGACTTAACACATTTAATGCCCTGTTAAATCTGGAGAAATCTTCATGCAAGGGACAATGCCGAAAACAAATATTGGATAGCCGTGATCTTCAGATCCTCAGGCAGCACTGCATTAAAAATGAACAATTCTATAGAAGAAATCACTGCATGGGCTCAGGAACACTTCGGGCGTTTTTCCACTGCACCAGGTACCGTACTTTCGGTACTTCCATAAAAGTGCCGAAAGTTTGGTACTTCTTCCGTGTCGGTTTTCCACTGGCATAAAAAAATGGTACCGGCGCCAAATGACATCATCAGTGACCGCCCCTGACTGACAGCCCGAAATTAAAACTAACAGT
>JAODLC010000036.1:4503234-4547525 GCA_026781145.1 Hippopotamyrus pictus | reverse complement strand
CTCTTACAGGCTAAGATTATCTGTTTTTAATTTATGTATTTTACTATGAAAATAAAATTACTATAAAAAGGCTCAGCATCACACACTGTAAACGTGCCCTGAATGACGTATTTAAATGAGCAGCTTGCCAGAATATACTAGCTGGGCCATCTTCTAAGACATAGAAACGACATCGTTTCATGTATTTTTAATGAGATTTATTACAATTTTAGGAAAGGAACTGAGGAACCTGCAACTTTAAAAGTGTTATTACAA
This sequence comes from Hippopotamyrus pictus, assembly GCA_026781145.1. Lineage (NCBI taxonomy): Eukaryota > Metazoa > Chordata > Actinopteri > Osteoglossiformes > Mormyridae > Hippopotamyrus > Hippopotamyrus pictus. The sequence continues at coordinate 4,547,270 of JAODLC010000036.1, read as the reverse complement.
CAAAATTTGACAAAACATTCCCACAGAATGAAAAATATGTACTAAATACACACTATTATAGACACATATGTGAAGAGCTCTTTTACACTGATACCCAGCAGTGAAAACCATCCCGTATACTCTAGCCTTACCTGAAAGGCTCAGAGTGCCACAGATTGGTTCGGCCCGATCTGCGGGGCTTCTGCCTCTGCAAATCCCTCAGGCCATCCAGGGTGACATCTGGTTGAGCCAGGTACCGGTCCAGAGAATCAAGAACCTCTTCCTCGCAGACCACGCGGTTCAGTGGCGCCAAACACATGTGCTCCTTGATCTCAAAGGGAGCGAATTTCCCACAAGCGGCCGCCAGCGTCTACAAGGGAGACGGAGCAGGATGACGAGTAAGGCAAACGGCGCATCACACACATACGGGCCCAGACACAAGCGCAGCTAAGCCGACCTCCCGATGAGCACCCAGGTACAAGAGCACCACTGAACACTATCATTATAAACGAAAGAAAAAACCAGCAAGTGCGGATCACGTGATTACTGGGAGCTTTGCCACAGTACTATAACCATAACAACAGTACTATAACCATAACAACACGACGTAAAACAAAGCAATTTCAGCCAGCATAACATCTCAGCGCTGCCTGTATATCACTTTGTCAATTATCCGTCTCAGTCAATCTCAATTTTGTGGGTAGATCTTGAACAAAAAAAATTCTTTTAATCAGTTAACTGGGGTAAAAAAAAAAAAAAATTTAAAAAAACACTGAATGTTGTGGTTTTGCGCCACATCTTCCACACTTTCTGAAGTAACCAAACAGAAGTAAACACTTCTTACCAACACAAAATTCAAAACCGTATATTTATTATTTATTTTATAAATTTTTTGGTACTTGTTATAAACTGAATCCAGATGTGCATAGTTATTGACGAATATGTTAATCTGTACCCAAAACTTTTGAAACTTTAATAGTAAATCCAATTAAAAGCACTTTCGATAATGATTAATTTTCTTTGTGTGTTTTTTTTTTTTTTACACAACTTAAGCTTATTATAATGCTATCTGCACTGTTTCTTCTGGTTAAGTGGTTACATGGTTAATTAACATCACTACATACCAAAAAAAAAAGCACACATTTACATATTGTGGATCGTGAACCAGAAGTATCGTGACGACATTTTGGCTCCATCACCCACTTGCCCATTCGGTTTCCATCCGCAGTCTTGAACCCCTGCCCCTCAAGAATGTTGGCTGTGTGATAGGCGAGTAAAAATGCTTATGGGACACATGTATGTTGTTTGGAGATTCCTTAGTGTGGGATGAAGACGATAAATTTGCAGGGTGCATGGAAAACAATCGCAGTGCGACTGGTGTATACCTAATGATTATAAGTCCAGGAGACCAGGGACCGTAAAAATCTTACCTTTGGGGCCTGCTGAGTTTTGGGCTTCTGTAGAAACCGGGTGATCTCTGCTTTCTCTGCTTTTATTCGCTGAGGGGGGGAAAAAAAAAGATGTATAGCTTTTTAAATTGATGCAAGTTATTAAATATTTTTTAATAGTACATTCTATTGTAAAGCTTTTGTATTGTTTTTGCTTTGATTGCTTTTATTGAATATTTTTTTCCTTTAATTATTCATTGTATTTTGATTCATTTGTGGATTGACCACCAGTATATCAAAAAAGTTCCTTGTGGGGTCAGCCTACTCCGCAATAAACAAAATTCTGACTGTAGTAGAATAATAAAAATGAAAGTGAAAACTTTCACCTTGGTAACAATGTGAACTTTTTAAATTAAGCACCTTCCCCCCAATTTTAGTCAGTCGGAAATGTGATTTGTGATTTTAAGAATCCAAGAGCACACAAGGCACAGGGACAAGTATAACCAAACAAGGAAGCCTGTCTCACATCTTTCTCTTCTTTCAACCGTTTTTCCTCTTCTTTTTTCCTCTTTTCTTCAAGTTTTGCTCTTAGGAATTTGGGGGGAAAAAATCACAACCAGAATTCCATTATTTACATTTAATACAGCCAATATTACAATATTCAACTGCTTTTGGTCAGTTGAAATATTTCCTCCTATCAAGCAGAAAGCTGAACAGCACAGGCACTCACTCCTGCTTCACTTTGCGCTGCTCCTCCTTCGCCCGCTGCTTCTCAGCCTTTTCCCTCTCCTCCCTCTCTTTCTTCTCTCTCTTTTCCTTCTCGTCTCTCTCCTTTTTCTCTTTTCTCTCTCTCTCACGCTCCTCCTTCAGCCGGCGTGCCTCCTCCCTCTTCTTCTCCCTGGCTGCCTGGGCCTCCTGGCGCAGCCGATTTCGCTCCAAGCGCTGCTCCTGCTGTTGCCGGCGTTGCTCCTCCGAGCCCTAAATAAAAGGACATCGGCCAAAACTTTGCACATTTTTCCCGTTTACTGCACATGCAGAAAAGCAGTAAATCACCTGCTGTTAAACCACCAATAAAGAATACGTTTTCTACTTATGGGAGAGCGGGAAGATATTGACCAGTTTAAAACTATTTCATAGCTTTAAATCGTTACCTTTAAAGAACGTCTTTTTACTTTTCCCTCACTTGCGTTCGCATTGGTCTTTGGTCCCTGTGGAAATTTTTATTTTATTAAAGCCAAGACTTAATTTCAAATTTGAGTCATGAAGTGAACACCATACTTCCTGTACAAATTACTATTCCGCAAATAAGACCTACCAATAGGATCAAATCAGAAAACTAAGATAAAAACACTTTAACTACAACATCACGCTACAATTATAAGACTGGCAAAACATTGACTCACTGCTGAAGGTGGAGTGCATGTGCTTTTGGCAGTCTCGGGTGAACTCTCCACCACTGACGCTGAGCTGGTGGATAATGGTGACTGTAAAGACTCATTTCCATGGCTGGACACCTCAGCCTCTCCATCCTCCTCAGGTTCAGAGACAAGTAGGTGCTCCTCCTGTCCAGAGCCTAACTGTGGATCAGACGCTACGTCTGCAACACTCTCCAAGCTGGGCTTGGTACTGGAGTCCTGAACAGGCTCAGGGTCTTTTTTCGGCTGATTTTCTTGCGTGGACGGCCCAGACGCAGGGGGGAGCACCACAGCCGGCTGCGACGTGCCGTCCACAGAGTTTGAGTCCTCAGTGAGGTCAATGGTCACACTGCTGCCCAGGGAGCCGATTCTGCGACTCATAAAAATGTCCAGGGGCCCCAGGCCATTCACCAGGGGTTTTTCACGAGGTAGCGGTAAAGGGGAACACTCCATCTCATTCTCTCCATCCGAAGCTTCAGTTTTAAGGTTAGGGGGGGGCACAGTGCTCCGCGACTTTTTAAGTTCTTCATTTTCCTTAGGGACTGGATTTAGACGTTTGAAAGGAAGGCGAGCTGTGGAGAAATCACTAATACTTACTTTTTTACTGCTATAGCATAAAAACTTAAAATAGGCAAATGGCATACATAGACCAGCATTTACATCAATTAAAAATCGCACACAGGTACTGAACTTGGCTGCAGCTACACAAACTGCATACCTTTAAATTATGAGTGACAGAAATTTAGACCTCTTTCATATAGATTAATTTTGAATATTGAGGCCAACGTATTTGACATTACCAGGCAAAATGACAGATTGGTGAAGAGTAGCAGCCCAGGTGTAGTGAAAAGGAAACATACCCTGAACAAGCTTCTTGACAGCAGTGTTGGACTTGTCCTTGCAATCCATACCTGCAAGAGACGGCGAAACCTAGTCTATGAACTTGAACATCAAGTGAGCTTCTTAAGTGTTAACATGAGATCGGAGGCCATTTTGAAGAGTAATCTTACAAGCTTTCCTATTAATGTGTTGCAATACGTAGGCAAAGCCAACCTCTAAAACTAGTCATTATTGTACGACAGCGATCAACACCTGTTTGTTCACGCGATAACAAGAGCTGGCAGTCAGCTCGTTGTGGATGCCCTTAAATTTAGACAAATTCGCATTACCCACTTTCAAAATACCCGTTCTGAAAACATCTTTGAGACAGGGCAAAAGGCCAGTCCCGGGCATATGACGAGACGAACCGAGATGCAAACCGGACAGAGCAGCAACAAAAAAGAAGAATTATTTGCTTTGCTCTCCCGCCAGAAGTACGTAGATGAATGAAGGGCCAAGGCGCAGGCCCAGACTCCGCGCTCCCACGTCAGGGACACCTCCGCAAAAGCCAAGAAAAGGCGTCCAGGAGCCGGGACATTGGGCGGCCATCCCCCGACTGTGAGATCGAAAAGCTGCCAATTTAACTCGGCTCCGTACGAAGCGGAAGTATGCTTGGAAATACTCTCGAGGTGGAAAATTGAAATCATTTCTGTCACCCGAGCGGACTGTTGCAATCCGCAAATTAATAAAGTAGCTAGTCAGGTACATCCCCAGCAAAACACGGGATTTATCACTCGATTCCCGCTCTCGAAAATCTTAAACGTGACCTGGTGAATTTTACCCCCGAGTAAAAAAGAAAGCAAATAAACTAATTTCTGTCGGCTACCACTTAGAGACTTGAAAACAAAAGGGCGCATTATGCCAATCAATGAAAGAGAAGATGGCCAGTAATTTACACCTGGGAACTAGTTAATAATCCGTCGTGGCCCACTGGTTAGAAGAGAAGGCCATTTTAAGGACAAACAACTTACTGATTCACTAGTAGGAAGTCAACAACATGATGACAATCGAACGCTTTATAGATAGTTCAGGATAAAAACTACGATACCTAATGTACTGGTGAAACGAGTAGCTCAATAATTAAAACATAAGCCCAGAAAACATTGTTATTTGTTCATCTGAAGTGTATTCTTAAGTCTTACCTCTGCCCCTCGGGATGGTCGGCAAAGGCCCTTCCGAGGACGGGTCTTCCGCTGCTAGCATCACTACCATCAAAAACTTCCTTTATACTAGGAGCAACTTTAGCGTAAAAATACCTGTTTGTAAATATTCCAGCAGTGCTATTTCATTTGTTTTGTCCTCTGAAACAATATGCTTTACAGTAAAGTGTAACCGAACGACAGCAATATTATTACTTTTACTAAACAAATCTCTTTCGCCTGCTCCTAAGAGTTTCCCTTCAGATCCAGGCAAACCACCTCGCGCTCGTCAGTCTGAATTGGCGGGAGCTTTTCGGCAACGCCAGTCCCTTCTTCTGATTGGCGGATGCGCTAGAACGTCATCGCGTCCAAGAGCAAGTCAGACATTTTTTCTTCTGGTTTCGGAGCTCCGGAGCAAAGATGCCATGTGACCCCGCTGAAAGTTTCGTGCTGTTTACGACCCCACCCCCCTTATACAAAGGGAGGGTGTTTTGGTTTCTTGTTTCAACCGACCCTCTCATTAATGACTTCGAACTAGAAAATATATGCTACATATAGTAATTGATAAATTTCTGAAAAATCAGTACAAAAATAAGAATGTTCAAGACTATGAATTACGTAGGGTTTCAAAACGAAAAATCAGCAGGGTTATGTATCAAGTTCTGTTTGACAAAAAAAAGACAACATGAGTATAATCTAAAAGTAAAAGAACTATGAAAATGGCTTCCATGTGGCTCGTCTGTGTATTCCGTGTCCCTCCTTAGAACATGAACTATAGGGTCTCAATTTTGTCATTTAGTTTGATATGCTAATTTTTGGTAACTTATCTAGCAAAATCAGTATGCAATGGTCGGTCAAACTGATGGATGTGCAAATCAGCAAACATCTGCTGAACGCAGAAATTATTTAAAAGGTTTTGTTTACATTCCATATCCAGGCTCTTCAATTTACCATATACAAACAATTCAGGGTCTATGGTCTTGGTACTACTTCCTAAGTTCTCCTGATGGTTTTCTGGCAGGTGACAAACCCAATTAATTCAAAATGTAGTTGAGCAGCAGAAGACAGAATAAAGAACAAATCTTATTGGGAGGAAGATGGGACAAGTGGAAAGGAGCAACCAAAGCCTACCAGTTCAAAAAGAGGGATGTTAGGTTTTACCTAGTTACCGCACAGTATTTTTTCCTCATTAAATCATACTGTGGTTATGTATTCTACGTCATCATATGAGAGGTCTTGCCTGTCACTAGAGCCGGACCTTCTGTAAGAATACGGTGTATTTCTCATAGGCACCAATACTTGAAATGAAGTATTTTAAAAATTGTGTTACTCACAGAATCTGTATAATTTATAGGACTCTATGCGCCTTTCCAGCTTAACGGATCTGCTTTGAAATCGTAAGAGTGACGACTAAATTTACTAAGCACAAACGAATGGAACTTAGTAAAAAGTAAATTCTTTTCGCCAAATATGTAAATGGAAGTTACTGATTTGTTATTTTCTACCACGATCAGTACAGTATTTTCTGTTTGCTGCTATGCGAATCTTGTAATCCTCGTTCATATTACGTTATTTCTAGATATATATTTCATTATTCGGTAGCCATTGCCTGTTGCATTCGCATATGCAGGACAATTGCTATCTAAAGTCACGCGTCTCGCAAACACGCGCCACTGTGCTTTACTGCGGGAGCTGTAGTTTAAATATTGTTGTATTTATTCTGATTTGGCTGAAGCAGAGACCACTCAAGAACTACAGCCCCTACAATGCAGGTCGCCCACTTCCTGCTTTCTCACTGGGCTGGGCTGACGCATCTCGACTGATCGAGAGTTAGCGGTTCTCAGGTATCAACAAAAATTAATGCTTTTAAAACCCGTCTGCATAACTCTTTGGCTCTTAGGTAGCAGAATAGCAAAAAAAATAGAGACGGTACTGTTTTTCGGTTAAAGTGTCCGTTTTTTCGAACAATTTTTTGTGTCAGCAGTGTGTAGAGTTTTGCGTGTACCTATAGCTAGCTGGAATAGTTCAAATATTTAATATAATTAAGTTTATACTTTTGTGAAATTAGTTGTATATATGACATTTATTTTGTTTATACATAGGCCTGTAGACTTAATAAAGATAGAAAATGTAGCACTGCTACTCCCTGTTAGATACTTGATGTGATACAGCTATCGACTTTTTACCTCTGTCTAAATGAACATTAAAATGGAAAAACACATTTCATTCGCGAATTTGATCATTTAAGGTTCAAATTGATAGCTTTGAATAATACTGTAATGAATGCATATATTCAAATTACATGTAGACATTGCATCAATTCATATGCATGTGAACTGAAATTAATCTGTAAATTAGCTTATATGTCAGAAACTTTTCTGAAACACACTGATGAGCGGTTTATGTGATATTTTCTGTCTAAAATCAATTACCCGTTTTAAAAGTGTAACCTTTGAAGCATATGAATAATTAATAATCCTATTCAAAGTAAGTACAGTCGTGAAAAAGAAAATATACCCTTTCACTTGTGTGGTTTTACTTACCAGGTCATTAAAAAAAAACCCTTCCTAGGGTCTAAAATTATTTGAATGTGACCTCAGATGTAAGATCCGGCCACAGCGTTTCAATCAGATTGAAGTCTGAACTTTGACTGGGCCATTGCAACACCTTAATTATTTTATTTCTCAGCCATTCTGTTATTGTCCTGTTGCATGACCCATTTTCGGCCAAGCTTTAATTGTCGGACAGATAGCCTCACATTTGACTACAATACTTTGGTATACAAAGTTCATAGTTGACTCAGTGACTGCAAGGGGCTCAGGTCCTGTGGCTACAGAAGTCTTTCTCCTGGCAACACTTCCAAACAAGCCATACTTGTTCAATCTTTCTAGTTGTATTGTCATGAACTTTAACATGTAACATTATCCCTGCCCAAAGCCCTCAAGGCTACAGTGGTAAGGAGAACTAATTTTAGGCCTTGCATTTTTGGCTTTCAAAGCGGTAAGTCAGGATGGTGTGGAACTTATAACATTGTAATAAACAGCCTGTTTTGCTTTGAAATATGTGGCTATGTTGGTTTAGTGGTAGGAGAGCAAGATGAGAAAAAATATATATGTATTAGAATATGTTACTATTGGTCTCAAAGCAAACAGGGCAAAGTCAAATCTGCTTTTCCTGTATTGAGTAACATAGTTTACAAATGAAAATGAACATGTTAAGTGACACAGAAATGCATCGTTTCCTTATCATGTACCGGTTTCCCATCTAGGATATTGTTGTGCCTTGTGCCTCCTGAGGGGACCAACATTACCATAAATAACCTGGAATATACACTGACAATTTAGCATCTGACTGTATATGAAGAGACCTGATGCCATCATGTTTATGTTGCAGTACAAAGGTGCTTGGAAGGACACTGTAAACATTTTAAAATGACAGGTGAGTCTGAAATTATTGTATCGTTATGCATTTTTATATTGCTATTAAATGACTAGAGACCATTTATCATAGGTGATGTCCTAGTGTTTTTATAGAAGATTACAGATCTTGCTGAATATATAATATTTCTGAAATTGAAGAATTGTGCCCAGAGGACAATTTTATGGTAGCGGTTAAAGGAAAGGACGCATGGCGCAGTTTGCATGTCCTCCCTGCGTCACTCCAAAAACATGCTAAGGTGATTTGGATTTGCCAAATTGTCCGTAGCTGTGAATGGTGTGTGAGCGAGTGGTGTGTGAGTGTGCACTGCGGTGGGTTGGAGCCCCATCCTGGGTACAGAAGATGGATGGATGGATGGTTCAGAGCTTTGGTTACATCATGAGGCATTGCGATCTTTCATTTGACATGCTTTTGTTTGCTGTTCTACTTGACATAATGGGAATAATCTGGAAATGCGTTGATGTTTCTTTTTGTTTTGCCAGTCGCTGAAATGTCTCACAGCTTGTATCCACATCCATGAAACATAAAGGATGATTTTCATAAAGCTTAGTACAGCAGGCCTTTTCCTGCTGTATTTGTCTTTCATATTCTTTTTCTTAAAAGCTTCATGATCAACTTTGCCCTTGCTAAATCCTTTTTTTGCATGCTCCTGCTCCACACATGCCTGCCTCTTCTCTCTGACAGACCGAGTGAACAATTTCCCCCCTTTGCCTCGCATTATACCCCTCAAACCCTGCTTCTACCAGAATATCGATGAGGAGATCCCCCCCCAGCACCGACAGCTTGTCCGCAGGGTCTACAACCTCTGGATATGTGAGTGGTGCATCCCCTTAGTTAAGCCTTGTCCTACACAGTTAAAGGTAATTCATACTTCATACATCATTGTGGCACTTGCACAGTGCACGTGACCTAAACTTCATCATCAGGAATGTCTGTGCAGACTGTGCATACAGTTCAGATTTAGAGTCTAGTGGACTGGTGCGCATCAACTGCCCATGTGCCCATGTGCAGTTTATTTTGATTATTTATTATTGTTTTGCACAACACCCAAAAGTACATTGCTGATGTGCAACAATACTTGGCGATAGACAAACGATTCCGATTCCGATTGTGCAAGGAATTTACAGTGCATGACTGTGCGATTCCAGTAGGTGGCAGTGCAGGATTTCACAGTGCAGGGGTCAATGTAGAAAGAGTAGAAGAAGAGTGATTGTAATTATGGACACTTTCAGTGAGCAGCTGTGTGAAGAGTTGCGGAGGTACCTGCATGGTCTGGATAAATATTGGTGTACACGTGTCAACCGCAGCCATCTGCATACACGGACAAATGCAGTATGTATACAGAAGTACAGATAAATTTAGCATTTTTACACTGTAATGGCAGGTGGAAAATTTAAGTATGAACTAGGAAAAAGACTTCAGGCTCAATCACACCTGCTTCAGTTCAGTCTGAATTAGACCACTTCTGGTTAACCTTAATAAGATGTATTCCTTATTAATTAGACTTAATACAACTTAGTTAGACATAGTGCTGATAAGTTAGACCTTTAGCTATGTTTGCTCTCAAGCAAAACTAAACCTAAATCTGAATTGGATTATTTGTTTTTACATTGCTAGCTAAATCAGGGTTTCCCAGTTCTGGTCCAGGATTGCTATTCTGTAGCACAGTTTGCAGATTTCCCTGTTCAGAAACACCTACAGAACCTGGTAATTAATTGATTAATATGTGTTTCAGCAGGGAAATCTGTGTTGGTTTCTGGCCCTCCGGGACCGGAATTGGGTAACCATGAGCTAATAGATTAGTTGCTGAAGACATCATTCATATGCTTACATTTCATTCACATGCCACCAGATAAAGCTAAACGTTAAAGAAATCATAATATAAAAAAAAGCAGAGAGGTCAGCAAGACTCTAGATCTTTCCCCTGCTGTGTTATGGAGATGATAGCCCTTCCCCCTGCTGTGTTATGGAGATGAAAGCCCTTCCCCCTGCTGTCTTATGGAGATGATAGCCCTTCCCCTGTTGTCCTGCAGTGTACTCGGCCACCCTGTGCGTGAACATTATCTCCTGCATAGCCTGGTGGGCAGGCGGGGGTAGCGGTGTCAACTTTGGCTTCTCGCTCCTCTGGCTACTGCTGTTCAGCCCCTGCAGCTACACTTGCTGGTTCAGGCCTCTGTACAAGGCGTTTCGGTGAGTCTCTGCTGGAACAACGGGTGGGTTCAGCACTCACAGGGTGACGGAAGTGATACTGACAGGTGTGACATGGCTCTTTCTGCAGGGCGGACAGCTCATTCAACTTCATGATGTTCTTCTTCATTTTCTTCGCCCAGTGTGTTCTGGTCGTTATCCAGGCTGCTGGCATTTCTGGATGGGGAGCTTGGTGAGTGTGCAGGAGCCTGTCCACTTTCACACCTCCCTAGAGGTGCACTTGTGTATTCAGTGTTGTGGAGAAACGGCCCAACCAATGCCAGTGTTTGTCTCTCTGCATCCCGGCAGTGGCTGGATTGCTGCAGTGATGTTCTTCAGCCAAAACACGGGCTCTGCTGTGGTCATGCTCTTCTCGGCTGTGCTCTTCACTCTGGTGGCTCTGCTGATGGTGCTGATTCTCATCAGGGTGAGCCCAGTGTGGCTGCAAACGCACACTCAGACACAGGCGCTTGACCATGCACTGGCACGCTCTCACTCTGTGGGGGGACACTAACACTAGTGTCTGTGGCAACACTAGTGACAAAAAATCTCTTCATGAACCATTTGCTGTATTTCTTGACCCCACTAGATGGTGCTCTCTGTCAAGGGCACCATCTAGTGGGGCTAGAAAATATAGCAAATGGTTCATTTTGCCAATCACTAGCTAACATCCTGCGTTTATCCACTGAGAGAGCTAAAGGATCTTTTCCTATTTGTCGCGCCCCAGGTGCACCGCCTGTATCGTGGAGGTGGGGGCAGCATTCAGCGTGCACAGGAAGAGTGGAGCACTGGCGTCTGGAAGAGTGCTCCTGTCCGGGATGCTACCTTCAATGCGATTTCTGGCAGTGGGTCAACCCTGCCCCAGTACCCAGCCGCAGTGCCTAGTTACCCCGACCGCAATCCCTGGTGATTCCCAAGTCTCCACTAGGTGGAGAATGATAGCATTCCCTATACTCTGAAATTCTGAGGACCCAAAACATGGACACAAATACATAAATGAGCTTGTGAGGACAAGGGCTACTTAGGAAAAGAATGAATAATGGCACATTTGAATACTGTTGCTTACAGTTGTTCAATAGTGATCATTCCAAACACGACTTATTCTAAAAAAAATTCAATTTTGACTATGAAAAAGACAATTTCTGTTATTTTCCTGACTCTGGAGGGTCATATTCAAGCATTTTCCTTTCAAATCCTGCAAAACTGGAGCCTTCTTGTTAACTATAAATACAAGAATTGCATAGTAGGCTGGGAGTTTTGCAGCTTTGTTTACTTCTCTAATTATTGAAAATGTGATATTATTATATTATTATTATTAGTATTATTATTTTATTATTAAATTGATGTATTACGGCTAGTGCCTCTTATTGCTACTGGTGTTTCTCTTGCAAGTCCAGATTTAAAAACCGTAGCCATGCCCCAGGTGAGCGCGGACATCCTGTCCTCGTGTCTCTGCATTCCAGCTCTCACGCTTCTGCCTTTCCTGTAGACCCAGAGTTTGCCTTGTTGAGGCACAAACTTCACTGTGGTGTGGTCTCGACATGGAGTTGAGGAGGAGATATTTCGGTACTGCGTTCAGCCTCCTTGGGCGCGTGATGCTAGAAAGTGGCCTTTGGTGGGATGATGTTTCTCTGCTTTGCCTGTCCTCGTGCTTGTGTCTGCTGGTGGTCTGGTCGACATGGTGCCTCCACCACACACTCTTCATCTCCAGGCCTCCCCACGTCAGCGTCATGTTCACACTGGCTTGTTGGCTTCAGGCACCTACGTGACATTTTAGATTTACTCTAGATTCTGTCTGGATTTTTCATTTGTGTCGTATTATTTTTTTGAAGTGCGATACTAATCAGGAAACTACATTCCTTAGTACTTTTGACTGAAATGTATTATTTTATTAAAATAAAAGTAATGTAACTAACTGTGTATTCTTATGTTGCTATTTAGAAGTTTTTGTAAGAAAATGTATTTGTGGCTGCAGTTCTTTATGTTCTTTAGATAGGGACAGTTATACTTTTGGTAAATCTTACTTTGCTGGAATTTGCACCACAAGACGCTGCCTTTTTCTTCCATCCGAGTACGATGTGAAGGCCCAGACTGAATAGGGTCCCACTTCAATCGCTGGGCAATTTAGAGACACCTGTTCACATCACCAGTTTCCAGGATGTGGGGGGAACCCAGAGACGGTCCATGCACACATGGGGGGAATGTGCGAGGGTCACACACAGGGCTGGGGGGCGGCATTAAGAGATGGGCCATGCACACATAGGGAGAATGGGTGAGGGTCATGCACAGGGCTGGTGGGGGGCGACAGAGAAGGGCCATGCACACATGAGGGGAAAGTGCAAGGTTTTTGCACTGGGGGGGGCACATTGAGAGATGGGCCATGCACACATAGGGGGAATGTATAAGATTCGTGCACAGGGCGGCGGGGGAGAAATCAGAACTTGAAAAGGGTGAGAGCCTATAGTGCTAACCACCGCCCCACCACAAAATACACAGACAGTTCAACTTTCTTCACACTGACTCTCACGGCTTATGCTTTTTAAACATGCAAGTCCGCCCTGCTTATCTGGGGGCCTAAGGACAGGATAACTGACCCTCATGCCCATCAGAGCATGTTTCTGTGGGACATACTGCACCCTGAATGACACCCCTGAATGGTAGGTGGCACGGTCAGTAACATGGGACGGTTATAGGCTTCCGAGCGCCTAAAATAAGTGCTCTAGCTAATGTCAGGAGAAACCGGCATGTCTCAGTGTATCACTATGGCGGCACCCGTGTGCCGGGTTGTTGAAGACAGGGTGCTGCCTTTGTACCTGGGCTTTTGCACAGAAAGCCAATAACGTCCAGCAACTACTTTTAGTGTTGCATCATTCTCAGGAGAGGCATGATGTTACCTGTTGCCTAAGTTTCCTAGTTCATAATCCCAATAGGACATGTTCATCTGTCTAGACCTGGGAACATATGTATTTTGTGAAAAACATGAAGGTATTAATATTTTTATTTTATTGTAATATTGCTGCTATGTAACTGTGCTGAAAATTAAAATGACGTCCACAATTTTAATTTCAGATGGAACCTGAAGTGACTGACCGGGAAGTTTACCTACAAGAAACTAAATGAGAGTGTGACTGCGCCCATGTAATTGCCAGTGTCACAGTTCAGCAATCCAGTAATAGGTTGATTCCACGTGAGGGCTTTCCATCCATCCGCTAGTCCCTCATGTCATTTACTGTCATGGGGAGGGGGACTAAAGCCGAGCCTAGGTAGTATAAGCCACAGGGGAGAGGCCCATCCTGGGGCATATTTACACATTGTGAGCAATTTAGGACTGACAGAATTAAGAAAAAAAAAAAAAAAAAAGAAAAATACAGCACAGGTGGGGTGGGATTCAGTCCCCCAACCTTGGAGATATAAAGCAACAGTGCTAGCAGCTGAAGCCCCCTCTCTCCTGGGCTGTTTTGATCCATTGTTTAGGATTTAATTGGCTAGATATTTGGCTGCAGTTTAACCCAATTAACTGCAAAAGGAGGAGCTCATGACAGCAAACCACTAACAGTGAAATGTCTTCCCTTGACCTATGCTAATGAATCGAGGTTCATAGGACAATGGGTCATGTATACTGCTCAATATTAGCACCTTCTAACATTGAGGCATCCCTTCTGTACATATTCTGTACACGTATACTACACTACCGTACAATGATTTATATTTTTATGAAATGCACAAAATACTAATGTTACTACATATCTGACATATGTTGTCCCTGCTTTATTCAGGTGAGGGACAAAACACAAGAAATATGTTACTGAAAAGAAAAAAAAAAGCTTACAAGAATGCATGTAGTCAGTCAGAAGTGGGACTTGGTACTGAGCCCAGCCCCACACAGCTTTTCCAATTAATGCTTCGGTTGCATCTGAAGTTTAATGACACAAGAGCCGGTTGGGCTAAAGTGAGAAGACAATGGGAAGGACCTTAAACTGGCATTTGGACAGACAAGACTTCCATGGACTCTGGCTGCTGATAAAAGTCTTTCCATTGCATGTCACTGCATTCTGAGAAAAGAGAGAAAAAAAAAAAAAAAAAAAAACCACAGACCCTAACTCTGTCTTTCCTGCCACAACTTCCTGGCAGACCTGTTCAGCTGTACATCGCACGTCTGAGGTAGAATGCTTGAGGGAATGAAGATGGCTTCGTCGGCTTATTTAGCCAGTGCCCCCGCCATCGGAGATTGCATTATAAACAATGACCCAGTAGCAGGCAAACTACAGCCGGCTTCTAATACGGGTCCAGTGTGCGAGATGTAACCCGACACCCTTGCTGCATTATTCACGTACTTCAACACAGCTCAACACTGCACGCAGGCTGCATTAGCAGGGAATGCATTAATAGGTTCACATTCTACCTCAGCACAGATGTAGGCATACAGCCTGGTTATGCTACATCAGCCTTACATCTGCCTATCAAAATCATGCCTCATAATTCTATGGCAGTGGTTTGAACAGTATTGGTTTGTCTCTTCGATCAGCGTTGCTCACAATAGCCAAGGTGAAAAAGTCTGAAAGTGTTTAAGCACAATCTAATCATTCTGAAATGAAATTATATATATAAATAAATTGTGCACACCAGTAAAACACAAGTAATGACAAAATATACAGCAAATTTACCAAATGCACCAAATATCTCAGGTAACACAGGACTGAGGTAAAATGCTGATCAAGCTTCCAGTCTATTGCAGGACTTATTTACATAAACAAGATTACACACAAATCGGCAGTTTCAAGACACCATTTATGCTAAATGTCACTGGGTTGCCAAATCCATGTTTTTTTTAAAAGTACTTTGTAAGTGAACGGAATGATCTTTCTCACTGCGCTGATTTGTTCGGGGAGTGATTCTTCGTCTGATCCGTTCCCCGAGTGTACTATACTGTGCGGAGATACCCCCGCTTTCACAACTCACCCGAATAATGGCGACATCTGAAAGAGTTGGTATGTCACGGGCGCAGGGCATGGTGCGGACGGGAAGAAGGTGGCGATCCACTTGTGACTCAGACAAACAAGGGTTTATTGCATTTACCAAAGAACACTGAGGAAAAAAACTAATAACAGGACCAAAGGGAGTCAAAACAAAAACCAGGGAAAAAAACCACAGATCAACTAACTACAGAAACCGTAACTAAACACAACTAGGGAGCAGGACTGGGTGAACCAAGCAGAGCACCATTAGCACAGAAACCCAATACATACATCACAGTCAATGACTCCATAGGGAACAGAACAGTATCAGGTACTTAGAGTTAACAAGATAACGCAAGACAGGTGGGAATAATTAACAAGGATTGGCACAAGAAACGAGCAACGGGTGAAATTAATAATAATGAAACCAAGGAACTCGAGGAAACAAGGAAATAGAATCTAAACACTAGAGAAATAAAGACAGATAAAATCAAGGGTACAAAGCGCAAAAAAAAAAAAAAAAAAAAAACATAATACAAACCACAAAACTCAGGAACTAGAAAAACTAATACAAATGAATCACTGGGGAACAAATTTTCTACTAAATACAAAAACAGGTGAATGGAATCACGTAATTTAAGGATATGAGCTATTTTAACCACATGTATTTCATACTTGCGAAAACTAGTGCTAACCTCAGCCAGTGTTTCCCAACCCGATCCTCAGGGACCCCCAGACATTCCACGTTTTGCTCCCTCCCAGCTCCTGAGCAAAAACGTGGACTGTCTGGCAGGGAGCTGGGAGGGATCAAAAACGTGGACTGTCTGGGGGACCCCAAGGACCGGGTTGGGAAACACTGACCTAACCTACCAGCTTAATCTGTTATTTATCCAAACGCTTAACGGAAAACCCCCAAAAAGTCACATTAGGATATCAACCTAGTATATATATATACATATACATCAATAATATTTATTGTTAATATGCCTTAATAAATTCCGAATATGAAAATAATAGATGGCTAATCTTTTTTTAACTGGGAAACAGGTTAAAGAGTGTCGTGTAAATCCTTCCATCCATTCATTTTCTGTACCATACTGATCCAGTAGAGTGTCACTGCATACGGCATAAAGAAAAAAAGGAATTAGCCATTTCCTACAGAGGAAATGCTATTATTACCCTCTGGGGACCCCAGACAGAATACAGTATGTGCTAAATATTCATCATTACTTGTCTATAATGCAAGATGGGTAGTTCTTGCTAATAAGAAAAAATGAAAAATAGATACTATTGAAAAAATTATTTTATACAGGTTTTGTACAGCATTTTCTTGTTAGAATTAAATAGGCCTAAATTATATTAATTACAATATCAGGTAACATTTCACCAAGAAACTTATGAGTCTTCATGAGAAGCTGGAAGAAAAACTGGTAATGCTTTATTTAAAGCAGTTATCATAATGCATTATAGATACCTTCATTATGCATTATAATGGTCAGTATAAAAATTAAGGACACATTATAGTGTATTATAGGTGAGAGCTTCATAGAGCATTCACAATGCATAATAAACATAGCTATAATGTGTTGTGCCTTTTTATAAATAGTTATAGCTGTGTTTATAATGCTTGATGAATGTATAATAATGCATTATGACGGTATCTATAATGCAGTATAATGACTGCTTTAAGTAAATATTAATGAAAAACCTTTTAAACAGATCTGAATGGGCATCTTCTGACTACTTGTAGATAGGTCTGTTGCGATTATTTGAGCTAGCCGGGATTATTTTTTGCATAATTGCTAGAATTGTCTCCATTCACCTGTATAAAAATAGGTGAATGACACAGAACCATCATATCTCTATGACTATTTCAACATAGATTTCTACCGTGTAATGTTTGACTGGCGCTTGTTTAATGCTCTAGAGTGGCGGTGTGCTTTACACCACTGCATTGCACTTGGTGATGTAAGGCTTGGATGCAGCTGTTCGGCCATGGAAACCCATTCCATGAAGTTCTCTACTCACTGTTCTTGAGCTAATCTGAGGGCCACATGAAGTTTGAAGGTCTGTAGCTATTGACTCTGCAGACAGTTGGCGACTTCTGCACACTGTGCGCCTCAGCATGCGTTGTCCCGCTCTGTGATTTTACGTGGCCTACCACTTCCTGGATGAGTTGCTGTTGCTCCCAATTGCTTCCACTTCGTTTACTAACAGTTGACTGTGGAATATTTAGCAGCGAGGAAATTTCACGAATGGACTTATTGCACAGGTGGCATCCTCTCACGGTACCACGCTTGAATTCACTGAGCTCCTGAGAGACCCATTCTTTCACAAAAGTTTGTAGAAGCAGTCTGCATGCCTAGGTGCTTGATTTTATACACCTTTGGCTGTGGAAGTGATCGGAACATCTGAATTAAATGATTTGGAGGGGTGTCCCAACACTTTTGACAATAAAGTGTATGTCCCTGATGGCTGTCCCTATTAAGCTGCAGCATAGTCAGTATACAGTAGCATGCAAATGGGACAAAGAACTAGAGAAATGTACGTTATTTTGTCCATTTTCTTCTGATCCTTTTTCTTCTGGCACGTCGTTAATCGCAATTATTTGTATGACAATTATTCGAAACCAAAAAATGTCTTGATCATGACAGCCCTACTTGTAAATTGTCAGGAGTAAAACATGCTATTCCAACCTGTCTGACAGTATCGTTGAGGATAAACAACTTTAGAAGCAACCCCGTTCACCGTCATAATCAGAAACAGAACTTCATCAATGTCCAATGTTTAATTTTTCATTTTTAATTCACGAGTTTGTGTCATAATTTACTATACTTTCCACTAATATGTAAAACTGAAATTCAGCATGCCATCTTGTTTCAGTGAGCAAATCAAAGACTACTGTACAGTTAGAATCCGGAGTCTCTGTGCAGCCGGTAAGATGTGCTTGTGATGGCGATGGAATTATGCGACCCGTGGCAGGTCACCTAAACACAGCCTCCAACACACAGGCCTGCTTTCTCCACAGTCGACACTTAACACGATGAAAGCCTTTTGTAGCTAGCATCTGTACTGAACATGGAAAACTGTTCGTCGTTAAGTCTGATCTCTTCTGAACTGTGTAAAGAATGTCTGTAATAGGGAGAGACGTGCTGATCCAGAAGCCGTCGTGTTTACTGTCCGTGGCCAAAGCACGTAGCGGACAACTGACTTGAATGTAAAAAGCAAACAACTTCAAATTTATATATATATATTCATATAAACCAGTTAAAAATGTAGCCTGGGGAGTTTGATGTCAGAAGATGTGGATTCCTCCAGGGTTCCCACCGGTTTCCTGGGCGGTGTCTGCAAGGTCGCCGGCTGCCTCGCCCTCGGTAAAGCTTGACTTTTCCTCACTGGATGCATATTTTCATAGATGGGGTTCTCTGCAGGCAATTAAGAGAGGCGCCCTGGCTCATATTCATATTAAACTGCTCACAAGAAGTACGAAAACCTCCCGGAAGAGCTGCCTCACGTTCGGGCAGCCGAGTAGCGCTGAGAATCATGTTGTTAGGTTCCGAAAACAGAAACCAGTGCACGTAGCGTTCTCGCTATGTGACATGAAGCGCACGAGCAAAACACTAATTTCGGTTGCTATCTCCTCATCTGTCTCATAGAACGTAACCACACACCCACCTACAGAGACACTCAGCCTGCATGGAGGGGCTACAGAGGAAAACCTCTGGCCTCGTTCCTGTAAGTCTGCAGAACTTGTTTGTTCAATTTGTCATGTAGCCTATGTTTCATACAGCCCTCCCGGAAGGTTACTTGAGTTGGCTTATGATATTAAATTCTGAGGGTTTATGATTCAAATACATGAATCAACAGAGTACATAAATACACAAACAAACAGAGAAATCGAGTTTAAATACCTCCGTCCACCTATCTCTATTGTCCAATCGCTCTTGTATTACTGGAAAATTCATCTACTTCATGCATAGAAATAACCACTGCTCCGAACATCCATCATTGGCATATGACGTTGCAAAACATGTTTATTAGTGTAACAATTATATTTGATATCCATATATCATGGAATATTCATGTACAATGTAACAGGAGTAAAATAATGCTTGCTTATTTTATATGGGATGAAGTATGATATTAATGAGTTTAATTAACATGCTTCTGTACCACTTTCTGTGCTCATATTTCTTTACTTTTGACTGTAGCGTTTGTCATTCTCACACGTGATGCTGCACATAGAGGCCCTATTGTTATTAACTAGGCTCCCTAACAAAAATAGTAAATGGAATGTGTGCCTGTGTGTCAGGCGAACGTGTGCCTGTGTGTCAGGCGTGTGTCACCCACCTGTAACCCTGCCTTTCATTCTCCTGTATAGCATCCAGATGCAGCCCACTGAAATCCCAGCCAGCAGCACAGTCCCAGCTCCCAGTGTCACCCTCATCGGCCAGTTTGCACCTTCCGGAGGAACAACTGGGGGAATATAGGGCACAGTTTCGTTGGCTACAAAGGAAAGGAAAAGAAATCATTTTAACCAGCAATAACAATAAAGTTTTTCAGTAGAAAAGTCAGATTTATGTGTTTGGAGAAGCAATGATTTAGGCTGTTATACATGGAACTAGAAAATAAATGAAGTGCTTATGAAATGACCGCCGCTCATTTTGGACTCATTGTACCATTGAGTTCCCTTGAAGTGTTCCTCATCTGCAGTGGAAACAGGATGTACTGCACACAACCCTTGTTGGTCTACAGTACTGCTTTACACATAATTAAAATAGAAATTGAACAATGAAGCCTTTACTCGACACAAAAGTGCCATCTATCGTGGAAGCAAGAAGAAATCATTATGAAATTGACCGGGAACACATCTTATTGTGTTAATCGTCTCATGCGAGATGCTTCTCATGTGCACTGAAGTAAACCAATGGTGGAAATGTGGGAAATGTGCCTAAGAATCACTGGAGAAGAGTATCTGAACAATAGACTTAGTAGCTAGATCGTAACCATGTAATTTTAAAGGGAAGTAAATAATCCCTGTTCATTTGGTAAAGCTAAATAGACACAATGAACTGTATCCTGTATCAAGAGGCCGATTCTCAGACAAAAAGTTCTGAAAATATCTGAAGTCAAAGAATCCATGATGCTGTCAAGGTGAAGCTCAGGGAAAATGGATGAGTGAAATGAAAGAAAAACAGACTTCTGAGAATCACCTGTCAGTACAATGTGCTGCATTTGTTTAAAACTGAAGAAAAAATAATCAAATTGAACAATAACTACAGGTGAAGTCATATAAGAATTTGAAAATTATTAATTAATTTATGTATAATTATCTTTTCAATGTATAATTTACATAAATATTAATGTCTTCACAAGGAAGAGAATTGTTCTTTTTTGGCATGATGTTTTGACTATATATTAAAATAATGCATAAAAGCATTCAGTCTTACAATAAATTTGGGTTGACCACTTAGGAGGTTTAGGTCTCCCCCCATTTAAGGGGGTCCAGGGGGTTGTATTGGCTGATTTTGATTATGGGCGGGGGGGGTGTTACCACCCCCATCCAACACATTATTTACACCCATGCTTACAATAATGACATTTTGATCATGTTTCCTTGAAGTTGGTCAAATATTGTTAAATCATCTTGGCAGTCAGTAAAGACGCCTGCTGAAATGTGAATGCTTCATTAAATTTCAATACAGATATTTTGTTCACTGATGCATGTTTCTGCATTTTCTGTGTTTACCAACACTTACTGATACTGAGCTTTGTTCCATTGCTGCAGATTGATTGAAGGTTTGGTATCTCTACAGTCACTTGGCAGAAGTACCATCCACTGTAATTCTGGGTGACGTTTTTCAGCTCCAGCATGGACCAATTGTCCCCCGTCAACTGGTCTACCTCCATCCCATTGTTCTTGGGCTTCGTCTCATTGGCGGAGGCCAGGCTAGAGGAGAGCTGTATTTGGTTTGGGATCTTACAGGTCGGCTCAGCTGTTTGGCCAAACCACCATGTCACCCTGAGCCGAAGATTGTCCCTGAATGTGTAACTGCAATTGAAGATAGGAGAAGTTCCTGGAGTGGCTTCCCGTGGCCCTTGAGGAGCGAGAACATATTCCGCACCATACGCGTCAGCCAGGACCGCTGAGATGAATACTGGACGTCCAGTAAGATGGTGGCGAATTTGGGGAACAAAGATGAGTGAAGGTGAAAAGGTTAATACAAAGATCGGACACCATATGTCAACAGCATGTAAGGCACACAAAATCATCTTATGCCAAACTGCGCTGTAATTTCTGCCACACTATGACTCACGGAAGAACCTCTGGCTCTTTTTGAAGTAAAATACCATTACGGAGAGTGGAAAAAATGCAGTCAGGGCAGTATGGACTTTGTTCCTATGCTAACTTCAGCGTCTCAATTCCAAGCAATGCAGTGTTTAGTCACTTCCTCATAAATAAGTATGATAACGTGAATTCCATTTGTTTGGCAACTTGTTCAGGAAAATCAGAGTAACTGATAAAGGTACTAGAAACTTCTACAAAGATAAAGGTGAAATCAGACATGCATGATGATATAATACAATATTTTTAATAGCAATACAAACAAGTTCTGCAAATATCACAACGTTAATTTCAATTGAAAATGTGATCATGAACACATATCTGCTTGGAAAAAAACTAGCATAGGTTTCTAGTAACCGTAACACAATAATTGGTCCTTATAAGACTGTATCTGTAAAAAACAAATAACATGGTATTGTAATGCTTACCTTTTAACTTCAGTAGACAAACTATTTTGAGCCAGACCTCCATTGCAAAGCTCATAAAAGGGTGTGAAAAGGGGTCATCTTGGTCCCACTGTGTCGGATCTGTTTTTATGATGACGCAAATCAAGAGAATGAGTGCAGAGAGGTGGTTTGCTAAGTGGGTTCTTGGGGGTGGCTGGGAGGATCTTCTCATAGACTAGAGAGAGCAGAGGGTGACTGAACGAAAAGAGACCAAGATACAACTGCAAGCTTCAGGTTGAGTGAATGGAGGTGAATCTATGTTCCCAAACACAGATATACAGCCTGCTGCTGAAAGGGTGACTGTGATGGAGAGCTGAGTCTGTACACTGTTAGGAAAAAAGTACCAAGTCTTAAATTTTAGGTACAATTACTTGTCACTGGGGCTGTACCCTCAAGGGTTAGGCAATTGTACCCTTAGCTGTAGGTAAATTTACCTTTTAAGTAAAAAAAAGAAATTAATCCATGATGTATGCCTTGGAGGTGTCTTGCACCTTGGGTGTAACACTGATTTGCTTAATTCATTATGAATCAAAATTCATAATTCAGCGTATGTTTCTAAGTATATTTTCATTGTGGTCACGAGACATTTGTAGTTTCGAAAGTTTTTGATTGTCAGTGAGATTAGGAAAAAACAACGATTAATTAATAAACTCTCCAGCACAAACATATTTAAGCACGTAGAAACAAAACGAATCAATGTGCATGTTTTTAGTTGACGAAATATGTTGGAAATTACAAAATGAAAAGGATATTGCATTTAAAAAAAATATGCCAGAATAGTGGAAATGCACTTAAATATATTAAAACATTGCCTTCCACAGGTATTTGATTGTATGTAAAACAGCGCTACAGATGTTTAAAATGATTAGCTACATATTTGTAATAACGATAGCCCTATGTATAAATATAGCGAATAAGGTCTTAAGCACTTATCCAGCCAGCCAGCCATCCATCCATCCATCTATCCATCCATCCATCTTCCAACCGCCTATCGACTACTGGCTTGCAGGAAAAAACATTAATCTGATTTTAAATTGCGCCGCTATATATTTAACTACATTTCCCATCTTCCCCGGCGTTGACAGCTCGTACTGTTGCGCAATATACGCCATGGACCAAGGTTCTGGAGGAGGGATGGTGCAGCACGTACTTCGGCACCATCAGTACCACCCTGCTTGAATGCGGGGTACAGAGACACAGAAGAACAGCAAACAGGTCGGACAGAATTAGGCCACACTGATAATACGGACAGCGACATGGATGATCAGAAGGTAAAATGGAGCCGGACGACTGGGTGTGCGGGATAGGCTGTGATGCTACACGGACAAAGAAAGGAAACGAAGGCAATTTAGAATGACTGTTCGCTTGCAAAAGGATAATCAGTTTTGGGTGGGAATCTAATGGAGAAGGAATTTATGTGTGAGGTCTGAAAAGCAGCAATTGTTAAATTAGTTTGCAGTAATTGCCCTTCAGTAGTTGCTATAGGGAAGGTCATTATGAATAATCATGAATTTGCAGCTGACACTATTGTTTCTACCATTAAACTGACTCTCTGTGCTGCTGGGAGGCGGCTCCGCCTCGCTGTGACAGGTCCTGGACGCGACATCGGTCCCTCCTCCTGCGCATTAGCGGGCTTCCATTGTAGACATATGCCGGGGACTGCGGCGGTGACACCGGGAGGCGTGCTTCCCGTCGGGGCTTAACTTAAAACAGCGGCGGAGGAGAGAGTTTAATGTTTGGGGGGTGACTGGGGCACACCTGAGTAATTAGAAAAGAAAGTTCTTATTCATTACGGGGGAGGGATGAATTCATCCAAATTAAATATTGGGGGGTCTGGGGCGGGGGGGTTGGGGGGTCTTACATATCCCCCTCTCCCCCCACCCCAGTTTCTTCGCCCCTGACTGAAGATCCAGTAATAAATCCGGAGAACGCATCAAGTGCAATTTGCTCTCCCTGTCAAGTAGATTTTATTTCTAAAAATGTAGAGCCTATGGATACGTGGAAGCAGTGTGGAAGTTTATAGTGTTTCAGGGTAGGGCGTTTGTCCGCAGTTAGAAGGTATGCAAATGTTTATTTATCTAACTACAAATTTAAAATGTTATTTGAAGTGTGTTTATTTTTATTAAAGGGTTTAAATATGCATTGCTAGATCTGCTTCCTCTTGGACTGACGAGGCAATAAACTCATCAAAAATGTGTACCTGGGAATAACAGGCGGGGTTTAGTCTTTAGGATTTTGGTAGTTTGACAGTAAGGGTGTTTTTTTTTCCTGTTCTGTAGTTTTATCAGATGATTTGCAGATCAGGTGTGTGGGTTGGGGTGGGGGGGGGAGGGATGCAGGGTTATGACAGATATGGAGATCGAAGATGGAGGATGGTTTTCTATGGGCAGTGATGCTGGCCAGCTAGCTTGAGTTTGTGGAGAGATCCACACAGCTGTAGGACGGGCTGTGATTGGTGGCCAGTGGGATGTGAAAAATACTAATTAATTTTATCTATACATCCCCATTTTTATTTATCATTTTATTTTTGGTTTATCTTTTACAGTAATGCCTGTATTACTGTTTTACTTTATATTAATATGCATTGTAGCTAAAGGTTCAAGCAATGAAGTGTTTTGTAGCCTGTATCTCTTTGGTTTCTCTATGTAACACGTTTGAGGAAATGGAATATTTAACTTCGAGAAGTTATTCTTAAGATGATCATCTATTTGATTTTGGGACAAGCAGGGCAAGTTGGTCACCAAGTTCCTGTCTTATGCTGTTGTGTGCACTTGTCTCAGGAATCACTTAGGAAAATTACCAACACACTGGCTCTGAAGAATGAGGAGATCCAGAACTTCATATCTTCGCTGAAGCAGAACTTGGAGAACGTCGAGGTACTGACATGCATCCTTCTTTGGGGACATTTACCACGGGTGCCAAACCTGACCTGACACAGGGGGCTACAGTTGGGATTAATTCAGATTGAAATTGCTAAAAATTTTTATCCATGTTGTACTGAGGCACTGACATTTCTTGCACTGACTGGAGAGTACTGACGGAGAGTTGGGTTGTTTTAAAAAAAAATAAATAAAGATGGATGGAATCTGATGCCTCCCTGACAGGCGAATGCTAACCGTGCTCAAGAGGACCTGGAGGGTGAGTTCAGCTCGCTGTACTCAGTCCTGGACGAGCTGAAGGAGAGCATGGTGACCCGAATAAAGCAGGAGAAAGCCGCCCGACTTTACGAGCTGCAGGTGTGTTTGCTGCGTTCTCTCCTGCTGATTCCTGCCACTGTCTGCATTGCTGTTTGCCAGAGGCGGAGATCTCTGGTCTAGAGAGTACAAATACAGACCAAGATTTTGTTTCAACCAAACACTTTGTACTTTGTGGACCTGAAATCTCCACCTCTGGTTTTTGGTAGCTGACGCTGGAGCTCCAGGTCTGTACTGCCCCACGAAGGCGAAACGCCATAACTGCACGTTTTATCAAAATGGGGTTATGGCTGAACTCTGGGGCCACTTAGGTTCTGCTTTGAGACAAAATTCCTTAGTTCAGCTGTGCTCAGTTTTGAGAACAGCACGCGAAGATTATAGTAAATATAAAATAAAACTAAAGTAAAACCAAGGTGAAACACCCTTTTTCTCAGTTTCTGTATAGTTACCGTGCTTTACCTTTGAAGGGCAGGATACTGAATAATGTAGTTGGAAGGTGGATGGATGAATGACGGCAGGACCTTTTGTGTGGGAGCAAAAAGAGATCATTTTTAGCACTGATTGGGTTTGGTCTGTACTTAGTACTTAGTACCGGTTTGTCTGTTTATTCCTGTGTTTTTCCCTGACAGATAGGAATCAAGGAAAAAGATAAGCATTAATTATATTGCCTGTGGCATGTGGTTGTACTTCAGCTCTGTTTATCTTGTGTTCGCCTTGACCTTTGCCTGCTCTCTCAGAACCAGGTGAGCACATGCACCAAAGCTCTGGAGAGTTCAGAGGAGCTGCTGGAGATGGCCAATCACACACTATGCTCCTCAGAAGTGGACGGCTTCAACCAGGTGGGCCAGCCCAACGAGAAAACACGCCTCATTCGGTCTGCTTATGCTCCAAGAGCTGAACACTGAGGAATGTTTTCTAGATTTTTCATAGCCACCAAAATAGAGACACTATCTGAGTTCCAGTAATTAAAAAAATGCAACAGTTACAAAAATCAATATTTAAGCAGCAGTTCTATATGTGTTATGGGTGAGTGTAGAGTACACCAATAATCTGTGACACACTTTAAAGAGTTCTACAAGCATTAAAAATACACCCCAGATCTATGTTGCAGTGTATATAGCAGAGTCAGCAGCAGCAGCTGCACAAATCAGTGTCTGTTGCTGAGACCTTGGTTTTGCACTGTGTGTTCCTTTGTCGCTTATACCGTGATAGGCTGCCTGTGAGGATTCTGAACCTGGTCAGGTGAAATGAGCAGAATTACAGGCTGCAACTCTGCAATCTCTTCAACTTTCCTTCTATTTCTCTTTGTCTTCTTTCAATTTATTTGCTTCCAGGCTGCCAAAGACATAAAGGATAGGTATAGTATATCAATTATCCGTGTTTTATTAAGCGTCAACCCATCACCTTGTAAACTTATGGGCAGATATGAAGAATCACACAACCATCTTTGAGCTGGTGTACAGTAATCTGTAAATGGGCTGTAATCTTCCTGCACCAGGCTCGATTTGAAAACAAACAAGTTTTGTGTTAATCCATTCCTCAATGGGGCAGTTTTTTCCTCGTCTCTTTATCACATAAGTAGAATTTGTCTAGGTTTGCTTTCTGCTTTAGATTCATGCTGAGCTATTTCTGGACTATTCCTGGCTAATATAATAGCGTTTGTGTCTGTGTGTGTACGTATACACAGTGTGACGATGGCCCCCGCCTTCCGCCTCTCACTGAAGCCCAAGGTCAGTGACAACATGAGTCACATGATGGTGGATTTCACTCAGGAGAGAGACATGCTACAGGCCATCAAGTTCCTTCCAGGTCAGTGAGGCCCATTCATCCAGAACGCTGTCTCTTAGCTAACTCAGTTCAACTAAACTCAACGTTATGATTAAGTTATATAAGATGCAGTCACAGATTCTGAAGATCTTGTCTACTGGACGATACACCTTCCTCTTATTTATCAGTCCTCTGTATAAGTCATTACGGACACAGAAAACCCCTCTCTGTCCGTTCCTCAGTTCCGTCGACCCCGGAAATACTGGTGTCCGAGTGCCAGGTGTGTGATAACACGGTGACGGTGGTCTGGACTCTGCCGGAACCCGACACCAAAATCGATCACTACATCCTGGAGCATCGTCGGACCAATCACGAAGGCCCGCCACGCGTCCGTGAGGAGTACCCCTGGATGGTGGTGGAGGGCATCCGCCAGACGGAGCACACGCTCACAGGTGACCTCATGGCCTTCAAATGCAACTGCAGCAGGCTACGTGCACGCGGAATGAACAGCCAATCAGATGCGGTAATATTTACAATCAGCCAACTCAATAAAGAGACCCACTCCATATTTAGCAATGAAGTTCTGTTATGCTAAACGGTCACCAAGTGAAAAATCACAGAAGGCTAGACAAGACCGCGACTGTGCTTATGACTAAAGCCTTCCATACTCACATTTCTTGTATCTGCCGTGAAGTGGTCATTTTACATTCGACTTCAAAGATCTCTCTCACCCATGTGGTCCATTTGGCGTAGGAAACTGGATCGTAAATGCCCGCACGAGTCGGAAAACGAATTTTCTATTACCGTTGTATTAGCAAATGATCACTTTTCTTCTTTTTAAAGTCCATAGTTCATAGAGATGGCTGATGAGTATTTCACCATGAATAGATATATTTTCTAGATTTTTTTTTGTTTGTTTACCAGTTACTGTGTTCATAGAAACCCAATCCAAATGCTGAACACCTTATTATTATTTAACATTTAATGTAATTTAATTAAGTTACATTTTAGAAACTGAACCCTTTAATTTAACTGTCCTCTACACTCTGTATACACATAGGCTTTAACACTGACTATGGTACTGGTTTTGCCTACATAATTCTGGTTAAATGCACAAATACGACACGTTAACAGCCAGCCTAATGCCACTGTGCGTGTGCTGCCCCCTATCTGCAGGGTTACGCTTTGACACGCGCTTTATGACATTCCGTGTAAAAGCGTGCAATAAGGCCGTGGCTGGAGATTTCTCGGAGCCCGTAACCCTGGAAACCAATGGTGAGTTCTGGACGTCAGCAGGACCTCAGTAATACAAATATACATTTTTACTGGTCCAGCAATACAGTGGAAATAATGCACATTGGTGAGCTACATGATCTGACCGGACTGCTATGGAGCTGCACCAAGACTGAAGGTTGAACAGAACATTCTAGAATATTAAAAAATAGCTTAATGCCCTTTAGTAGTGTGTATGTTTAAGATAAGAACTGATGTTTAAAGGCATCAGAATGAGGTACTAAATATCAATGCTACTTAAAGTGGTCGCAAAGTCACATTAAGGTCACTACAAGGTTATTTCAAGGTCACTACAAGGTCACTACGAGGTCAAATTTGGTAACAGAGGAGACGTTCACCTCCTTATTGCATTTCAGCTCACACTAGGGTTGGTAAAGACGAGTTTCTTTCTCAGAGTGGAGGTGGTGGCGGAGGAGAGATGGAAGACACTGTGATGGGACCCACAGCTAAGTGTAGGAGTAGGAGGACCCACAGCTAAGTGTAGGAGTAGGAGGACCCACAGCTAAGCGTAGGAGTAGGAGGACCCACAGCTAAGCGTAGGAGTAGGAGGACCCACAGTAAGCGTAGGGGATTGGCTGGAATGATGTACAGTTTAATGGACTGCATTCTGATCAGGGATAAGATCATGTGACTAAAAAGAGACACAGTGCTGTTTCTGGAGATGCTGCGGGAGCTGCATACCTCAGCCGTGGCTTCGTCTGTCGCTCTAGCCTTCCTCTTCAAGCTGGACTCTAGTTCGTCCCACCAGAACTTGCGGGTGGAGGACCTTTCCGTAGAGTGGGACAGCAGTGGCGGGAAGGTCCAAGAGATGCGTAAGGAGAAGAACAGGACCAGCTCACCGATGAACTCTCCCGCCAGGTCCGAGTGGACTCCGCACAGCCACCGCGACAGCGCCGTCCAACCGGCCCTTTTGTCCGCGTCCTTGATTCTCTGTCCCCTCGTTTGCCCTCTCCCCCAGGAATGCAATGATGTCTCCAAAGAGGGCGCCCTCGGCCCGAGTGGGTCGTGACCGGTTCACGGCCGAGTCCTACACCGTGCTAGGTAAGGATCGGACCGGGCCAGGCAGGGGCAAGGCCGGCTAAGCTTCTGGGTCACTCTCCTGAACGTATGTGACTAGCTGTCCTTCTAGTGTCCTAATGGACCCAATATGTCAGGATCTGTTCCAGCCCTGCCTGTCACTTCCCTGTTTGGCCAGTTAATGTCACCATCCCAATCTGTGTTCCCCTAGTGCCCCTTGGTTTTCACCATAGTATGTTTGCTCCTGTGTTTCTTCTGGTGAAATGTATTTGCTGTGTTTGTTCCTGTGATGCTCCCTGCTTTAGTTCTTGCTTTTTACCGCCCTGCCTTTGCTAGACTCCTCATGATTAATTTTTTCTTGTATTTTTGAGTTGAATGAAGTCCCCTGTTCCATAAAGCCGCAGCACGGATCGTCCTTGCGCCATGACACATTATTGTTGTATCTATCCCCCTAACGTCTCAGGAGACACCATGATCGACGCTGGCCAGCACTACTGGGAGGTTCGGTTCGACAAAGAGAGCAAGGCCTTCGCCGTCGGGGTGGCCCTGCGGTCCCTGGGCCGCTTCGACCAGCTGGGGAAGAGCAGCGCCTCCTGGTGTCTCCACCTCAACAACTGGTTGCAGCAGAGCTTCACGGCCAAGCACAACAACAAGGCGCGCACCCTGGACTGCCCCATCCCCGACCGCATCGGTGTCTACTGTGGCTTCGAGGAAGGTGCGCAAAGCAGATAAACCGTGCTATGCCTGATGGCAAGGTCTCACATTCCACCCATCCATCCATCCATCCCGCTTATTCAGCAGAGGTCTTGTGATGGCCCAGGTAACACAAGGCACAGGGTAAGGGACAGTCTGGATGGCACAGCAGTCCATCACAGGACACAAACACACAATCACATACACAATATGGAAACTTGCCAAATGCTCTATACTGGAGGACGGGATTTAAGCCCCCAACTTTGAGGCCGCGATGTTCTTGAAACGTGCACAGATCAATAAGTGACGTATTATGAAGCCATGCAGTATTTCAGTGAGTGGGATGGGGTTTACGTAGGTCACGCTCTGCTTTTTACTCCGCTGACTTGAGAGTAGAGTTTGATATCTAACTTGGTCCCGGCGTCTTCCAGGGGTTCTATCCTTCTACAACTCCAGGACCAAACAGCTGCTGCACACGTTCAGAACCAAGTTCCAGCAGCCCGTCATACCAGCCTTCATGGTAAGCGGCTCACGCCTCCGCGTTCCTGCCTCACCCGGTCCGGGGCTTGCCGGCTCTTACAGCGGCTGTCCCTCTGTCGCCCCCTGCAGGTGTGGAACGGCAGCTTCTCAGTGCAGACGGGGCTGCAGGTGCCCGGGGTGGTGCAGAGCGGCCAGAGGAGGAGCAGCGGCACCAGCAGTTCAAACGCCAGCATCAACTAAACTGAGGCCCCTGCCACCGTCGCCGGTCAGACTCACCCCATGTGGGCCCGCCCCAGTTCTGAGAGTGATCCAAACCCATTTCCCATCACTCAGAACTTTTAACCTGCTCCTGCTAGCGTTTGCGTCCACTAACCCCCCTGTGGAGGGTGGGAGGGGGGGATTCTCCTAACTTCTTGTGCCTTTCAGCCTCATGAAACTCGAGTCACATGCACTCACGCAAGCCTGCATCGTCTACAGAGCGGAGTTTCATTTAAACCTGAAGGATAAAGATCGTTTTTCTGCAATTACATCTATTATGCGTGTTTGTCGTAAGATGTTTTCAGTTTCTCTTTTTTTCCCCACACAGTCAAAATTTCATGAGAAGGCAGCACAAGTACATGTTAAAAAAAG
The DNA here is from genome assembly GCA_026781145.1 of Hippopotamyrus pictus. Classification (NCBI taxonomy): domain Eukaryota; kingdom Metazoa; phylum Chordata; class Actinopteri; order Osteoglossiformes; family Mormyridae; genus Hippopotamyrus; species Hippopotamyrus pictus. The sequence goes on along the minus strand of JAODLC010000036.1, from coordinate 4,516,024 downwards.
CCGTCTGGCTTCTACTAGATGGTATTATTTTCGCTGACAGTGTGAAGGGGGGGGGGGTGGGGGGGTGAGTAGGGGAAGGGGGTTAGTCTATTCTAGCAGCACAACTTTGTTGGCTTGGTGTGGTTCAGTGGGTTTGGACACCGTGATTGTGATCGGATTGTGGCGCCAGTCTCACCCAGCTCGTCGCTTTGGATAAAGGCACCTGCTACATGTAAGAATGTAACTATGTACCTGTCTCCTGTATTGCAAGCTGGGTACGTGGGTGCCTGAATTTTACTGGTGTGCACCTGCTTTCTGTTCATGGGAATCAGCTGGGACAGATCCAGCCAGTGGTTGCCGGATTGACTTCACCCACCATTGGAGTGCACTGGGAAATTTAAATGCAAGAGCATTTTTTATTGGACCCGACTGTTTTTTTTTTTTTTAGTATACTCCACAATGTATTAAAGCATCCAAACTATGATATAAACTTGACTTCCTGATGATAAAATCTTGTAAATGCTTTAATCTTGTACTGTGTGTCTAGCTGGGCAAATAAAGCCAGACTGAGACAGCGTACGTTGCTGTACTGTGTGTCGATCCGAATTAACCAGCACGGCGTTCACCTCACCGTAGATCAGAAGACCGCGTCCGACACATTCCTGCAGCGTTTCTTATTACATACGTCTTTATCAGAGACATGAGGGTTTTATCAAAGACCAGTTAGGTCTCACAATAAATGAAAAACTTTGATGATCGTCTTTGACTTATTGTAACAGTACCTACTGTACATAACACTACTCTGTGAAAATATGCATGGCTCTTTAGTATTATTGGTTATATATATATATATATTAGATGATAACTATTATTATTACTATCATTATATTATTCTTCTTCTTATTATTATTATAAAAACTATGAATGAAATGAGAACCAGGAAATGCACTTAAGAGAACACATGAATATATGACCCACAAAAAGAGAACATTTGCAGCTAGACATTTCAGGTCCATCATTCTGGATTTAAGGTACTATTACAAAGTGATTATTTTGGGGGGGATCTATGGAGTTACATAACTTACTACTGTTACGCTCTGTCACGTAGGCAAGCGGAGAAGCAGGTGAGCAGAGCCGTAAATACGGGCTGACGGGGTTTATTTAGGGTAGACAGAGGCACACGTTAGGGTACGGCACATGACACTACAATGACTGATCTCCGGGATAGTGAAAGACGTGGACTCATATACACAGGACAGGTTGGAATTAACTAGACAGGTGAGAACAATCAGCTAGGAGTCAACAGGAGGTAATGAGGGGGCGTGGCACACACGAGGATCGTTCGGAGCTGATCGTGACAACTACTTAATTGATGTTTAATTTATGTGTCTTACATATCTTCAGGATTATGGATAATAAATAAAACAAATTTGTTTTCAATTTAATGAAATGCAAAAAAAAAAATAAAATCTCAAGTTCAATTTGTACAAGAAATTTACATTCTCAATTCTGTGCGCGTCTGCTGAGAGCGAGTAAGAAACCGGAGAAATGGGAAGTCATTCAATAAACGGCAGGTGGCCAAACACAAAGATATGTACAATATTTCAGTTAACAAATGATTGTGGCACTGATGTGACACTTACACTGTGATTTACCACCACTTACGGCACCCAGCAGATCTTTTTCCAACAAGAATCAATTTCCCTCGTCAATCTTCGCCGCTCCTCAGCGCTGTACTGGAGAGCTTAGCAAAGTGGGCACTTTCTGCTCCGTCGGATTGCTTCTGCGCCTCGCGAGGCCGAGAGCTATGGATCCTCACATATCAGAGTGTCTGCACTGGTGCACAGCGCGCATATGCCCAGCAAATCAAAAGGCAACGCAATGTCAGTGCAAGGTGTGTAGTCCTTCAGCCAATTCCGTGGGATCTCAAGGAAGACCTGGGGATTCCTTGCAGGAACGCTGGATTCGAAGAGCTGGGTAGATCACTACTTGTTCTCCCGTCTTTCTTTCACTTTCTTTTTAAGCTCCTCTGACAAAGCTATTCGAAAGAACAGAGATTTAAAAATATTTCAGTCCTCATGCAGTTTACTCTTCATCTGTTGATATCTTTCCTGAAACCAGAACTGTTTGATTAGATTGTAAGAAAAGATCCTAACAAAACTAACAACCTCAGAATGTACTGTATCTTTAGGCTTTAACGTTAACTTTGTAAAGGTGCTTGCTAAAGGTGGGTTTAGGTGAGTGTCTAAGGTCACCTCCTTAAGATTCATCACCAAATGAGATATTGGATAGGAAATACCTTCCCTGATTTTTGCAGGAGCAAGTAAATTCACTGAACAGTCAGTAAAATCAATGCATGCTTCTTATATTAAGCTGTGACTTACCGAGGGACAAGTCTCCAAGTGAAGTGCCCATGGCAAAAGGTGGTTTAGGAATGGCTTGCTTGTGCATGCTAGTTTTCGCGGACATTGAGGGTACGGTCACATGGTGCTGGTCAGTTCCTAAAGATCAGGAAATGAAGCAGGTTGAAGGTGAACAAGGGACACAAAACACTGTAAAGGAAAACCCATGTAGTGGGAGAGAGTATGCGTTACATCCCTGAATCACTGCATCACAGGGAACAGGTGAGGCTGACTCACCACTGGACTGTTCCTCACTGCTGGAATTACTGGGAAGCGAGTCCTGAACTGGTGACACAAATTTCTTCACTGAAAAGTCAAGAAAAACTTGTCATTCCAACCCTGAATATAACTGATATCTAAAAGTTGATTCGGCCAATGTCACTAAAAAGAAGAGAACACATCATGTAAATGACAAAAATTATTCTCAAAATATACACAATAACACAGACTGTCTATGCACCCTATACAGACTGTCGATACAATGGATAAACAGAGCCCACCTGCCCCAGTGTCTGCTGAGAGAACCCTAACCTACCACATGATGGTCTAATACACCAATGGGTACATCAATGCATACACCAGTTAGTAAACCGATGGGTACACCAGCGGGTACACCAGTTAATACACTAATGGGTATATCAGTGTGTACACCAGCTAGTACAACAGGTAGTTCAACAATTGGTACACCAGTAGGGTACACCAGTCAGTACATTAGTGGGTACACCAATTAGTACACCAGTTGGTAGACCTCTCATTATACCATTTATTACACCAATCAATACACAAATCAGTACACCAGTTAGTAGACCAGCTGGTACACCAGTTTGCAGAGTGGTTGTATTCCCAATGGGTACATCAGTCAGTACACCAGTTAGTACACCAGTTGGTACGCCAGTGGGCGAAGTGGTCTGTAAGTCCAGTGAGTACACCAGTGGGCACAGCGGTTTGTATGTCCAGTGATTGCACCAGTGTGCACAGTGGTTTGTATAACCAGTGAGTACACCAGTGGGCACAGCCTGTGGTGAGTTACGTCAGCTGAACAGGTCCCTCGTCTACCACTGCCAGACATCATGAGCATCTACAAGAATCTCTGTCTACTGTCACCTGCTAAAAGATAAATGACCACATGTCACTTGGTTGGAACCGCTCTGGAGCAGGTATTTCCCCTGAGCTGTTGATCACGATTTGATCAGCAGTCCTACCCGAGGCACAGACATCTCATTTCCTGAAATCAGGGCAGGGTGGCTGGTACCTACCAAACCTTGGAAGGGGGATTGGGGCACGTGTACCAGAGCTCGTGCTGTTGGATTTCGATGCCTTGGCATTCACTGCATCAGAAACACAGTAAGATCAGTGCTCAGTGTCAGCCAAAGTTTGATCTGACAAAAGGACGCTCCGAGGCACTGTGATATATGGTATCACTCCTGAACCTGAGTGGATTAATTACCTTGAGCTTGAACATCAGGTCGGTGGATTCAGTAGGATAAAGGAGTCTGTGACATGGTCCCAAATGGAGAGTTGTGTGCATGTGTTTGGGAGAGTGCCAGAGGTTCAGGTCCAGAAAGTAAAAATTCAGACCAAGACTTTGTTTCAACTGATGAATTGAGCATAAAGAGTCACAGTCACAGAGTAGCCAACTGGTTGGTTGAAACAAAATCTTGAGCTGGATTTTTACTTTCTGGACCTGAACTGTTCACCTCTGGAGAGTACTGCTTTAACTTGCTGTATTTCCATGCTGTTTTCAAGGTGCATTACTGCCATTTTACATTCACAGTCTGGGTTTGGTCAACCCTACTACAGAGGCTCATAAACACGGTCAGAGGCCCCTGGGCTGTCTTCTACAAAGTGGTTGCTACTGAGGGCGGATGGGGGTTGCCGACGACACTAGCTGTCGGCCAGGGGTGTCGTCACTGGGGTCACGGGAACGATACATGCTGTCAACTGGTGGGGATGCATTAAAATTTTATTAAATAAGGTTAGTTGAGCCCCCTTTTTAGCAAAGACCCCTGAGCACCGACGCCACACCTGCCCCCCCAATGGGACAGACCTCTAACCTCCTGAGATGAGGTGTGCAGGCTGACTGGAACCTACCTGTCTTAGATGGGCCCACTGGGACACAAGATGGATGGCGGGATTCCTGCATGTTGTTGCTGTCTGCGTCACAAAACACACTAATATCAGCACTCGCTGGTGTCAGTTAAGAGGGCCATGCCACGCCGTGCCGCAGACTGGAGTAGATAAAGGTCTGTCCAAACGTAGGGTTGGGTAAAAGCGGGTCAACCATACAGAATGAAAGGAGCCGGGAAGAGGGGGTGGGGCCGAGGATATTCACCGTCGTTGCAGCGCATGCTGAAAGACTTTGCATCCGGGTTTACTGTTTGTTTTCGGTTGCCTGCAGGATACATAAGACACACACAGGACAGTGTAGACTCCCCCCCCCTTCCGAGCACCTAGCCACACACGTTTGCACCATAAACTACTTTTTTACAACATAAACTACATATTCCTACTTTTACGGTTCAGCCATCTGTTTGATTCTTAATCCATGCTGATGAGAGCTGGAAATAGACGATCCTGTTTCAGGAGGTAACTGACTGAATGGGAGGAGCTACCTGAGGGAGGGGCTACCTGAGGGAGGGGCTTTCAGGCTGGGGCTTCCTGTGATGAACTCCAGTTTCTTCTCTCCATTCTCATCATTCTGCTGAACTAAAGCTAAGGGGGACAGGGGAGGCAAGGAATCAACAAGATGGCTTTGCAAGCAGCCACTAATTAATGGTAGCCCGGCACTTTACATTAAAACCCAAGTATCAGCATCGGACAACAGTAAATATTAAACACCCACATGGACAAATTGGACAGGTTTGTATATGTGTTTGTTACACCACAGAGTGGGATGTTTACACAGGCTGATAAGGCAAAGGGAGTCTTTCTACAGGCTTTGCCCACCACTACAAATAAACATGCATGCTTCAAGGCGAGCTGCTCACTGATGTTGTCATTATATATATTATCGAGGATGAAGGGCTGTAGGACTCCGGAGGTTTTCTCCTCGAGACATTTGATTACTTCATAGAGGCTGGCACAGGGAATCTAAGGCACACAAGGAAACAGGAGGGTCAGATGTGTAGGATGCGGGGGAGGGCAAATATTTATTTTTAGTTAAGTGGCACTTTGAACCCCTAGTTGTAGCATATGGTTAAAATGCAGGACATTTCTAATGTCGGCTAGGTCTAAATCCTAGTACCCAGCCCAGGAGAACCTAAAGGAAAGTACTTCAAAGGAAGTAAGTTATGAAACTGCTGCAGTGAGCAGACAATGAGGAGGCATCCTGGAGGGTCATGTGATGATTACATGGTGAAGGGGAGGGGCTAGGCCGCTATTCTTTAATTCAATGTTTCCCAACCCAGTCCCTGGAGACCCGCAGAAGGTCCACGTTTTTGCTCCCTCCCAGACGGTCCAGGCTGGGATATCCTGCTTTAAGGCCTTTGCCAAGTGTATGTAAACAAAAAACAACAGATGTTTGGGTATAATACATTTTTTCCAGTAAGGTCAACTAAATAACTTGAGGAAGTCAATAGCTGGTAGGTGGCCAAATATTTGAAATGAAATGACCTATTCTGAGGCTACTCAGTTTTCTCTTTCATAGCGTACAGCTTAAAACTATAGTAGCAATATCTTTCTTGCCGGTGATCATATCTGAACTGTGTCATTTAAGTGGTTGATATTAGAAGTAAAAGCCCTTCTTATCGGAGCGCCTCCTTCTGACAGTAAACTGCCACACCTTTCAGGACCCCTTCTATATATATTGTGTCACTTATACCACTTAGGTAGAAATTAAAATGAGAGAGAGAGAGCAGCATGACGCTGTACTCACTGGGGTCTCCAGATTAATCACAAATCCTCCTTCCGGCCTCCGAATGACACGGTAATGGTGAAACACCGACCTGATGGGAGATAATCATAATAAAGACTGTTGCTAATGCGGTAAATTCTGATTGTGTTCACTGTCTCAAGACACAGAGCCACGGAGGGAGGAGGGGGCAAACAGGTCGCCATAAAGAACATTCCGGAAAGGCTCTCCTTACCCATTCAGGTCCTGGCGGGTGGAGATGGCCATGGAGCCGTCCTTGCTTGGTCTTAGCAGCATGTTCCCACAATCTGCATACTTTTCCAGAAGACTCATGGCCTCCCTCCGAGAGACTTCATGAAAACACCTGCATTACCCAAACACCCCCCCATAGAAAACCAGTCACATGACTGGACATAGAAGAGCTCATTGGATACTGCCCTTATTTGTCCAGACAGTGGTGGGAAGAAATGTGTGACACTCACGCTGGCATGTCTGCCACTAGAGAAAGGTAGAGATTCTCTTGGGCAGCAGCTGAAAGCTGTCTCTCGCGTTCTTCTTCGACCACCTCCTGCAACATGTGCATTTGGCCTGGAAGCAGATTCAGGGTGCTGGGAACAGAGAGCTGAGACAGAACGAGGGGAAGTAAATCGTTATGGCCATTTGGAGACTTCCTTATTGTACATATGATTCAGTTACTGCCGCTGGTAGGATGTGCTAATCATTCACTGCAACAACACCGCAATGTACGACTTAAACATAAAGGTTGAAACTTGTTTCCATGGCGATGTCCGATTGCATTACTGACCTTTGCAACAGCATGGATGTAGCCCTTCCAGAGTTCACGATATTCTAGAGTGGGAACCTAGAGATGGGAGGAGTATGTGGGTCCAGCACAAGTAAAATGTGTAGCTATAGGTTGGGTGACCTTATAATCCAGGGGGGGACAACACTATGGGCTACTTCAGGTTTTACAAACTACTTCAAAAATCAAAGGCTTCTTTGCTTGGCTAAATACTTCAGTTCGTCTTGTGCTTTGACTGGTTTGTTTCCTTGATTAGAAGATTCATTTGGCTGTTTCACATTCACATTAGTGACACAGGCATGATTATAGGAGACTGACCAATCAGCACACAGCAAGAACTCAGCTCTTAAGTGAAATCCGGTCGTAGCACAATGTGTCTTCTCTAACATGAATTATCTGGTCACCCTACTATAGTAATGATTATGTCTTAACACAGGTTTAAGTAACAAATGTGGGGTGTTATCATTTTTCAGTTTAAAAACACTGTGCTGTGTATTTGCCCAAAAAGACCAGTATTTGAAGAGTTTCTTGTTTTAGCTTACGATGAAAAAAATATAAGATCAGGTTTATATTGTAAATAGGTAATTAAAAAAATAGCATGCACTGCACAATCTACAGCATGTAACATTAGACTATTGTTGGTATACGGCAGTACACAAAGATATAACTCAAAAACTATCAATGCAAGGTGACACCATTTCTCAATTTCTCTTGGTCTATAAACAGGTCAAAACTGAGATAAAAATACATAAAATGTACATCTGACTTAGGTATAAACATAAATCCAGCGCTAAAACTAGAATGAACCTGAAAATTACCCAACTCTGGCAAACTACCTCCCAGATGTAGAAACCGCTATAACTGTACTTCTGAAACTTCTTCTTCCTGATTTACTTTGATCAGTTTCCTCAAAGATTCCTACCACCATTATCACGTTATAAATGACACAGAACCTCATTATAATACTCCAGCCCAGCAATTACAGTACTCCTACATCTTTGAAAATCTCTCCTCTCCCAAACCACGTTTGCATTGACGTGCACGGCCTACGGAAGAACATAAACCAGAACAGTTCTGAAGGGAGATGCTGGTGGATCTATAGCCGCTTGGTATTACCGATTTTGGGCCTGCCTGTGCTGGAAGTCACATGACACTATCACTATCTGCCGGTGTGTGGGGCAAACTCACGGTGATTTTGAACTCCCCCTCCTTGGTGCGCAGTTGGAATCGAGCTGCTTCTAAGTTTCGATCCCGGCTGTTGTCATCCAGCAGGGAGATAGATCCGTCAAGGTCAATCCTGTCCACATACTGCATGAGGAGACAAGACACAGTCACCATCGTCACGCCGCTGACGTCATGCCGCCCGTGGTCCAGCCGCCATTCCTCACTGCGCTTTACACTCACCTCCACGTCCTTGATGGTGTTGTAGAAAAACAGGGTGTTCCCACACAGGGATGCCCAGAGACGCTGGGACACCTGGACAAGAAATCAAAGATAAACTACTTGTGACAAGAACAAAGGATTTAAAAAATGGCGCACGGGAGCAGAGTTTTGCTGAGGAACAAAAAATGAATCAGCATCAGTCTTTGCAACACCAAGAATGTGTAAGCAGAACCGGAAACACGCACAGGGGGAAAAAAGATCACCAGGAGAAACTGGTTAGTTGAGTCTGTTACACAACTGGACTAATATTTTGCTCCGTCTATGTCAGACAGCCTAGAAGCTTTGGAAGATCCCTGCAAACGTCATGGAGTGAACTAAACCATGCTTCAAGGAAACCTATTTCTCATGAATAATATTGTGTAAGAAATTGATTCATACTTAATTCCTCAAGTTTTTTTTTCCATTAGTATGATATTCAGTTTCAAGTTGAATAATGTTGCAAGTATGTCATTTGGATTAGATTCATTGTATTGTTTTTTTCTTTTACTAACCTGAAAAATAACGTGTAAATACTGCCTGCTAACTCACATTTAAACTGAAAAAAGATGGAAGGAAAATCTATTCTTTGTAAAGGTTCGCCCAAGTCCATCGAAAAGTGACAATAGGCAGTTTTGCGAGATCACTTCCTGCGAGGGGAAGGGCATTCCACCCTGGCACCGTGTCCTTATCGTCTCTGAGAAATCTACTGCCGTTATTCATTAACCGAACTGGGCACCAGACAGGGACAAATGCCACGTAACAGAGCAGGATCTGGGACATTACAGTAACACAGACGATCATTTACAAGATGCATATATGCAGTTTGAAAAGCACAAGACCTGTCCTTCGAAACTACCTTTACCTAGTTCAGCTTAAATGTATTTCACTGTCAAAAAGATATGAGGGAACAACCCTTATAGTAGTGTATGACAAGTGCAAATGCTTTAGCATTTTATTTATGCAACATATTTATTTTTTCCTGTGATCTTAACCTACACGCATGACAAAATAGCAATTCAGAATTTACGTTTCACTAGAACAGTAACTGACACTTACTGTATGTTTGTAAAACATACTACCTCTGGGAACAAAATACATTTCCGAAACATCTTATCTTAATTGTAGCTTCTCCCACAAGAATATTTCCCCATCATGTGACAGATTAAGTTGCATGTGATTTCTTGGCGAAATCATTATTACTGTCTAACTGGTTTCATCCAGTGATAACACAAACAACAACCAAAGTTCATTTCAGTCGTTCCTAGAATGTCAACAGCTAACCTGTGTGGAATGTAACCACCTTTATGAAGCTTTCTTACCTATGAGTAAGATTTAGAGCTCGCATGTAATGTCCTGGCAGTCGGATTCCTGAACGCACTCTGATTTCTCTATCTTCGCCATCAGCACCCTCACACTTTATCAAGTTAAGGTACCAGCGACCTACAGCCAGTACTACCAAGTTCAATTTTATACCTTCAGAACAACAATGCTTTACGATTTTGTGTTACCGTCCATTGCGATATGCTGAGCAGTTTTTGGTAATGTATCCAGAAATGTAATAATGGAGGGTCATACAAGCTTAAGCACCCTAGAAGGGTCCCCGCCCCGCCCCTTTTTTACGTTTTCTTTTTGCGCTAAATTGCTGAAGTTTGTCCATTTCGATTGCAGCTAGCTGACGTTAAAACTAACTAGCGACACTATCACTCACCCAGCACACGACGTGACGTCAGAAAGCAACGGAGCTGACTGGGGGCTCCCGGTATTCAGAAATATTTGTAACGTAAGGAAAACGTCATAGTGAGTGCAATATTAAAATATAGAAAAATAAAAATAAGGGTGGTTACGGGGGGTGGTCTGCTTGGTTAACCCCCTATGACGTTGTTCCCATGTGCTTTGCCCAAATGCAGATGTGGTTATTAATCTAGGCCAGCATTAGCGTGTTATAGAGTTTAGGTGACCATGAAATCCATTACAACGTGTGTATGGGAAACCCCGAGGATGACGAAAAATGATTGATGGAGTTTACGTTTGACTAAACACAATAAATATATTATTATTATTTTTACAGATGATGACAGTTGTAAATAAGTTGTTTACACGATGTAGCTGTCAATCCAGCGACCAATTTTAGTTATAAGTAGATAATGGATATTTTTGAATGCTAAATGTAAGTAGGCCTATGTTAAATCTAAGAAAGAAATAATAGGAACTTGATTGGCTGATTTGTCGTCATTGGAATTAGATGAGTTTTGATTGTTAGTGACCAATTAACACACACTTTTAGAATCACAAATTTATATATAAAATCATGATATATAAAATATATTAAAAATACTATATAAAACAAATGACTAAAACATATACCTTTTCTTTACCTGACCTCTTTTCAAGATAACCTTCGTAGTAGCAATGCGGTATCTGTCGCCTTTGTTGCTGTTTCGATTGTGGATTTGCCATCGGAATCCCAGGTTAAGATAAGGCAAAGTGCTCCCGAAAACACGTACGTCCCACGTTCCTTGATTATCGGAAGAAGGCGAAAAAAATTAATTCTTCATTGCGTTTTGACAATAAATCCTCCAAGAGATACACTCCCCAAAGAAAACGCATGAACTATTCGGAAAGTACGCCTGAAATAACAAATCTAGCCAATCCTTACTTATGCCACTAAACTATCCCAAACAATCGCCTTTAGACGATTCTAGCTTCACATTACTCTGCTCTGATCCAGATGTCAAATATAGCCGCCGAAACCATGAACCACAAACAAGTCATGCAGTGTATTTACTGACAGCCCATCAGTCTCAACAGGCGTTTCGGAAAATCACGCCTAGAAATGACCCCCCCACCCCTCCTCCCTGGCCGGGAAACACCTTTCACAAAATACATCGACCTTCGAAAGCGATCTACAGCACGACTGAACAAATATTTTAAATGTGTGTAATTTGCTTAAAAGTGTAATTAAGCAAATTATACAAATGCATACTGACTGTATACTAATTATACACTACTTACCATACTAACTAATTTCTTCTGTTGTTCACGGGAAAAAGTATAGGGTTATAAGACTAGATTATAAAATTAGATTAGATAGAACTTAATTGATCCCCGTGGGGTACATTTCTTTATGCAAAAGCACAGAAAAATAAATAACTACAGCAAATATTAAGATATAAAGATCATTACTTTGTGATCAGACGTACGGGGTTGTATATCAGCACACATTTATTTCACACCTGTTAATTACTGCGGTGTATGTACACGAGGATGGACCACCGTAATTAGCGAATAGATGGTGGGCGGCACGTGGTTTCGGTGAGCCGCGGAGAGCCGGGGAGAGACAGCGAGAACCGGCGCCGCTTCGCGAGATAAGACAGAAATGGCAGAGATAGCAATCTGTCGCCCTCCCCCGACTATAATGGGTCGCAACTGGAGCACAATGCTGCGTGCAGTCGCCAGATGGAGATGGGAGTAAGAGGAATCCGACGGACAGACAAGGGGGCGGGTAAGGCAGGGGGTGTCTGAGCTTTAGGGGAACATACTGATAGGACGAAACAGATGCGGACCGATGGGGTATGTATCTCCGCTGACATGTGCGCTTAGTTCATTGTGGCCATAACGTTGCAAATTCCACAGTATTGCAATGTACATTCTCACGCCACTAACTGAAATGCTAGACGTTTAAGCATTTATTTCCCTGCGCCACCAAGCTATGATAGCCGCGGCAGCTGTAAAGGCTAAATCTGCTAAGTGGCTAATTCGGGAAGCGCCGATCGCTCGACCGCCACTGTCTGCCCGCCGGAAACCGGAGAGATTATAAACTAAAGATGGTGAAGGAGCGCTGCAATTTAGTAATCAGTGTTTATACTTATGATCTGCGAGTAAGTTCGCTGTTTGGATTTCATAAAATCACATTGAAAGTTTCGAGTGGGAAAAAATAATTATTATCAGTGAAGTGCAGAGTGACAAGGACGGGAGTGAGGGAGAAAGGGGAGGGGAATTGACATTAAAGCAACACAACAAGGAAACTAGACTGCAGATAGACGCCTTCATTTTATGTTTTTGAATAATAGCTAGCAAGCTAACTGTCTGGGCTGGAAACTCCAACTCCGTGCGGCGCTCGCAGCTGATCGCCGAAAAGCAGCCCTGCCGGACCGGAACCGCACCGAACCACGGAGGTTTACGGCGAAATGGGTGAGGATTACACGATGTTTTAATTTTAATAAGTGTAAAATTAATCATTAGCAGGCCTCGTGCTGCGGACAGAAAAAAATGAAGATTGCCTGTCAGCAAATCAGCCGAGTTTCCTATACACACAATAATAATTTTAATAATTTT
>JAODLC010000036.1:4446554-4473966 GCA_026781145.1 Hippopotamyrus pictus | reverse complement strand
TACACCACACGTCATCAAGTTACTCGCAAAGTTACCCCGATAAGCCAGTTACCCCGCTTCGTAGTACAGGCCACAGGTCTAAGAGTCCAGCAAGCAAAATACCCAAGATTAACCTATGAGAAGAGACCAATTAAACTAGCTTGAAATGTCCCATAAAACAATGCAGTCACCCTAATTGAATAATACAGTTTTAAAAATCAATATAGAAATAGATGAATAGAAAAATAATAATGCAATAAAGCAGCTAATAAGAAGACTGATGGAAATATGCTGTCAGACAAATAATAAGAACATCAACTATTTAATATAGAGAGACGGCAAGAGAGAGCATGGTATTCGGGAAAGAGATTTGTGCTATTCGAAAGTTCCATTTCTGCACTTTTCATTAAGCAATTTCACTGTAGAAAATGCAAGCAAATTGAGGAAGGAACAGGGAAGAAAAATATCAGAAGAAGATGCCACGTTAAAATGGTGTTAAAGGGCAGCGGGATGTTTTACTCCACAGTACAGTGATTCAACAGCTGTTTGCCATTCTAAAGCAAGGAGGGGTTCGGAAAATGGAAGCATGACAGACCAATACCGTTTCCCTTGTGATCTTAATTAAAGATTCTCGTTACATCAGCTGCAGGTCCAGAATAAGAGCATTAAATCATCAGAGGACAGTGCCGTGAAATGCCACAGGAAGGGGTTTAATGAATCATGAATGTTTGGAGGAAATATCAAAAGGGAAGCAGGGTAATTGTTTTGGGAGGCTTCTTTCAAATTCAGCATGCAGCCATCTTAACATCGACTGTTTCCGTGCTTTATGTGGCTTCTGATAATGTATAGTGTGCATGAATATGGTGAAGGGACTGGATAGGAAAATCAAACAAGCACTTTCAAATTAGGCTGGCCTTCCTGGCACTTCAGCTAAATGGGTCTCTGTTATTGTGTGACATGTGGATTTCTACAGCTTCTTCCATGGTAGTGAAAATGGCTTGGAAAAAGTTGACTGTGGTATCACCGCTGGTATCGTGGTGAGGACAGGATTGTGTGCCTTTGTAGGGTACCACACGCAGGCTGGTTTAACCTGAGAGCAAAGCACTTGCAGCAGCAGGGGTAAGCTGACTTACCAAAGATGGGAACTATGATCAAAGCAAAAATTAGCGGAAGCAAAGCCTTAAAGCAGCAGGGCTTGTATCACAAGTTCCCCAGACTAAGAGGGAGCCCAGTAAGAGGGAAATAACGAAGGGAGAGCTCTGGAGGCAGAAGCCCTTTTGATTCCACTTCCTGCGTCGACGGTCTGCCAGTACCAACATGCCTGCATGGGCGGGGAATAAAGGAGCCAGACACTGCAGCATTAGGGGTAGTATAGAATACATCCAAAATGGCAAAATGAAATCTGTACGTCACGGGGACTGAGAAAAGTAGTTAAAGAACATCTGGTTAAATATTCCTTATAGCTGATTTCTTGGTAATACTCTCAGAAAATATATAGCTGTGGGGAAAGGGCAGTAAAAGTGTACAGAGATACAAGGCTGCAGAATCAGAGGACTATTGATTGTCTCCAATGGATAGGGCAGCGCATTCAGGATGCCTAGTACTCAAGGTTATATAAGACAAAGCTGCTAAGCAGCCTAATAGTTGAGGAAGAGAGCTGGAATCATACCTGGTTTGCTGTGGAGTGAGGGCCAATCAAACCCAGCACTGCGCTTCTGGCCAATAACACCAATCAAACCCAGCACTGGGCTTCTGGCCTATAACACCAATCAAACCCAGCACTGGGCTTCTGGCCTATAACACCAATCAAACCCAGTACTGGGCTTCTGGGCAATAACGCCAATCAAACCCAGTACTGGGCTTCTGGGCAATAACGCCAATCAAACCCAGCACTGGGCTTCTGGGCAATAACACCAATCAAACCCAGTACTGGGCTTCTGGGCAATAACGCCAATCAAACCCAGCACTGGGCGTCTGGCCTATAACGCCAATCAAACCCAGCACTGGGCTTCTGGCCAGTAACACCAATCAAACCCAGCACTGGGCTTCTGGCCAGTAACACCAATCAAACCCAGCACTGCGCTTCTGGCCAGTAACACCAATCAAACCCAGCACTTGCCTTCTGGCCAGTAACACCAATCAAACCCAGCACTTGCCTTCTGGCCTATAACAACAATCAAATTGGTTTCACAGCGGAACTCAAGCACATTATGTTTATAGAGAAAAGAACCTTAAGGAATAAGGTCTGACCTGTCAGTGGTGGTTTTATTAGCTGGAATTTAATATCTTTTGAGCTGGATAGTAATTCATTTGTGTGTTTTCTTGTGTACAGATGTTGCAGAGTCTGTACTGAAGAAAGGCTCCTAATTGGATATCCCAAGGCGTACAGTGCAACATAAGCGGTAATGGGCTTGCAAGTCATGAAATAGCAAGTGAACAGGCAATTTATCAAGGCTGATCAAATATTTGGATTTTATTTGCAGTTGCTTGAAAAGAAGAAATATTATGGATAATAAATGTCAATCAAATTGTGCAATGCACCACCCAAAAAGGCCTCATCTCTTTGCCAGACACTGGTATGGGTCACTGGTATAGACACTGGTATAGACTATGAGGGTATAATGATGCTACTCTTTCCAAAACTAAAATGGCATATATCAAATAGAATAACCAATATTCATAATAACCACAAAATGCATTATTTCTTGTATTAATCAAGACAACAGATGCTTGGGTTAAATCCATTTCAGTAATGGTTCAGCATGTGCCAGCTGATTATAATTCAGGGGGTTGGGTTATAACAATGAGGAGAATTTACAGTTTTGATGTAGAAAATGAGCAAAGAAGCAACTAGACACTCAGAGGAAGTTTTTAGTTTGATAAATTTCTATGACAACTGTGTCCACTTCCCTGCCACCTTGGCTTTTCTATATGTGTTTGATTTTGGATATCTACACAATTGGCCTGTCTGTTTTAAAACACTTACAATGACGTGTTAGCATGCATTTGGTATTTTAGCTGACGCCTTTTTTAGCTAGTAAACCGTGCATCGGGGCCTGTGTTGACAGGTGTGTGGCATGGGAGATTGCTGCTGCTTAAAACAAACATGGCGTGTCAAGTCAACAGTCAGAATAAGCTAATGTCAGGACGGAGGTTGGGGAAGGAAAGTCAACACAGAAAGAGACTCGAAAAATCCATAGAAGGGAACTCAGAATATGCTCTTGTTTACCAAGGAGTCTTAGCTTCCAGTGAAGGGTCTCAGTGTCAATAGATCAAGTGAAAAAAACACACTTACCGGATCCAAAAGTCGCCAGGCTCATTACTGGGAGGGGGGGTAGTAATATGAAGCAATGAGAGCAAAATGTAGGCCTCCGCTAAATGATATGGAATCATATATTAATACAGGCTATATTTTTAAGGACTAGGCTATGATAGTTGAGCTTCTGAAGGATGGATAACAGCTGGCCCGTTAATTCTTTTGATTTATTATTGCAGGATTAAGATTTTCTAGTTCTTTGAATAACTGGACGGACTGCAGTAAAGCTGCAGTTTTTACTCCACAGCAAGTTAACATGCATTTTAGCATTTATGTATGTATGCATGTTAGCATGTATGTATTATGTACGCATGCATGTTTCTATGTTAGCATTTATGCATGTATGTATGTATCTTTGTATGTATGTATGTTAGCACTGCTTGCTAACATACTCACGGTTCTTTGCAATCAATTTATAAATTGTGAGCTAGCTTATCCAAAGGTACTGCTGCTGACTTTATGCAGTGGTGGATCCTGACAAAGGCAAGATGGGCAATATATAGGCAATTGCCTACTACGGCATTTTCTGATGAGGTGCAGATTAAGCCAACTGATGCCCCCTCACTGCATGTTTCACTGTCATGTCACTGTCCCTCTGTTGTTGCAGTACAGAGGTTATGTTGGTCCTGTCCCGCTTGTTCCTGACCCTCACGCCTTCCGCAGCTGCTGAACTGTCCTAATAGAGATTTTGTTCCAGGCCTGCGCTTCCGTCAACTTCAGGTCTTACGCCTTTTCATTATTCTGAGTGTATACAATACTCCGCACAGTTGAGAATGTGCATCTCAGTATCCCTGCGGGGTTGTAATTTTCGGTTGATTTCCATTTTCAATGTACTGTTTTCCAGTTTACTTTAAAAACATTTTCCGTTCCAAGAATGTGTGAAAAAAATACATCAACAAGATATTTTATCCAAGATTAACCATGTAATTTACCCATTGCTGGTCCCATGTGACACTGGATGTGTAGAGAACATCAGGAGGAGGTACTGTCGTGCTGAAGAACATGAAGGCGCCATTAGATCACACTCAAGGTCCTCTACCGAGAACAAGTAATGTGCAGAGGTCGAAGCGAATGGTGTCCTAATGATGGTACATATTAACAGATAGCCATTTTGGTTTAAGGGGAAAAAAATCCCCTTAACTTCATCCAACCTTTGGCGGACGTTGGTGAGGCCCATTTCTGCGAACATGAAATAGACGATTACCAACATTATTGTGGCCGGTCTCCTGTTTGGAAAGCGGCTCCCTGCTATTTGATTAGTGTGAACGCCTGAGGGCTTCAATAAGGGCCTGCTTCCTTCCTAAAGGCGTGACGCTTCCAAGAAACAAGTGCGATAGAGGAACTATTACGTTTAGCGTTAACGATAATTTGAGACTTGTAAATTTAAATCTACTGGATAAGGGATTAAACTATCTCCTTTATATGCCAGTTAATTAAATTAGATCACTCAAATACTATAGTAGCTACATCAAATCAGGGCTTTTGGCCAATATATCACTGCTATAACCAGTATAGCAAAAATTACGATGTTTCCACCAATATTTTTTTCCTACTTCCTTCAGGAGAGGTATGGTGACCAAACCTGCACACAATATTCTAGGTGGGGTCTTACCAAGGAATTATATATTCAGCAGATAGTGTCATGGAATAACCTATTATGAAAGACCTAGATTATGTATTATGAAGTCAAATAGCTTGTGTGTGATTTACGGCAAGAGACAAGGCCAGCGAGGTAATAAATTTAAACACCATAAACTAAATACACAAAAAATTATGGCGCACTCATAGCTCAATTAAACAATACATTTTTAGACGGTTACAAAATAGTGCTTAATAAAAAATTATTAGTACGTGTGTGTGTGTGTGTGTATATATAAATATATATAACACACACACACAAAAATTAGTACATATGTGTGTGTATATACTGTACATATATATATACGCACGCACACACACACACACATATATATTATATCTATATACACACACACACACACACACACACATATATATACATTATATATATATACACACACACACACACACGCATACATACACACACACTTATACTTTAACAAAAAAAAAAACAAAAAAGACACTTACCTTTATGATTGAAATACAAAAATTAAGGTATTTCACTTAAATAAGAAAAACTGAAAATTAATCTTTTTAATCCTGGTTAAGGTGCATGTATCTTTGTTTTAATTAGTATTATGTACAAAAACAGAACTACATCCACACAGTAGATCCTGCCATATGCAAAAAAAGATCTTTATTACATTCTTTAAACCAGATACAGTATCCATTGTACAATAATATCACTAAATGTGTTTAATAACTTTTCAAGCTTTCTATTATACGCATCAATGGCTAATGTCTCTCAGTGGTTCTGTGTGATTGTGTGTATGTGGCGTGTGATGGACTGGCATCCTGTGCAGGGTGTCACCCAGCCATCTGCTCCATGCTGCCTGAAGTAGCCCCCCCCCCCCCATGACCCCCACCTTACAAAATGGATGGATGATTAGATAATATGTATTGTATACAAATCTAAAGTAATTATTGCATAATAATTATATATTTTATCATGTATATGTGTACATACATAAATACACATATGTACACATCCTCGAGAAGTTATTAAACACCAAAATTACACACAGTCATTATCTCCCCACCATTTTAAAATGTCAAAATAAGCTTCTAGGACAAAGTTCTTGACTAAAAAAAATAACTATTTTTGGTACTTTTCTCTTTAAAAACATTCTCCATAAAAAAATAGAATTACAATTTAACAAGACAAAAAGGGGAAAAAAAGGCTAAAACTGGAAATAAAAAACTGAGTAGTGGGAGATAAACAAAAACAATCCAACACTAAATTCAAAGAATAAATCCAAATTTATATTTTATTCGTGATTTTAGATTCTATGTCTTCTACAGCTCAGGCTCAAAAGACCCTGTAATAACATCGATATCAGACGAGGGTAAAGTCTTTGATAATTCTGTGATTAGCACTCACAAAAACATCCACTGTACACAGTGATCGAGGTGCAAGCTCTTCTATTCGGTGTAAGATGTGACGCTAGGCTAACTGGAGAAGACACCATAGGACAGAGAGCCTAGCTAACTCCCTGAGTGATTGCGTATGTGTACATTTAACATCACCTCCAGATCAATTTCAACAGACGTGGACAGACCATGTGGAGGACATTTATGAAGATTCCACTCTTCCAGTCTTTTATTTTCAATTGTGTCATTAGCTTAAATCATAATACTCGTTTCCATACACTTTTTATGCCGTGTTTGATGCACCTTCAGCTTCTGTCCCTGCGCCAAATAAGCCTAGGGGGGGGGCACCCTTGGGGTGTGTCACTCCCCAGCTCTGGGAATGGGAAAGACTGACTATTGCACAGTCCCATCACGATACTGTATGTTTGAGCACCAGACGACAGATCTCCTACCACGGACTCCGACAGTAAAAGGAACAGCATGGAGGACGCCACACTGTTCCAGCAGTGCAGAGTGAGATCTTGTGCAGCTGAGCTTATGTAACTGGACGGCATAGTTGCAAGAAAACACTCTCTGCTCACAATGCATATTTGTGATTGTCTAACCATTAAATCACTGGCCGGTCCTGCCAACTTGATATATCTAGAACTCGTCTTCGGGCTACTGACCGTTGTGTAATATCGAGCGTTTGTGTGCTGGAAGTCGGCACACGGGCGCATTCAGCACACCTCAGAGACGTCATCTAGGGAGGTTTCTATCTTCCAGCTGCATCTTTAAGCTCAGAAGTTGGAATCCGGGGCCCAGTGGACACAGATGACATCATCACTGGCACTCAGCAGTGCAAGACCAAGCCTGACTCATCACAAACAGAGCAGGGTAGGTACTAAATCGCTTGAGACATCTATCCCTATCAATTTATCCCTCATTTACTTTTGCACCGAAGAACACACAAGAGCCCAGGGCGACTCAGGGCTCTGTCAGCCCTCACATGTGTCAAAGTGGAATGGCAAAGCAGGACAGGAGCGAAGTGAGTGAGGAGAGACATTGACGCAACGCTGACCTCCACTCAAGATTTACAATGCAGATGGGCTCAATTAAAACTGCAGTCTGTTCTGAGAAAGGCTACCTCTGTCTCACTGGCTGCAGGGGATTTCTGTCACTCCCCCTCCGTCCCGCCTTCTCTCTCACTCCCAAAGTTTGAGTGCAGTTCGTCTTTTCCCGCCTCCCCCACTTCTGCTATTTTTATCTGCTCTGATTCCACGGTCCATAACTGAGGCTTCTGCAGAGGTGCAGTGCAGTGTGAGAAAGGACGGGGCCGCTCAGAGTCAGTCCGCGAGAAAGTGGCATTAAAACTTCCCGTCCTATCAGTCACACCGCTTACCGTGGCCCGTCGCCCCCACTAAGCGTCTCCGCTAAAGCCTTTTTGGCCGAGCCGCGCTGCTGTGATTTCCGGGGCGCCGTGCGACGACTTCAGGAGGGCTCCGTGCTTAGAGTGGCAATCCTGAGAGCTCTGGGGGTAGAGGGGAGGGGGGGGGGGAGCGGCGCCAGAGACGCTCCATCACCATCTTAAGCCCCCACCCCCCGAGGCAGTCACTGGGGGACTGTGTCAGCTCCACTATCTCGCCTGACCATCTCCCTCTGTCTCTCACACTTTCTTTAACGTTTCCTTGGGCACACACGTTCACAATAAGGTGGATTTACACTAATTAATAAATAAAAAGGTGCTTATTTTGGCATTCCCGGGCAGGAACAGGTAGTGGGTATGAGCTCGCCTACTGCATCTCGAAAAGAGCAGCTCCAATAGGTGCCTACTGAACATGCCCCAATGGACACAGGTCAGTGAGTTACTGCACTGCGCCAGTGCAGAGTGATCTTCCACCCTGCTGGTGCATAGCTGTCATCACAGCATACTGCCGGAATCCATCACACGGTGAGCTTATGTCACAGTGAACCTATGGTGAATGGTATCCAGACTTGGTCCCTTCATTTGTTCAGGGGATGAAATGGCAAAGAAAGGGCACTATCGACAATAGCCGGGCCCCGGATCAACAAACGGGCATCACAGAAGCACAGCCGTAAGGGAAACAGAAGACGGGTACATTCACGATCTGGGCTGGGGCTCTGGGGTACATTCGTGCTCCGGGGGTCATATGCGAGGTGAATGGGGGGGAACCACTTTACAGCCTGGGACATTTCTCCCGACAGCGTGGTGATATGCAGGGGACGGCCTAAGAGAAGTGCACCACCCGCATGTAACGGCTGCACTGGGTCGGGCGTCGCAGAAGAAACCCAAGATGGGGGCAGCTTGTCGCGATTTATTAAAGTGTTGCGTGCGGGATTGTCGCAGAGTTGCTGGTGGCGTTTTGGGTTTGTATAATCCTCCCAAATCGCTGTCTCTGTCCATTTCAACATCTCTCTCTCTCTGTATCCTTCCATCTTACTCTCTGATCAGCCTTAGCTCACGGTGGAGTCCGGGAAGGTGATTTCGCTCCCAAACACCTCCTTGTAGAGAGGGGGGAAACCGCACGCCGTTTCTGGGTGAACCAGGCGAAAAAACTCAAGCTTGTCGATGTGAAGGTTGCAAATGGACTTCATCATGGGCAGTTTGGACACCATCTTGGACAAAGAGAAAAAGGGAGAGAGAGTAGACATGGGTTTTTGGTTATTTTTTATAAGCCACCTAATACTAAAATGTATACTGTGATACTTTGCTGCATCACATAAGAAAATAAGAAGTAAGCTACCTTGGCCAGTTTTTCCTCACTAGCGCCCCCCCTATGGAGACAATGCTGCAACGCAAGATAAACCCTCTCTTGCAGCTTCTGAATCTGCTGGGTGTCAGTCAACCATGGTCGGTCTGGAATAAAAGAGACAGTGCATGTGTGCCTGGGGCCCCTGAAGCTCCAGAAGGCCCGGGTTCGAAGCTGCTGTCCCGTGTACCTGTGCATGAGACCTACCTGGGGACAGCAGGACGACGGCACTGAAGAGGGCCATCTCCTCCTCGGTGAGCTGCAGCCGGCACAGGCTCTTGGCCAGCTCGTACACAGCGCTGACGAGGTCGTCGCAGCCTGCAGGGGCGGAGGGGCATAGCTGTGTGTCACTCAGCCACTCAGCCTAATTTTCTATGTTTCCAGAGTCACTTCCCCGAGTTTGCCAACAGAAACGATGGCTGTCTGGTCGGCAGCCTTTTTACATGAACAACAGACACTCAAATGGTCCTAAGGGTCAAGTATGTTCGATTTAAACAAACTAGTAAAAAAAAATCATGCAACACAGAAATTATTAGTGAACATTTAAAAAAAAAGTTTCACTCGGGTAAGAAGAATTCTTTAAACTGCCTTTAAATTTGATTACAGGGTAGGGGTGTCATTAAAGATTTTGGGCCCCCTACTCAGACCAATCCAATTAAGCTCCAAACTCTTTAGAGCCCCTGTCATTCAGAGGCCCTTGGAATTGTCCCCCCCCCCCCCTCTTATGGGACAGTTACTACTGCGATTTAAAAATGTCATTAAATTATAAAACCAATGCGAGCATGACCACAAATGAAAGAGAACAGCTGAGGTTTCACGATGCCGGCTAATAAGGTAATGAAGTCTCACCGAGGGCCTTGAAGAGCTGCACACCAGCGTGCTTGCCATCAAAAAGCAAAGTGCTGTTCAGTGGGTTGTAGACTCTACACATGCGGATCAGGAGAATGTCTAAACATCCTGGGGGGGGGGGAGAGCACAGAACGAACATTAAAAGGGAAGCAAAGGAAAATGATTCACACAGGGCCAGAATAGGTAAATAGTATGCTAAGAATAACAGGCTCATGGGAGGTTTACTTACATAAACATGTCCTGAGGGCAGAATGAAAAATGACTGGTTCAGAGAAGTAACCAATCGGATTGTAGATGAGGTAGCAACTAGAGGAGGCCGGACCAACCAATCAGATGTCTCCCATACAATCTGATTGTTATCTCACTGAACCAATCATTTTTTGTACTGTCCTCAGAAAATATTTCTGCAAGTAAAACTCCCACGAGCCAATAACAGAGCAGTAGGGAGTCTGTAATTAACATGGAACGACTCCAAACATTTTGAACATAGAGCTTGGGAATATTTTTGTTTTGGCTCACATGCTTATACGGGGTACTTATAGTGACCTGCTTTGAGGAGGATGATCTGGTCATTCTGACACAGGTCCAGGAAGCCGGCAATGCGCTTGGCGAACTCCACCACGTATTGGATGGCGTTGGTGATCTGGTGAGCGCATTGCTGCCACATGGCCTCCGCAGACTGGAAAACAAGAGCGAGCCGGGGGCCACATCCGTTAATCCTATGAGCGTGAGATGCTGGTGTTAGTGACCGCACTTCGTCAACATGCCGGGGGTGTACCCTGAAGGATCAGCAGCGGGTGAAACAGAGCGACCCAGTGTGAGAGGAAATCTAAGCCTACATCATACGGCAGAGAAGGTTACTCACCGCGGACAGATGATTCTAAACAATGCTATGATCAATACAGTCCCAGAAAACACCACTTGTATGTATACTATGCATATAGTGCATCATCATAAAAAACATGCATCTCCAAAAATACATTATGCCAGGAGCATGAAAAAAAGTACAGTACTTTACAAAACAGACATAAAACCACGTCATGAGTCACCATTAGCACCCTTAACAGTGAACAGTTTAATGTTTTAAATGGACTTACATGGATTGTTGCCAGCAAGGCTATGTCAACGTCAACTAGACATAAACTAATCTCACTTTATATTCACAATAAAAAATTGATGTTAGTTAGCTAGATATACCTAGCTATCAATGTTGTTAAAATTAGTTATATAAAGTAAATCCATGCAAATTACCATCATGAAAATAAATGGTAACCAGTACAAACATAAATGGTAGTTAAATAGATAACTTCATAAGACATCTTTTCATTGGCCAATTTGATGTCAGACACTATCAGTAGATGGAGAACAATGGCTGTATTCCTATCTATAGTAAAAAGGCACAATCATCAAGAAATGAACACGGTTTTTACTCGTTTAGCGACGATATGAAGCACTGACTCAGCACTGTAGTCTTGTAGTACATCACCTTGCTCTGGTAGATACGGATCTCCTCGGGTGTGTACTGGTTCCACATGAGACTCTTCAGCTCCTCTGTGCTGTACTGACACGTCTCCAGGTGGGACTTCACCACACTCTGGGTAATGCGCTCTAAAAAAAAAAAAAAGGAGGAACTCCTTCCAGAAACCCACGAGACACGGATGCGCACAGCGTCACAAAGGCAGCCCTCGCTGAAGGGGACGACCCACCGATCTCGAGCAGGGAGCAGCTGGCGGGGGAGCCGTTGAGGAGGGAGTGTGCGAAGAGGCTGGGTTCGTGGAGAAGCTGATACTCGTGGTCGACCAGGCTGCCGTCTGCGAAGTCCAGGCTGCTCTGCTCCGGCGAGCTCTGCGTGGACGAGCTGCTCCCGGCGCTCCCTCCCAGGAGCTCCAGGGCACAGTACTCGCTGGCGCCCTCTGGTGTTAGGGGCAGGTCGAAGAGCAGTCCGTCGGGCAGCGTGGTGATGTCGTCAAGGTCGCTGAGGGCTGAGCCGGAGCTCCTGCTGTAGGCCCTACTGTGGACGGTGTTCTCTCCCCCGTCGTCCCGGACCCCGCCACTGCGCTCCTGCGTCTGCTGGTGCTTCTGGACCTCGGCGTAGAGGCTGTCTCGCTGCTTTTTGGACATGCGGCCGAACTTGACGGCTATGGCACAAAGACGGCAGGGAGAGCAGATTTCGTGGGGATGATGAGCATATGAGACATACCGTCGGTCCAGATAGACAATACAGCGCGGCCAAATGTGGGCTAAGGGCCACACTGAGTGGCCCAGTGACGACCGCGGTCTGCCTCCTTACCATCGCGACTCATCCCCAGTGCCAGGCACTTCTGCAGACGGCAGTGCTGGCAACGGTTGCGGTTGGTGCGGTCGATCAGACAGTTCCTCTGCCGGGAGCAGGAGTACATGGCATTGTTCTGCTGACTACGCCGGAAGAATCCCTGCGTGGACAAACCCCGTGAAGGAGTTACCGCGGCTCACGAGGGAGAGAGCGACAGGAAGGACCGGGAAAATGGGCCCCGCCCCGACAGAGCAGGTGCTGAGGAATATGTATCCATACACACGGTTTGTTATGGTTTGCTGCAGGGTGTAAACAGATCTGTATAAATGATGCAGGAATGTGTGGCAACGCACCCATGTGAAGCGCCTTGGGGCGACTTTATTGTGAGAGGCGCTATATGAAAATAAACGTAATTGAACTGAATCTCCATGTGGTGCTGTGTTCAAAGCGCTCACCTTGCATCCTTCACAGGTGATCACGCCATAGTGGATCCCAGATGATTTGTCCCCACAGATTTTACATGGGATTACTTCAATTTGAGCTGGAGATAAAACCAGAGGGAACAGGAGAAAACACTGATAACGTGGTCTGGAGCAAAACTTAAATAAAGATCCCCCCACTGAGCGTTCTTCTCCCCATGCAACCTATTGTCTTTCTTATAACTGCTAAAAAAAAAATCCTGTAATTTCTCTGCTTTGTTCCTGACAAGAAAACCCCTATAAAATCTCCTTACCACTATACTTACAGAGAAGTCAAGTTATCTGCAAGTGGAAATTTCAGCAGTACAACACCTTGTAAAGATTGCAGCCAATATATGCTTAGACCTGTTATCGCAGCGCCTGAATTAATGGCTGGCATTAAAATGACTCTGCAATGATGGTAATAACAGGCACCTTCAAGTAAGTCATGCGACGGTCAAACACAATAGTGCACGCAGTGCAACTGCAGCAGAATATTATCAGGAAGATAGAGCTTTATAAAGTAAGCATTCGAACCCCTGGCCCGGGTGCTGTGAGGCTACAGTACTGCCCACCAACCCACCTGCCTATGTTTACAGCCTTCATTAACAATGGGGTTCAGACCAGGACTGGGAATTAAGCTACTGAAAATTAATTGGCTCAAAAAAAAAAAAAAGAAATCTACGTGATTCTGTACACAGCTCACAGCTGTTGCTTTCTTTTCATCCAGTTAGTTACCTAAAAGGCAGCTCCCCCCCCAACCCATAACAGTACAGCAGGCCAGCTGCATTAGATAAATCAGGTTTTCTTGGCTCATCTTCTGTTTGAGGCACAAGTGGAAGCTACCTAGAAAACGAGAGCATTCCGGGCCGCACTGACGTGTCGCCGGGCCGCGTTGGCCTTTCTTTTTGTGGCTGCGCCTCGTGACGCAAGGCGTTAGGTAACGTCTCATTTATAGCAGCAGGAAGACGCGCGCGGTTAGGCGGCCGGTCCGACGGCCGCGCAATCCCGCGTTACTCAGCCAGAGAGGTCACTTAACGCATCAGCTATCGAGAAACGAAGGGAAACGCGGTCGGCGTACGGCGAAACAGGTTAATAAGGACAATCCAGAATGTGCCCCGTGGGCTCGGGCTTTCAGGAGACAGGTACTGCGGACTGTGACTCTGCGATGCGAGTGAAACCTAATGAGCAGGAGGGAAACCGAAGAACAAATGTCACGGAAAGCGCCCTTTGCACACTCTCCCTCTTCCATGCCGCCCAGTCCCCTGTCGCCCCCACCCTTTCTGTGTTATATAACTGCCTTCTGGCTACATTCCACCATTCCACAAACACGCTCATTCAAGGGAGGTCACCCTAGCAACGCCGGAATGGGCCCGCCCACCTCTGCCGCTGCACTCGCTGCCCATTGGCTCCCGTGCGCTGAGCTCCACTGCTAGCTTGCTGCTTTGAATGTCAATCAGCGGCAGCACGGTCAGGCTATGTGGACGAGCTGTTCTACTGACACACTTTCCCACTGAACGGCAAGGGGGCGGGGGGAGGCTGTGGGTGGTGGCACAGTGAGGACAACAATCTGATTCCTGTTTTTTTAAGGTTGTAAGGTAGACCAATCAGAAACGACAGTGGATGTGGCCCTCTTTTTCAGCTACGAAAGCAGACTTTAACATTCCAAAGTCAGTGAACCCTTGATAATCACATTCAAAAGGTCACTGTAACGCTTACTGACATTAATGAATATATAACTGGTTAAAAAAAACTTCCTCATGATGCAGGCAGTGTGGGGTTGAGGGCAGTACCTACATATCGTGAAAAACAAATTCCAGAGCGACGCAGTAACTTATACGGACTCCAAAACGTGTTAACGTATGTAAAGCATGCGACCGCAGTTTCAGCTGTCTCTGCACACTGACATAAAACTATTTTTAATTCAGGCCCCAGTCACACAGCAGAAAGCCAGGGGCTCCAATACAAATAAGCCTTCAAAGACCAGAATTACATAAGCTGCTTTTCATATAATATTTTCATAAAACATCTTTTATGTCCACACTTTTAAATGTTAAAAAGTTTTACATTGTAAAGAGTAGGCAAATTAATGTAAGACATCGATAACTAAATGACATAATACAACATAAATAATTGCTGCATACTTCTAACAAACATGAATACAATATGCCAATAAATTAATATTAGGAGGGAATCTGGGGGGGGGGAATCAATAAGAATCGACTAATAAAAGATTAAGAGGTTATTCTACAACCATTTAATATAGATGGGAATGCAGAGAGGGGAATTCTGTGACCCCCAGACTGCTGTCATAGTGATAAAAATTATTCCGGTAATTGCTCCAGGTCACTGTTCCATGAGCCGTCAGGAAGTACTGCAGTTAACACAGTCCAGATTCACATTGTAACACCAAGCATTTCACTGTATTTATCAACACGCCAAGAATCATGTCCTCGCGTTCTTGGAGAGAAAAGCTCTCCTGCAAATACAGATACAGTGAATGCCTTAGGCATGCACACGGACGAATGTGGATCACACCCCCTTTTCTCTGGTGTTGCTGAAAAAATTAAGGATTTCTATTCTGGTTATTTAGTCTTTCGTATCATTTGGACTACACTGCAAGGAGGAGATGTTCAAACATTTATCAGAGATTTCTTCAGTCATTGTTTGCCCGTCTAGCATGACAAGAGACATATTACAAGGCACTCAGTAAAAGCCGAATAAGAGGTGAGTCATGCAGATTCTTCCATAGCCTATTCCCATGAAAGGTTACAATGCACTTTTCTGTATTTTTTGCACACTGTCGGTCAGCCAGAGCATAATTTGCTTCATTACAGAACGCCAGGCTGAAGTCTTGGTCAATTGCTGAGACTTTGTCCTCTTATCTCCCTTTATTAAGTGACCTGGCTGTGTCCAAAGGTTTTGTTTAGCTTATACATGGCATCTGCACACCATGTCCTCGGTTTAGCCTCCGTTATGAGTGCTTCACGTGAAGCCAGTGCTTTCTGGTCTGGGCTGAAACCCATAACCCCTCAGCTGAAACACAGGCCAACAGGGGACCCCCCCACATCCATCATCCCCCAGTTCATAGGGCCTTTCCGCTCTTAAAAAGAACATTTCTGAATATACATACACACACACACACACACACACACACACACCAATTCTCAAGCCTGCTGCCACAGGGCCACCTGGGATTGCTGATTTTTGATTCATCTGCTAGCAAATAAGTGTGATTGGGCATCAACTGAATTCATTGTCAGAGATCTTGGTGGAGGAATATTAGCCGCCCTCCTGTTTCTTTCCCCGCATACATTGTAAAAACGAGCAAATATATTTATGTCACATAACGAGTGACAGCACAGCTCAACGAACAATTAGGCACTTGAATGATTGACTGAACCTAATTAAGGCTCATACTGTTTTTACTATTGTTTGAATACTCAAATGATGTAAGCTGTGTGACACGTAACGCATCATGGTTGCATAAACGGGCTCACGCTTTTATTGCCTGTTATTTGTGATTGGTAATAGATGCTACATGTCATTTTTTGCAGTTACTTTAAGCCTCATTCACTAAAATTTTGGCTGGAGCGAAAAACCAGCCGTCAGAGGAGCCCCCCGGATCAGGACTGAGAGCAACCGGCAAAGAGCAATGACGCCAACGGATAATAGCAGCAGTTTTTACTGTAAAAGGGAATTTGTTGAATCACTCATGCCTCCTGGTAAATCTAAAAATATCTATCTACCCGTATAACTTACTCCCTGACAACCAACACAGACTGAGGTGCTTAATTTTGTAACGCCATTCTCTTACATAATTTACTGGGCCATTTTTAAAATACTATTATTTAATATAGATATACATTTAATAATTAACTTCAATAAGAGATGTGAGAAGGCAATTAGCAGGTGTGGAAAGTTAAAAAAAAAAAAAAGTACAGATATCAGTTTATTTTAACAATAAAAAAAAATCATCCATGAAAGGATTCTTGTAAAATGATATCTACATTTTTCTTGGTGGATTCCTGTCTCCTAGTACTGAAACACGCTGCGTCATATGCCCTCTGCCCAGAACCGTATCTCAGACACCAAGGGGATGCATCTCAGCTACGGTCTGTGGTCTGACAGCTGTCAGATTGTCAGGCAGTCAGACCTGTGACTGGCTCCGCATCCAGGCACAAACACGCAGAAGCTTACAAAGGAGGATGTTGTAAGGCTTGCCGTGTCTAGCACTCCCCAGCACCAGGAGTCTGTGTTGCGCTAAGCCTCACCGTGAGTATGGTGGCCATAGAGCAGGGAATGCGCCAGTACCTGAAAATTAAGTGCATTATGACCGGGCGCATGCTATAGTCACCCTGAAGCTGTTTTGTGCTGAACTGCGCCAACGTTTGGCCAGCATTACCAAGCTCACTGTAACTAATCGCTCCTTTGACAGAGTGCTCAGCTTCACCTGACACTCTCCGAGGTATCAGCTGACTCTAAGTCCCTCTGCTAGCTATTCCACAAGGTCTGTACTGATCCCAGCTTGGGAGCATGACTGTGGTTCATGTGGCTGCTTCTCAGTCGTTTCTGTTATGACTGACAGCACCCCTATCTCCCTGCAGTGTCAACAGCATCAGGCAGCAGAGTGCCTGAAATGCACTGCCACCAGCCTGACAAAGCCATAGGACAGAGCAGGGGGAATCTGGGCTATTCTAACTACAAAAAAAAAAAAAAAACACACACAAGTGAAGGTAACTTTCCTGGTTTTAGCAAGTAATTAGCGCAAACCAAGAAAACTCTGCATTCGGAAAATGGCTGTAGAGATTTTAAGAAGTCAAAATGACACTTAGAGCAAAACTGCCCCTTGAATCGGCCCTAACCTGACAATAAAATTAAGACGGATCACATCATCACCAATAACTCTGACTGCGGTTTATCAATCTCCGAGATTTGTTGACTAGTTTCCTCTAAATATTTTTTTATACCAAGAGACTTCTTACATGAAAAGTAATTTATTCAACTAAACCGAAACATTCTCCCTGACATCATACAACAGCAACAATAACAGCAAAAACCAAAACAAGAGTAACAATGATACTATTAATAATAACAATAAATAATAATAACGCGGTAAATGTAATCACAGCCCGCTCTGTACTGATATGATGCAGGCATTTCATTTGGATAAATGCAGTTTAAGGTTTATGTTCAATAAATTGCGGCTGGTATTGACATACAACCGTGAGCGCAAGTATTACGGTCATGGCTACACTTCTCTCAAAATTCAAAACAAAACCAGCCGATTTCTTACTCCCCGATTAAGATCAGACTGCCACGACGGCCCGAATAGGGCCCGCCTCCTTAATGTCCCGCCATCCCATCCTATTACATCCCTTCCTTGCTCCCCTTTAAATGCTGTGTAATCCTCAATGACAGAACTAGGTCAATGGAACAGCCAAGCCTCCCTCTCCCTCGCCGCACACAGCCGGCCATGCTGGCGATCAGAAAACAACAACACGCGCGCATCGCCGCGTTAACGCCGGCTCGAGCTCCACCATATTAACGGCAACAAAAATCAACAATCTCAAAAACTTCAGTCATATGGAAAATAACACAGAACTCATATTGAAAACTTATAAACGACCACCAATTACAAAGAAAACAAGCATTATATACAGCTATATATCAATATAAATGAACCACTCATTACGTGTTTGCTGTAGTTATTATTCTCCGATTTATAAAGAATTATTTGCTTTCACTTACACTGTCACTGGCATTACTACCCTCCCCCGCCTTACATAATTGAGACTAGTTGCTTGCTAACAGCGACCGAAATACACCGTCATTTTTTTCCCCCTTCGATTTCAAGAGCTGAAGCTTATGAAGAAGCAGCTCAACCATGATTCATTTAAAGTGAATGACATGCAATCATTTTCAAACATTACATACAACATTTATTGTGTGCATTCCGTGCGGATTAGAAAAACTCTCATTCGCGCACTGTTACTCGGTAAACTTTGACAAATTTTACACCGTCTGCGCCACAGAAGTGGCGTCTCGCAGATAAACGGCTATCTGCCTTAATCCTAGTCAATCAATGTTATTTATGCAGACAGCACCACGATACAAACTTTAATCAATTTTACTCATAGTTTGCGTAACGAGGACGGCAAAAGAATAGTCTTAAACTCGCTTAAGAATTTTCATGGAGGTAATAGATGATCATTTTGACTCACCTCTCATCTTTGTTATATTATCTTCGAGCCATGCAATAGCAAACCATTAAAATAAAAGAGGTAAATACAATTACTAAATATAGTTCTTAAAGCTCTGGGTCGGAGCCTTTGAAAAAAATGAAAAGAAAAGCAAATCCTCATATGTTTCAGAAGTGGCGCCTGTCGCTAAACCTAATAAAATGCCAGTGCGTGTTTGCGGACGTTTCGCCGCGTCCTCCGTAGTGCTGGAACCGTCCGCTCGCTTTGCTGCTCTGCCTCTGCCTCCTTCCCTCCCCTCGCTCTAACCTACTTTCGTCGCGTGGACTCTCACATGATCCCGCTTCGCTTGGCCCGCCTCGTGCCCCGCGAAGCGGCGCGCGTCGTTTCCACGCGCTTAAGGAGGAGCGGCGCGCGCGTGGGAAAGTGTGGCAGTGTGTCATAACGTTGTCGTGGGAAATTGTTGTCTTGTCGCACCCTGCGGCGTTTTCCTGCGTTATGTGTGCTTTATGTGTAAATCGTTAGGGAGCAAAAAAAAATAGATTTTGTTCTCCAGAAGTTCGTTTTCTATCGTTCTTATCGTCAAAATGTTCAGTCTGAAATTCTCAAAGAATATAGTTTGTCTTAACGAGTGCATGCGGGTTGAATGCATTTGATAAGTTTACGATGACGAAATGTAAACAGAAATCAGTTAAACCAATTTTGTCTTTGATTGATGCATGTCAGTTTATTATACACAGCAGAATCTAATTTATTCCATAATTTTAAATTAATCATTCTGCAATTTAAAAGACATATTAAACCATAACAATGTGTCTCTTGTGAAAAAGCATTATTACAAAGCCGTTACAAAAAGGCCTGTCCAATTAAGATACAAAGGCAAAAAGTTTGAGTTTGGTTTTCTAAAATTATTTTGAGCAACATCAGTACTGCATTTCCACCATTATGTTTAATAATTGAGTGATATGGTGAGATTAATGTTGAAGGCGTACAAGGGGAGCTGTGGCCTATTGGTTAACATCTGCTTGAAAAGCTACTGGTTGATGGAGAGAAAATGTAATAATGTTGTCTAGTGGTTCATTTCCCCCCATGAGATGAGTCAGATCAAGTTCCTGAATAGTTCACTAAAAAGAAATTAAATCTCACTTTATTTAGTAGAAGAATAATAAGATTTTAGGCACAGATGGGCTTGGTTGCTGTCACTGCAGGAGCAGTACTGTATAATTCAAGCCATCCATAAGAACCGCGCATGTCTAGGCAAAGGAGCACAGGAAATCCTCACTCATATATTCAGGTTCATGAGCAGTGTTCCTGATTTAATGTTGCAGCTATAGCTACTTTAAGATGTTAAGACGCGTTAAGAATGCGGTTTGTTTGTGTGTGCCTATGTGCTAAACGTTTCAGGATATGTAGACTTTGATAAAACAGTGATTTTAATCAAAGCGTAATGTGATGTAACGTTCCTGCATTTTCAGAAATGAGAAATGCGAAGGATTATTGTAAGTAGGTTACTGGAGCAGTGGTGAGCCCCTCCACCCCCCAGACATGCCTCCCCCATCTTGTGTTTACCCGCTGATTGTTTACCATTGGCCCTTGGTTTCAGCTATTTCTTGGATTGTTATTTTCCAGTCACTCCACCTCTATTGTCCTCCATACTCTTCTACTCTAATCTACGTTTCAGCTCTTTCTCTGTCTCGCTCATCTCCGCCACACGGCAGTGTGATGTCTGTAGAGAATGCTTAGCAACCGCCTATGTCACATACGCTCAGGTCAACGCTGAAAGTAATAATCATGAGTAATCAGCATCCTGCACCAGTAGCTTCTGACATAGGCTCTGGACCCCCGCAACCCTGAATAGGACAAGTGGGTACAAAAAATGGAGGGATGGATGGATAGATGGATGGATAAAATAATCAGCATACTACATTTTTTTTTTTTAAATGATCTGTAGACAGTCTCTGTAAAGACCCCCAATACTAAACCAGCAGCCGCAGTGATACATGTTAATGTGTTAACTTTAATTTCCCCCCTGTTCTCCAACTTAGACAGCCCTGTTTTTCTTCTCTCGTCCCCCAAATACATTTTCAGTTCCTGTTCCTCACTCCATCTGATCTCATCCCCTTCTGGTCCGTTTTCCCCTTCATTTCCCGCTCGCTCGTTCTCTCTCTCTCCCTTTTCTCCTTCCTCTGCACGGTGTTCAGAGACTGCATAACTGACCCCCCCCCCCCCCCCCACCCCCAAACCTTACATAACCTCCGAGTTACAGAATTAGAGGGAGGGGGGAGAATAAGCTGTGTGATGCAAGGAGGGGCTTCATAACACAGAGAGCCTGAATAGCGGGGACAGAAGGGAGAGGAGAGAGACAGAAGGAGATAGTGGAATTTGAAATGTCAGATGCGAGCAGGCGGGCGA
This sequence comes from Hippopotamyrus pictus, assembly GCA_026781145.1. Classification (NCBI taxonomy): domain Eukaryota; kingdom Metazoa; phylum Chordata; class Actinopteri; order Osteoglossiformes; family Mormyridae; genus Hippopotamyrus; species Hippopotamyrus pictus. Next base: position 4,452,721 of record JAODLC010000036.1, on the reverse strand, counting down.
GGGTAAGAGATCAGAGTTGGGGGATTGACAATGTGGATAAAGCAGCGGGCAGTAACTGGTGTACCCCCCCAGCCCCCATCTATTCTACAGTGGATGATGCCCAGTATGCTGAGGGATTATTTTGGGATCCCACTCTCGGTACCATAATCCCCTCCCCACTCGTCTCGCTCATCCTGCTAAACCCTCTCTCTTCTTCTTTTTCAAATGCCTGCTAATCCCTTGCTTCTCTGCGGGGCTGTAATCTGCTTTGACCCCGCCCATACCCCTCCCCTATAAGACACACCCCTCCCCCAAGCACAAATCAATAGGTCAGTGTGTTGCCGCTCCGCTCCTCTTGTGCGCTTCCTAACCAGTTGCCTGTCTTTCCCATGCCATTAAACGCTGCCTTATGCTATTTTCTTACTACTTAGATCGACTCTCTGGAAGTCCAAAATTTGGCGATGTTGTACAGATAGACTCTGTCTCAACCACAGTTTTCATGTGTCACTTATATGTCAAGGGACAAGTCTCTCTTTTGACAATACTAACTTGTGTCCAATAAGTGGTTGTGTTTTTGCCTGTTTTGCTTGTCTATTGTCAGACATTTAGAAAAAAAAAATCATTATATACGTTAAATACCCTAAATAATGGCAAAATTGCTGTATCTAATAGTATTTTTTAATAATTTGTTCAGGCTAATTGAATCAACAAATCCTTCAACAATAGTTGTTTTATATTTGTCTTTATTGTGTTATAATTGCTTTTTCACATGATAAATACAGGCGTAGCAAAAACCCAAGCAATTTCAATGTAAAAAAACAATTATAGGAAAATTGAAGACAAACAGTTGGGCTCTGGGTCTGACTTACAGACATATCAACAACGGTTCATTCATTCAGATGAAGTAATTGCACGTCTGCAATTAATTATTGCACATGCAAAATTCAAAACTGAATATCAATATTGTAATTATCACCACTAAGCTATGCCCTTCTGTGCTTCTCATTGTTCACCAAATTGTGAAACATTTAGAATGACGCGAGAATATTTGGGCCGTAATTAAACCATTAAAACTGACAATTGCGTCTGTGTCCTCCTACGAGCTTCCTGCAGATCAGTCTCCCTGACTGGAAATTAGTCACTTTGGATAACTCATACCAACATATACGGTCGCCATTTTGCACAGCTCAAATCTGCCAGCCGTAAACAAGCCAATTAAATTGCATTAATCTGTGGCCTCTCCCTTATTTACTTGTTTAGAAATAGTTGCGATTGCTGAGCGTTAGCATTAAATACTTATTTGCGCAATGTGAGATTCGTCACAGATACAACGCAGGTGCATGCTCAGCTGCTGACGCTAACGTGAGACGATTGCATCTTTCATCTGCTGCTCTTCTTTTCTCATGGCTAATGCTTCCCAGCGGTTCTTCTTCTCTGGCTAACAGCCATGCTGTGCTTATGTTAGCCTGCTAGCTCAACAAGTCATCCTTCACAGATCTGCCATTAATCACAGTGCAAAGCCAATGGCGCAATGAGGTTGGACATTAAACGCTATTATTTTATTATGGCTGATGATAATCTTTTCCCATAATCCCGTACATTTCTGTTGCATTCACCTAATCTCCCTGTGAACAGAAAGAGCTTATGTAGTCACGCATTCCCGCTGGAATAGTGGATGCAAACACGTCTCATCCTCGGACATGTGCTGGGCAATAGCTTCTTCACGCTGCTGCGTGCATAATGTTCTGGGAACAAGACTCGTCAAATGAAGTGTTTAACAGGCGGCTGTGATGACATTGGGTTGTTTTGGAATCCAAGATGACCACTGCATGACGGCAACTTGGGTATAGGTCAAGAAGGAGGCTGCTCTGTCCAGCTGTGGAGATGGAGGTTTGGGGAATGCTTTTCAAAGCCCTGAGCACCAGAAGAAGAGAGCAGAGGCTGCTGATAGGTAGTTAGCACTGTAGATCGATGTGTCTAATGAAGCTAATGAGCCTCATTGTGTATGATAGATACTTCTCCATCTAGAGAGCACATTGCCCTCTTGTTACCATAGCTGTTTTATAGCTGAAGGTCCGTTCCAGCCACGTTCCAATTTAGATGTTCCCTCTGCGGTACATCTGTGCTGGAACTGGCCAGTCATCCAGCTCCCTGCTTTGTGAGGAATTCATCACTATACAAAGGGAGACCTACCTGATGTTGGCGTACGCATTTGAGCAATCGGTGCCTTGCACCGCGTGACTTGCCATTCGCCGACACACTGACTAGACCGTGGACAAGATGTGTAATCACATTTGAAGCTGCATGTTATTCAATTGGAAACAGCATACACGTTTTTTTTTTACGGGGTCTTTCAGTCTGTTCGACGGTTCATCGCTCTGGCCCATCACCAAGCCACGGGCGAGCGGGAAGGAGGAGCGTTGCGCGCGGCGCTGTCATGGCGACGCAGGTCTGTTTATCGCCGGTGAATCAGCGTGCCGTGCCACGTGACACTGGCCTACTTACCGGACAAACACTCTTGTGGTCGCAAGCTGGAACTCCGGAGGACAGATGCGCTGGCTGATGCGCATGCGAGGCTGCGCGAGAAGCGGAGACGCATGCAGCTGCGGGAGACGCATGCAGCTGCGGGTCCCGAAAGGCAGAACTGAAATATGGGCAGAGTGGGATTAAAAGGGGAACGAGGGAGGGGTGATGGAAAGAGGGACTAAGCAACAAACAGAAGAGGAAAAACAGGCAGACATTTTTCATACCCCAGTGCACATCTTCCCCCTCTTCGCCTCTTCTTTACCTTCACACATCTTTATGTCCTCTGGCCTGGTGGCCTCGTTGTAGTACCACCCCCCGCCACTAGGATGTAAGCTATTGCTTTCCTTTCTCCTTTTTTCCATACTTGTCCTTTTAGTCACCCCGCTGTCTCCATGCGTCTGTTTCTTTATGTCCAACTGCATTATTATAAATTCTACCTCTAATTTACACCTGTTAGTTTTATTTCATGATCACAAACAGTTGACTGCTATCCCACCCTTCTTTCGCTAAATATTGTCAAGATCATTAAAAGCGTACGAATCAAAGGAAGTTGTACATTTTAGTTTTATTCTGTTTTATTCTGTCACCTCTAGAGCTAAATTCATATTTCCATTTTGGCACCCGTTTGTTCTGACATGAAAGACTCAACAAATCAAATTCAGAGATTGCGTCCATCTTACCCGACGTTGCTGAGAGCTCAGTCACTGCGGTCTTACAACAAGGATGAACCGTTTCTTTTCTAGACAGAAAACGTGCCGGATTCATCACCCCATGATGGATTAGCATGTTTTCTTTCACTAGCATGTTAACACGCTAAATTATATTGTTGTCTACTAATCTTCTGCAGCCCGGACCCCAGGAGGTGGTCGATGTCATGGGGTGGGGGCTTACATAATGCACACTTGCCTAATACTCTCCAGCTGGAGCTGTAATCATTTTCATCGCTGTCAGCCAGCAACCAGTAAAAATAAGATTGTAGAATTCTGATTGGCTAGTAGGAATGAGATATGCATTACATAGTTAAGGTAGGAGTGGCCAACTTTGGTCAGCTGGCTGGAGTGAGATTTTCAATTTGAGACACACATGCACCTGTATTTACATGTGACAGTTTTATGACCTTGCAAATAGCCTGTGGGGTTTGCAAACTACCCCAACGCTTTTGATGTAGCCGATTTTAGGTTTATAATGGAATAAGATTTCTTGGGTGGGAGTCAGAAACCCTGTAAGCGGCGCTCCAAACATCCCACAGAAACACTGACACAAAATACACAGAACCAGATTCTTCTGTGTGTCAGAAATGTGCATCTACATCAGCTGTGCCTGTACCCGGGTCATCCTGGGCATTTCATCGATCTCTGGGTCTCTCAGACGCTGACGTTTGCGGTTCTATTAACCTTGCCCCTTGTTTTGCTATTTCAGCGCTGCTCTGTTTTTCAGGATTTCCATTCGCTGTGGGGCCTCCTGCTTTCGTCTTCTCTTCAGATCGTGCGGCATTTCGATGTTTGCCCGGTGACAAAAAGGGGTTTATTAACAAAGAACAACACAGGGGAAGGCACAAAATAAAAGGACTGCAAGGGGTCAAAACAAAATGGGAGAAATAATTTAACAAGAAATCATAAAGCGGATACACTGGGGAACTGAGCAACACAGGGAACAGATACAACTACAATGAACCATCAAAGAACAGCACTAGAACAGGCACTTAAATACACTCATAAACTATGGGAACAAGGGACAGGTGTAAATCATAATCAAATAAACCAATTACAAAAGGAGCAGGACGGGTGGAACAATTAACAAGCAGAGAACTAGAGAATACTACAAACACTAAAACTAAAAAACACTAAGCAACACTCTGGGAATACAGCAGAGTACAGAAGCAAGTAATACATACAGGACCAGCATAGCAACCAGATAAAAACACAAGAAACACTGGGGAACAAAACAAATAAATATGCACAAATAGCAACGACTGCTGGTCAAATGGGAAAAGGTCACAGAGGGTGGGGTCAGATGGGCACTGACCCTGACAGTACATAGGTGGACCGTATTTAACTTTTTAATTATATTCATGCTGCCAGTAGAACAGGTTTCTGAATGGGGAAAATAAGCCAAATCACATAATGAAGTGTGAGCCGCTTGATTTCATTATGCAGCTTCGGCGTCGTCTTGGATGTTTTAAGAATGTCCAGGCTCTCAGATGAGGTAATTAGGATAAGGTAGAAGCTGATTCTGGGACAGATTGGGGGGACTTCAGTGCTCACGCAGTGGCTGCTCAGCGCCTGGAGATATCAGCCACTCCACTGGGGAGTAAAGCAGCATCAGCATACAAGGATACCAGTCAAACAGGAGGAAAAGCAGCATGCAAATTCAGTTAGTTGCAGTAATACCTAACATTAGAAGGTCCTGGGTTCGATCCCCGGGTCACCCAGGGTGCCTTTCTGTGTGGGGTTTGTATGTTCTCCCCGTGCATGCGTGGGTTTCCTCTGGGTACTCCGGTTTCCTCCCACAGTCCAAAGACATGCAGATTAGGTCACCTGGCTACTCTAAATTGCCCATACTGTAGGTGTGCATGCGTGTGTGAGTGTGGCTGTTAGTCTGCGTTGGCCCTGTGGTGGACTGGCGGCCCGCCCAGGGTGTACCCTGCCTCTCGCCCGATGATGCTGGGATTGGCTCCAGCTTCCCCCCGACCCATATGGATAAAGCGGTATAGATAATGAATGGATGGATGTTAAATTAATCAGGAACTATTTCATGGCAGTTGACTTCTGAATTGTAGGAACTAATGGATATTTTGGGGAGTTTTGATACCCTTGACAACATTAAACTTTATTATAATCTTGACTCACATTAAGTCGACATTTTGAGTGTCCAGTCCCGCACCAGGCCCTGGTAATTTGTGACCCTTTGACTTCTATATTTCACACAAGCTCTCTGTTTTTTTTGGCTGGAATATATAAACTATAATTCATTCACAATTGTTTGGCTTAACCTATTCAGACGTGTAAGAAGACCGAATTCACAACAAATGCGATATCAAACTGTTTTTTACAAGAAACAGCTAAATTTGTGAGTAATGATGTGATGATGACTAATAATAAAATAATAACATGCGGTACAACTGAGAAATCCAGCTCACTACTGAAAAAAACATGATAAAATAAATAAATGCCTGGTGACAATGTGGTCGAACTTGTTTACTACTGTAATGGATCCCATTAAACGATGAAGAGCAGAACAGAAGCCGTTCAGCTTCCCTGGAATTCCGCCTCAACACCGGTGAGATGAAACAATAACATCAATATCAATATCGACTTTATTTACAAAGCGCTTTCAAAACAACACACGCAGGCTAAAGTGCTGCACAGCATAGAATCCAATAAACACATCTGAATTAAAAAGACAAAAAAGAGTTTTCAGCAAACAGATTAAATAATGATAAAACAAAATAAATATAACTACAAGCAAAAATCTAAAAATCAAAGCAAATTAAAAGCCATGGAATAAAAATATGTTTGGATTAGTGATTTAAAAGTAGCTGAGTTGTGCACTCCTGGGGCCTGTTTCACAAAGCAGGGTTACTTGCTTAGCCAGATAACTTGCCAGATTTAAGGTAGTCTGGGCTAAATGTAAGTTGATGAAAAAAGGTCTATTTAGCCCAG
>JAODLC010000036.1:4409535-4440620 GCA_026781145.1 Hippopotamyrus pictus | reverse complement strand
TGATGGAGATGCACATCGCATCGCCCTTAGTGATGGAGATACACATCGCATCGCCCTTAGTGATGGAGATGCACATCGCATCGCCCTTAGTGATGGAGATGCACATCCCCAGCCTGTGATAGTGTCCCCATCTAAGTGCCCTTTTAATAACCGACAATCACACAAAATGCACCAAGGGGGTAGAATTTACCAAATGGACTGCCCCCCACATGGCAGCAAAATGTACCGAGTGCCCCCAGGCAGCCAATTGTACCCTAACCCACTCCCCCCCACCCCGCAGTTTCAGCAGGTGTCCCCCATGACACTGCTTTGTGGGAAGGCCGCTATCACACCCCCAGAGATGGAGGAGTGACTCGGGCAAAACTGAGGAGGGCATGAAGCGGGCAAAGTGCCATAGGAAGGGAGAGAGGGGAGTACAGCGGAGGAGGACACATGAGCTGGGGGTCAGAGGACAGCAGGAGAAAGACGTACCCAGATATGGGGCAGAAGACTGAGGGTTGATGCATCCCCGAACCAGCAGAGGTGCAGATGGTGAAAGCTTGGCAAAGCAAACACCCACCACTATAATCACACAATTAGTTTTACTTTTTCTTTAGTTCATTTCCATTTCCCACCTTCTGACATTCAAATACAATTCCCCATTTTGATTAACACCAGGTTTATATTACCCCGTGCTGTGATTTTGATATACTTGTAAGAATAACTCACCCCTCAGCCCCAAACTAGTTTCATTTGAACTTTGACGCCACAAATCAAGGCCCCTTGGAATGAATTTGCAGTAAATGTCCGCCACTGCACTGCTACTGTAGCTGGCTGAAAATGTATTTCCACCTTCGACTGCTGAGACCTCGCCATAGACGCCGAGCTTGTGAATTACGGTGTGATATTAGCTCAGTGTATCTTAAAAGCCCCATAAACATTTCTTCTGTAACTGCCGAATTTTGCTTTTTTTTTTTGTTTCACACTTGAGAAATCTAAGGAGAGGTGCCAGAGAAATCCTACTACATGCAGGGGGCCGCAGAGGCAGGACTGTGTCGGATAATCACAGCAGAAAAGCAAGTCAGTGTTGCCCCCGTCCTTTACCAACCATATGGATGGTTCTTATTAATTAAAATTAAAGATATGTTCTGTGAACAGACTGGATTCTGCGCACCCTCCTGTTTTCCCTGACTTGTATAACCTGATAGTCACATAAACAATAACAGATCTTTCAAGAATTTCCTGTTTGTCAAACTACACGAGCTTAGAAAATATTTCCCTAATCCCATGTTTGGCTTAAAAAATATGTATACAGCTCCTGAAATGTCAAGCAGTAATTTGAAATGAGAGTTAAACAAAAGCCAGATCTGCGTCTCAGCCCTGCACACTGACGCTGAAGCGCTCAGTTTTTACTGTGTACCTCTGTGCCTTTCATTCTGTCTTGATACATACTGCCAAAGTATTCAGTACCATCTCCCACTTACAATTCTAAGCTAAGCCAGGTTTGGGCCTGGCCAGTGCATGGATGGTAAACCAAGTAGGACAGATGGGTTGCTGCTGGAAGAGGTGTTGGTGTGACCAGCAGGGGGAGCCCATCCTGTGGTCGGGGATCCCAAGGCCCCAGTGCAGTGACAGCGACACTGTGACCAGCAGGGGGAGCCCATCCTGTGGTCGGGGATCCCAAGGCCCCAGTGCAGTGACAGCGACACTGTGCTCTAAAATGGTTCTGTAGTTCAGCTGAGACAAAAAACTGAGGTCCTGACTCTCTGAAGTCATAAAAGATCTCTTGGCGTCTTTCGAAAGAGTAGGGGGTGGTACCCCGATGCTTGGGCTAAAATTACCCACTGTGGCCCTTTCAAATCTGGCCTCCTAGTCACTTCCTATATCTAACTGGTGAATTCCCTCCTGCCCCTTCACCTTAGCTACTGTGTGGCACTATGCTGAAGACCTACAACTTTGGCATCCTGCTCATTGTGCGACACGGTGTAGAGCTCTGCACTACACCTCAGCGATGATGAGCTCCACCTGCAGTTTGAGCACTTTACCGCGTCACCATCGATCGCAAACCTTTTCGAAGGTATACTGTAGAATTGCTATGGAATTCTTGCTGACTGTATGTGTCTCTACAAGTAATAGGTATTATTTTATAATTGTATTCAAGTGGTTCTATTTTTTTCACTTCTTGCATACCTGTATTGATTTGAGGCAGTACTCTCAGATGATATCCTCTACAATAGACAGAGCTGATTTCTTTAGAAGTTCAAATAATTTCTTTTTCTTATTTACACTTATTATCCTTATGTGAAAGCACTTTCTAAATCCTACAGGAAAGCATTGCTCCAAGGATTTTTTTTCCCCAGGCTGTGATTAGTAAAGCAGTAGATGCAGATCACTAGATTGCATTTTAATTAGCTGAAACCTCATTAGGTTACACTTAGTGAGACTCTTTGGAATCTGCAGCAACATGTCAGTCTTGGAGGAAACTGGAATCCTGTGAAGTATTTTACAGCCAATACAGGGCCAGCATACACACACACACACACACATACACACACACACACACACACGCACGCGCGCACACACACACACACACACACACACACACACATACACACACACAGCTGGGCTGCCCCAAATCATTAATTCTGTGGTCTGTGTGCTTCTGAAATGAAAAGTAAAAGAGTCACACTACTGATGAGCAGATGTGATGTGATAATGGACATTACCTCACTAAAGCTGTTGAACACAACACACACTCAATCAATCAATAGATTAACTATTATAAATAGCCTGTAAATTACAAGTAATGAGAACATTCAAGCCAAGATATAATTGATACTGTAGGCTTTAATTGGCAAACTAACCTGGAGTTGATATATAGTCCCAGAAGATGAGAAATATGAATCACTTTCCGTTGTGGGTGTGCACCTGCTTGCTAAATAACTCTGAGACGACAAGTTAAATTCACTACTGAGAAAAAATTGGGTAACACTTGTAATGCACCCACATGTAATGCATTATAGATACCTTCATAATGCATTATAATGCACTCATAAAGTATTATAAATATGGCTATAACTATTTCTAAAAAGGCACAACAGATTATAGCAGGGTTATTCAAATCACGGTTCTCGAGGTCCGAGCACTGCTGGTTTTCCAGCCTTCCTTTACCTGTCAGTCAGGTGTGAAGTCTCTGACCAATCAGAATCAGTAATTATTAAACTACCTACCTGGGAGAACTGAAAACAAGGCCTGGATTTGGAATCGAGGTCCAGATTTGAAGAACCCTGCATTATTGCCATGTTTATTATGCATTATGAATGCTCTAAGAAGCTCTCATCAGTAATGCATTATAGATGCCTTCATAATGCATTGTAATGGCTAATACTGACCATTGTAATGCATTATGAAGGTATCTACAGCAATAGTTATAGCCATGTTTATAATGCTTTATGAATGCATTATACACTATGAAGGTATCTATAACGCATTACGATGCTTTAAGTAAAGTGTTAACAATACTTGCCTCTAAATTAATGCAGATCAATTTGAAAAGTTAATTTAATGAAAAGAAACATTGTCCTATGCTCAACAATGTGTGCAAACAGCAGAATTTCGCTTTAGGGAATAGAAGCTGCAGGAGAAGCCTCCCTCACAGGGGGTGAGTCATCAAGGGGTCATGGAAAGACTGGAGACCTACTCATACTGAAAACCGACATGACATCAAGCATGTGGCCACCAAACTCTGCTCACCCTGATAAAACGCTCTCATGCTTTCAATTTGTAATGTCCTGAGTATTTATATTGCATCCTTTTGTAAGCAGTCTAATATGCAAGAATTTACTATGACATGAGCAATAAATAATGGACTGATGATTGCATTAAAATGAATTGATGTGCTGAGAATGTTTGATTTGTTCTTTGTGTATCGTTTCATTCCCAGAATTCCGGAAACGGAATGCGAGTTTGTATCTGAGCACAAAGGCAGAATGACATGGTGCTGTGCATGAGCCAGGCGGCATGTCTCAGGCGATCTCTGCACAAACGTGACTCTGCCGCCTGTCAGGCTCCTGAAGGAGTTAGAGGAGCACAAATCAGGCACCTTCTGCTCCAATGAGAGGGGATCATTGTGGGGGGGGCATTGCTAAAAGCTTCAGAACGGAACTCAAAGCTATAAGCGGCCAAAGGAGATCCACCTCTGTCCCTCATTCTAATCCTGACAAGCAAAATCAGTCAATTAAAATATCATAAATAGAAATAAAATCTACTGGGCGTTAGTTAGACACAGAGGTTCCCATAGTCTGAAACATCAGTAACTGTTCACCTCTAGGTTAAATTTATGTGTGAAATGATCTATTGTAGTTTTTTTTCTTTTTGTCCACAGAGGTAGCTAGAAAATATTAGACGCAGTTATCAAAGGTTCAGTGCGTGATTTCTCTCTTTGGTCACATCGATTTGTGACAGATTTTGCAAACTGCAGAGTAATGATCTTCAAAAGACACAGCTGACTAAGCTCCAGCCCTGAAGGATAGAAATTCTGATTTCACAGACTGGCATCAATAGAGGTTCAAAGTGCAGATAGCAGAGCTGTGAAATGGGAACAGAATGTATAAAGACTACTAAGCTGTGAAGGGAAAATCCACTCTCCCTCATTCCTAAACATTCATGGCTTAACTAGTGAAACGTAGCAATACCTGTTGTAATCACATTACAATTTAAACAAATGCGGTGAAAAATTATGGTGCTCTTTCATGCTTTCGGAATTTGTAATCATGCAGATTTGGGGTTATTACATCACAATGTCTAGAATAAGTAATTGAGATGAACAGTTAATTCACCATGGGAGACTCCCTGCTTGTATTATTTAGGTCCCATTGCGATGGAACCAAGGGAGTAACACATGACCTACCAGAGTGATTACATCTGTTTGCAGGCTTGGGAGCGCCTGGCAATCACCCAGGGGAAGAATCCGGACTATGGGAGGTGGGTAAGCAGAATAAAAAGGTAGGGATGGATGGATATCCAGGGGTCCCCCTCGATAGTTTCCTGGGGGGGGGGGTAGGCTTAGCTTGGGTCCTCTTCTGCTAATCAGACCCTAGGCAGCTGCCTTAGCCCTTAGCCTGGATCTGGCCTTGTCTATCAGACGCACAAAAGTAATTTTCATGATTATTGTGGAGCACATCAGGGTGTTCAGAATCTGAGTAATTTCTGACAGATGGTTAGAAACGGTTCCAGACCTATTGGAGGAGCATGGTCAAAGTTCTGGGATTAATGCACATCATGACGACTGGCTTCACGCGTTTCCCAGTCATACTTTCTATCTTCATAACATTGTTCTCTCATGGTCATACTCTCTTACACCACCTGTGGCCTGTCATACTCTCATATGCCAGCTGTTGCCAGTCATACTCCCTTTCACCACCTGTTGTCTTTCATACTCCCTTACACCACCTGTTGCCTGTCATACTCTCATATGCCAGCTGTTGCCAGTCATACTCCCTTACACCACCTGTTGTCTTTCATACTCCCTTACACCACCTGTTGCCTGTCATACTCTCATACGCCAGCTGTTGCCAGTCATACTCCCTTTCACCACCTGTTGCCTTTCATACTCCTTTACGCCACCTGTTGCCAGTCATACTCCCTTTCACCACCTGTTGCCTTTCATACTCCTTTACGCCACCTGTTGCCTGTCATACTCCCTTTCACCACCTGTTGCCTTTCATACTCCTTTACGCCACCTGTTGCCAGTCATACTCCCTTTCACCACCTGTTGCCTGTCATACTCCCTTACTACATCTGTGGCCTAATCATAGTCCTCCATTTCACATGTTGACCAATCATAGTCCTCCATTTCACATGTTGACCAATCATAGTCCTCCATTTCACATGTTGACCAATCATAGTCCTCCACTTCACATGTTGACCAGTCACAGTCCTTTACGTAATATGTTGCCCTTCATATATGTATAATACCGTTAGACCCGGCAGAAACATGTCTGTATGGCTTGATTATAACAATCAATCTTGATTGTAGTCCACCTGTGGGAAACTGACTTGATTGAACATGACTTAAAAGGCACCAATATTTGTTCATTTAGGCAGTTACTGACTTTTAATGGGTTTAATGTGGGTTTTCTTGTAAAAAAAACTGCTTGTCTGATTGTATATATTTTCTGTCTTAGCAATGACCTAATCATGACAAAGGTAATGCAGCCGACACCTTTGTCACTCTGGGGGGGTGAGGGTAATCCCCGTATCCGTGCTGAAACCGTGATCAGCTGCTGCCAGAGGGACATACTGAGAGCAGCCAGCCTGGCTTCAGCCTCCATCTTGTTTTATATTCTCCAGATAAAATGGAACTGCAAATGTTCAAAGTCTTTTGATCAGATTCTTGGTGTCATTTTCCTATTTTTCTTCCTGCCCAGAAGATCTCCCCTGGTTCCTCATTCCCTGGGGTCCCATCTCCTGGCTGGTTCCTATCTCCAGCATTCACCAGTCATTCACCAGTCATTCACCAGTCCCCTGAGGCCAGCATAACTGGCTCAAGTTGCAGTGTTTATTCAAATCCCTGGTTTAATACTCAGTATGCATAAATAGCATGTAAGTATGTACTTGTAAGAATGTAAGTATGTGTATATGTGTGTGTGCGTGTGTACGTGTGTATATTAATACTGTATGTCAATTAGTCTGATAAGGGTTAATACGCTGGTGACTCGCCCCCGAAAAGCATGTAACGGTTAGAGTAAGCTTGGCGCTGTTTGGTTTGAAATCCCTTCAAGAATCTGATGTCTTCCAGGGGGATGTGGGGGTGTCAGGTGTATGATTATGGTGATGATTATGGTGATTATGATGAAAGGGCCGTGTGATTTGGGTTTTTGCTCTTCATCTCTTTTGAAGAAAACAGCACGCCCTACATTCTTCCTGAAGGGAACAATTTATTTCTCCACTTTCTGTCCTGCAATCAGTTGACCCGCGGTCACCATCGCCATAGTGACTTATGATTTCCACAACAACCTGGCCAGGTGAACAAAGACATAATTGTCATATGTCCCCCAGCAGAAAAAAAACACCTTTGTGCATGTTTTTAATGGGACTATTTTTGAAATGGGGGGGGGGGGGAATGAGGCAAATCAAAATGATTACCTGAGTAAATGGAAATACGCCGTCAAAGAAGGCCCAGTGGGACGTGGACACTCTCCGATATTCCACAGACCATCCCCCCGTCCCAGAAGACCTGGAGTCTGCGAGAGCATCATGAAGCAGCTTCCTGTCACACGCACTAGCAGGACCTGCCTATCAGCCTTCCCGTTTCAGGCATCAGCTGCGGTTTCGGTCTAGCTCTGAATTGTCTTTAATTGTGGCTACTGCCCTTAAAAACTGATGCTATTCTCCAACATTGCATCTTGCCCAATGCTAACTAAGGCTGTAACCAAGGGCCTAACTTTGGCTGGAATATTGGGGGGGTCGAGGTCTCCACCCATTACGGGGGAAACTTGATTATTGGGGGGGGGTTATATTGGCTGAATCGTTTATTGGGGTGGTCATGACCCCCCTAACCCCCCTGGAAATTACGCCCCTGGCTGTAACCCAGGGCTTTGAAATATGGGGGGGAGGGCAATTTTTTTTCTGTTTGGTTACAACACCACCTCCCCTAAATTCAGCCCTGATCTTGCCAAACACAACATATCTCGCCCCCAGAAAGGCGTACATACCATGCAGGCGGGGGCTCTGCAACAATTTCTGCTAGAACAGTGTGTTTGGTGCATTGAGGTAAGCCCACCCCCCAGGTCAGGAGCATTTCGGAAAAGCCACGCCGGAACATATTCTATAACAACAAGCTCATTCCATACATAACAATATATCAAGTGTCTGCTGAATCATGGTATATCTGCACATGGGAGAATATAAATTAATCGAGCACAAAACAGAATTAAAATGAAATCGACCTAAAGCTAAACAGCGCTTTATAATTTAAAATGACGTAAAATACTTTCCCAAAATCCCCAAGAAAGTGAATTTTTATTGCTACATTTTTCAATATTAAAAAGCAAGACCATGGAAAGATGATGCCTTTCATTAAAATGCTGGCCCATAAAGACGGGGAGTCACCAAAGGCGTGTCCTCTATATACCCTTCAGACTGCCGCCATACTTTTCATAACTTCACCTCATGATTTAACTGATCATAATGTTTATAAATGGCTTCATAAATACATGCAAGCTGGCGGTTAGAGGGTGTGGGGTTTCGTAAGAGCCGCAGGCGTGTCGGGCACTAATGCGCGGCTGCAGGAGCGACGCTGCGGCCTGTACACTGTCATCTCCCTGCTGTTTGGCCCATAATGCTCCGTGACTGTTACACGCAATTTTTTTTTTCCAATTTATATTCACTGCCAAGAGAGACATGTAGAATTTCCCTGCAGTAATTATGGAAGGAAATAGCACAATCTAAGTCATGAAATGTGTAACCGATGAAGCGGTGAGATCATACAGGGGTTCGCTGTCCAGTTTGGTTACTCAGATTTTCCCCTCTTGTTTCATAAGCTTGATTGTATTTGACAGCTTAGTTTCTGACCTTTTTCATAATGAAATCTTGATTCAAAAAACATGGACAGTAAAATCCGGGCATCTCAAGCACTCCGCTGTGAATGTTTGACCACTGCTGACCTCCTCCTCTTCTCTTTCCTACATATATTCCAGTGCCATGGGAGTTACTGGTTAGATATAAACCACTGGGCAAGGTGGTGTAAGACACGCCACAGAAATGGCCAAAGCATGCTTACTTATTGGCATGTTTTCTCTAGCAATAAATATGTCTGTGCATGAAGCAACACACAAGACTACGAAATCTAATTTCCTCAAAAGATAAATCAAGTCATCCATCCATCCATCCATCCATCCATCTTCCATCCACTTATCCCATGCAGGCTTGTGGGGAGGAGAGCCTGGAGCTTATCCCAGACAGCACTGAAACACTCTGGACTGGATGCCAATCCATCACTGGGCACATGCACACAATCTGTGGGCAAAGGAGAGAAACCTGTTCAGCTAAATGTGAGGAGGAAGCCGGCCCAAACACAGGGAGAACATGTGGACTGCACACAGGACACCCACTGAGTCGCTGCAGTACCAGCACACCACCACACGGGGGCGCCACATGGGGCACAGACACCTGGGCAGATTCGGGGGGAGGGATGACAATTGACAGGAGCCTGCGAATACGTAAAATTATACGTGAAATTAATTTGAAAAGTGCATTTGGCTGTTAGTATAGTCTCCTTGGTCTTTCGATGTTTTTTTTGGGAAGGAAGAAATTCTGCAAAAGAGCAGTCAGTCAGTATCAGCGCATCTCTGCGCTTAACTGCTCAGACTCCTGAGCAGCTGCCAGTCCGTGCCTTTTGCTCCAAGTGCTCGCGTCCCTTGGGAGGACTTGTGTAGCATTTTCCTTAAAACCGTGCATTCACCAGACTCCCACAAGCGCTTGCCTGGCTTGGTCTGCTGTTGACATGACGATGAAAGGCAACGGCAGCTAGAAGCCTGCAGTGCGGCCCTCAAAAGCGACAGGAGCCAGGAAAGAGCCAGCGCTCTCACTGGCGGCGATACTGGAAACGCGAGAGATGGATGAAACAGGAGATACTGGGGTCATGGCTGACACCCATTCTTATGTGGCAGTTGTGGGTTGGCATTTATCATCTTCTCGAACCCGGCGCTGGGGCTGCAATCGTTTGGTAGCGCATGGTCTCTGGAGGATGTCTTAAGTGTTACCTCTGAGGACTTGGACACCGACCTCAAACTGTGTTAAAAAATACCCATGATGAGATTCTACTATTTATTGTACTGACATAAAGTGTTATGAAAATACATGCCAGCATTTTTCAACCCTGTCTTAGGAAAGCTGATTATAACAATCGGAGATGCATCCGTCAGGATGACCTGGGGACTGTTTGGCTTTGCTGTAATGTGGTTCGGGCTCTAGGGAGCAACAGACATGCTGTAGAATCAGCCTTCTGGCCCATAAGTGATACGGTAAAATCAATTAGGATGGTGTGATGGTTTTAAGGATGGGAAACAATCTTGGTGGTTTGTGGTCTCAGGGAATGCGATTAGGCTGAGTAAGCACCATTAAATGGGAGGGGGCTTCATTTACCCATGAAGTGGAAAGCTTGGAAGCAACAAGTAACTTCTCATAACTACGGGCACTAAATTCAGCATTTTTTTCTGTTATTTATTTTATATGCTTTGTAGATCTCTGCTACACTATTTACTTACTCTTTAATGGCAATTCAGTATGCAAGGAGTGCTTCACAACGTCAACAATTCCACATATTTTTTTAAATAAAAATCAGCGCACAGGCCCATATGTAATGTTCTTTCTTGATATTGGACAGATGTAGTGTGAAAAAGGCATATTTGCTGGAAGCTAAAAAGAAGTCACAACAGAGTCCACAGGTCATCGATGAAGAATTGAAATTCTCCTGGAGAATGCTACACATGGATGATCTGAGTGAGACAGTAACGCAAACTTCGTCATCAAGTCTGGCTCAAAGATGGAGCACTGTGTGGGTTTGACTGTGAAAATGGCTGAGCAAAGGGTTTCCTTGCATGCAGGCCTTGGCCGCTGCTCATTAATTATATTATTAGGGTGGCATGGTGCTGTATTTAAAGCGGCCCTCTTGCCGGGAATAGGTAACAAACTTTTTTGGGTCAACAAGCTAAACATAAAGTAATGACTGCAACAGAGCACTAATTTCTCAGAGTTTACTTGTCTTTCGCCATGGGCCAAAATGCCCGGACAATTAGCTGGCCCAACGCAGGGAACTAAAAGGAGAATGATGTCATGCTGTTTGGCTTTCCGCTGCACGACTCGACACTCCACACCCGAGGAGAAAAGTCGTGTGGACCTTAGCCACGTTGCGGGACTGTGCCCTCAGCAGGAGATCCAAAACTTGTAGAGTCAGAATCAGAATCTTCTAGTAAAGACAGTTCTTGCTCGCATACTAACACTCACCTGTTTTTTTGTCATTAACAGCTCAGTTGTACATTCTTACCAGAAACAGAATACAGACAGAGCTCTGTTGGACGAGCCGTAACTGGCTGCTGCTGTAAATGTTTATGTATATTTATATATATACCTTATAATCTGTTTTATCAGGTTAATTATACTGTTACATTAGTAGCATGTGCCGCTAACTGGGCACTAGAATTGTTCAAAGGTCGGTGTAATTTTCATTTGTAAGTAACAGCAATATCATTTTTGCATCAACATTTTGTCAGTAATTCTCCTCTTCACCTATTAGGCCCACAACAACCTTGCTGCCCAGTATCTGCCTGATATTCTCCTACCCCTCCACCCCCTTGGGATCTCAGATCTTCGTCTTCTGGGCTCCTCAATGTTTACTACTTAGTATTAGTAAGATAATGACATCTGGGTGGTGAGGCATTTAGTTTTGATAACCTTTAACTGTTTTTTTGTTATTGTGTCAAAAAAAAAGAAAAAGTGTTTAATGCATATATAAGAATCTTTAATTTAATCTTAATAATAATTCCCCGAAATAACACAACGTAAATTAACATGCGCCACTGGATAATGTAATGGATATGGGGACAAAACGTAGGAATCATACATCTACAGTATAATGCTCATCATAGGGGTTTTTCTTAATGCAGCCAAATGAGAGATTCAGCCTGTTCAGGAAGCAGACCATAATTGTTCTCCATGAAAAGCATCGTGAAGAGTGAACGGCAGCATAATGGAAAGAATGTTGTATGGACCAGAATAAGCTAAGAAAACAAACGTAGTGTATGGCGTCATTACGTGATTTTTCTGCGCGAGGCGTTTGCTGCCTGAATCATTTCCCTCCAGGTGTCTGTCAGCTGTTAAGTGGCTGCTGCAGGATTCGGGAAACTACAGCGGTGCAGCGCAGCAGGGAAAGCAAATCAATTCCTATAGTGGCATCGCAATTGTGTGCAGATGTGGGAAGATGGAAGAGAAAAAGAAAGAGCATCGGAGAAGGTAGAGTATATCCTGAGAGGCCCCGTTCACAAACCCTCGTTTGTTTCGAGCTGACGCTGGAAGGCTCGCACACGCAATTATAATACTTCATCCTGTCTGAACATGATATTTGTACAAAAAATATACCCTCAAGAATCGGCAACATTTACGCTGCCTTTTGAGGTCCTTTAAACAACTGAGAAGTGGATTTATTTCTAATGCCGTGATCAAAGTTTTCTTTCATTTATTAATTTTAGCTGATGACATTGGGAATTACGATCTTACAGACGCAAGTAAATTTATTACCATCTTTGTGACCACAGTGCCACCTATTGGCTGCATAGTGTAATTTCAAGTGTGGTAAAAGACACACCTTTTCAGATGGCGCACAGCGGGACATCTGACACCACACAATCTCCTTTTGTCATTCGCAGAATGTGATACTTCGGGTTTACGGGCAAACATGTAACGGCTGGTCCGTCAAGAATGCGGCCAAACAAACGCGTGACCACAATGGTAACTCAGTGTTTGGATGGTTTATTAGAATAAGAAAAGTGACAGAGAGCGGGGTCTCCATGCTGAGTGACAGACTGGCACAGGTCTACGGACAGGAAGAAAACAGTGTTCACTGTTATTAAGTGTGCACCCACTTGGTACTCCCCTTCTGCTCGTGCTCGCCGTACGTGTAGGTGCCGCGCGATCTTGCGCGCTCGCGTCTGCCTGTCGGTAGGCTGTCGGGCACACTAACTTGCTCGCAGGCACGAAGTCACAGACGGTTTTTGGTACACAGGGAAACCGGGTCATGCTGCCTTTTCACACATTAGGCATTGTGTACATTATGTACAGGTGGGGGCGAGCGTGCGTGTGGTCACATGCCCATGTGGCCCTTTTTTGCCATTGGCGGCAATTTCCTCCTGAGTGGGAAGAAGCGGCGGTCTGTCACGGCAGGCAGAGGCCGCGCTCTGCTCAAGCTCTCCATTTGGCCCCGCCCCCTTCCAGTAACAACAACAACAAAAAAAAAAACAACAAACAGTCTTGACATTGCCTTTACCCGAAGGGCTAAGTTAATACTGGCATCCTGTTGGCCAATGAAACGCACACGTCAAAGAGCAAAAGAAATCAGATACCTTAAACACAAACCGAAACATCTATCACCATCAAAACAAACCAACGGAAAATGTGACAAGAGTAACCGATGGTGCCTAATATATTTTCTCTACAACTTTACAAAATGCAAAAAAACATTGTGCTGATTTTTTTGTGTTTTATACAGTAGTAGATGAAATGGATCCGCAGTACAATCTGACTTTAAATTATATATATATATTATCTCTCTCCTTTTTTTTGGTTTGAGTGTTCTCCTTTGTATTTCACGGTGGCAGTTTCTGGCTGGGGACATAAAATCTCTACGCTACAGAAATAAAAGTCAACACACAATGTCATTCTCTCTATCACTCTGTACACGGTATTCATAAAAATAGCATCTAATTTGTGGGCGGAATTTGGAAGGGGGCAATGAAATGGATGCCATTTTTTTTTAACCGCTAGAAAAAAAAAAGAAGAAATTATGAAAAAGCTGTGAAAGAACTGAGCGCATTGGAGGATCACAGCAGTGCGACACACACAGAGATGTTTCATACGTCACAGAAAGGATGCGGTTCACAGCACTTCACAGCAATGTCCGGGGCGTCCCTGCACAGTCACGCCATGCGGATTGGCACCCCTTGGTTGTATCCTGTATAAATTGGGCAGTTTGGCACTAACATGTGGCACAGAGAACTTCCTGTTCAATAAAAGTGATTGTAAATGCAAGAAGGCCAAGAGCGAGATGCTGGGGGCCGTACTGACGATTCTGTCCGGAGCTCCGCCTCACTGCCATTGCTCCGGGCCCCCCCTCCCCGCTGCTACCTGAAATCCGTGCAGGTACAGCTGCGATTCTGTCCAGGGGACCACGGACGTGGATAAGCGTCCCACCCCATGTCCTTCACTGGGCCCCCATCCTCCCACTGGTGGCCCAGGAAACTCCCTGCCCGCTGGAGCGCACTGGGCGCACTGGGCGTAGTGGTGCGGTGGAGGCTGCCAGCAGCTGGCAGGCAAGCAAGCAGAGGAGCGCTAATTTACACAGCACAGAAGAGACGGCCAATGGAGAGGGCAGGGTGCTCCCGGATCGAACCAATGTGTATTGGGCGGGAGGGGTGTAGATAACTGGTCTGGAACGTGCAAAGTGTGCAGTGTGCTAATGCCATGGAACTGTGTGACCCCACCCAGAAAGCTGTCCCACACCGACGAGAGGGGCCATGCACAGCCACTCATTAGGGTACGTTCTGCAGATTACACATTTGCACCTCATTAATCTCCTCCTTTATCACTCTCCCTCAGTGGTTCAGCCCATTACATTAAGACAAACAAAACTCCTACCAGACTTCATTCTGCTGCTCTGCTGCTGATATCCAGCCCCCCCCCGCTTGCCTCTGCTCCCCCTTAATGTTAATGTTTGTTTTACTGCCATCCAAAATGGGGGTGACCCAGTCATTATCTACTAAAACAGCCCAGCCACCCTATCTACAACACTGCCCCCCCCCCACACACACACACACACACTCAGCTCAGCAGCTACTCTCTGGCTACTAGAATGGCGATGCTGAAGACCCACCCCCCAGCTGTGAATCACACCGACCAGTTAACAGCAATTCCAGTGTGGGGGGTTCAGAGATGTGTGGAGGAGATCGCCTACGCTATGGCTGAGCTGAATCCAGGACCAGACCACCAATCACAGTGTCAGAGAATGTGCCTCAAGTAGGTGTGGACAAGGCCCCCCACTCCAGGAAAAGCCCCCACTGGGATGGGAGGAGGCTCTATTTCTTACATGGCATGGAGCGGGGGGGGGGTGGGGGATTGAACCCCTTATGTCAGAGCAATCTCTGAGTTCAGTGATTAGTCTCAGCAGGTCTCGCGAGTTGGGGGGGGGGTCCTGTGTGAGATCTTCCACCCCCATGCCCACCCCGCTCAAATATAACCCCCCCATCCCACACCCCAACTCTCCTTCTCACCACCCAACCTGTCCCTCAGTCCTCACACTGTCTGGGTTGACCGCAGCCGCTCTGCCCCCGGTACTGGTATCAGCCTGCCCTGCCCCCTGCTGGCAGTCAGTGCCATTTGCAGAAAAGCATACAGAGCTTATAAGACACAGTAATGAGTGTGGCGACTTCCCATAGGCTGCCTCCATAACGGAATATTGGGCTGAACCAATAATGGCATGTTTTTTTTTTCCTTTGAGAAACCTCAGTGTTCTCCAGTGTTGACAGGCCATCATGCGCTTGCCGGCGTTTCCCGTCCGTAAGCCTGCGGAAAGAAACATCCTCTGGCGTGTCTGATACCCGTCTGGGAGGTGGGCGGGCACCGGCTGGCACAGCAGCCGCCCAGAAGAGGGCTTCACATCCTGAAAAAAGTTCTGTCCTCGGTGAGAGCTTTCACGACTGGAGCAGGGTGCTAAATCGTCACAGATGCAGTTCTCGGATTCTTCACGGATTACACCTCCCTCCTGCCTCTCCTTCCCCCATCCAGTGGCGTGTTGGGCGCTATCTGTGAACCCAGCCCCCACCACCCCCGCCCCAGAACCTCACAGACCCAGGATTCACGGTTGCAGAGGGTCAGTCACCAATATGTGTCACAATGTTGAATGACAGCGAGGGGGAACAGAACATGGTGGGGGGTAGGAGTGGGGGAGGGGGAGGGTAGTCTGGGGAGACTTCCGGTCGCTAGGGGAGATGGCGGTCGGGGGGGGTGGGGGGTTTTCCTGGCACTCTGGATGGAGCCCACCCCTTCACTGGCCCGTGGGTGTCCGCTCCCTCACGCTCTTGCCCAGGAGGTGGTTGAAGTCGGCCAGGTCGCTGAGCCCCCGCTGGGTGTGGAGGCTGGACCGCACCAGACCGGAGGGGAGGCGAGGGCCCGGGGGTGGGTGGTTGGATGAGGGAGTCCCGTTGTTGGTATTATAGTTGAGGCCTTCCGGGGCCCAGCGCAGGGATTCCCCAAAGTCCATTTGAGTGTTTGGGGCTGAGACCACCCTCCGGCGGTCGGGGGAGTCCTGGGGCGTGGCCGGGTAGTACTCACCCGCGGAATTGCGCAGGGGTGCACCGGGGCGGCCCACCTGCTCGCGATGTGCAGCCAGCGAGAGGTAATGCTGGCGCTCGGCAACCTGGGGGGGCTCCCCTGGGTCTTCATGCCTGCCTCCGCCACCCTGCAGCATCTTGGTACTCAGGTAGATCACGGAGGAGCCAGGCGGGCAGGGGGTGCCGGCTGCGTTGAGGAAAGTCTGGCTCTGCTCCCACCCCGAATCAGAGTGCCGCAGGCTCGGCGTGGGGCGTTTCTGCTGCAGGGGGGTCTGCTCCGGAGTAGGCAGCAGGCCAGGATCCATGTCCCCAGCTTGGGTCCAGCCGTTGGGCATCACGAACAAAGTCTCAGCCTGCGCACCGGGCCTCTCGGCTGCCCCGGTCCGCGTCACGCTCATCACGGAGCCGCTGCCGCCCTGTCCCAGCATGCCCTGCTCCTTGTCCCCTTTGCGACGGCCCCCGGAGCCGGCCGTTCCACCTCGAGCGCGGTGCCTGCGCTTATGGCTCATGATCCAGCACACCACGAGGCCCGACAGCGCCGCCCCAATGGCGAACGCGGATACTGCAGAGATGACCAGCAGGTTGATGGAAACCAGGCCCTCGGGCTCCTCCACAAAACTCTCCTGCAGAAGGCCTGATGGGAGGAGCAAGAACAGGGAGGGAGATTAGTGATCCAGCCTAATACATGCAGCATCTCAGGGAGGTACCTTTGAGCTGCGAGGTAGAGGGCATCGGTGACAGGGCAGCCCGCTGATGTAATGGCTAATCACATTCATTATTTAAAGTGCCCGGTGATTTCCTGTTTAAGTCTGCTGTAAACGTCCCTGTGACTGAGAGTATCTCCTAAATTTGGAATGCAGCACTACGCTCAGAACATTAACTCTCCAGGAGAGGAAGAAAGGGGCATTTTTAAATTTACAGAAGGAGACAGTGTCACTGTACAGATACAGCGAGTATTTAAGTAATGGATACACACACTGGTGAAACAAGACTCAAGCACAGACTAAATGAATTATTAAGTATGAGCAAACAGTTGGGTATGGGGTTCATGCAATGGATCAATTAAGAAAATGTCAGGAGAAAAGTGTCTCTTTGTGGTGCGAGAAGCAGAGCCCAGTGTGCTGGCAAGGCAGAGCAGGGCAGGGCCCAGTGTGCTGGCAGAGCAGAGCTGAGCCCAGTGTGCTGGCAGGGCAGAGCAGGGCAGAGCAGAGCAGGGCCCAGTGTGCTGGCAGAGCAGGGCTGAGCCCAGTGTGCTGGCAGAGCAGAGCAGAGCAGGGCCCAGTGTGCTGGCAGAGCAGAGCTGAGCCCAGTGTGCTGGCAGGGCAGAGCATACATGATGTGAAAGAGAAGGGGCCTGGGAAAGATACGGCGAGGGACAAACATGGCCGTTTGGTTTATTTAACTGTACAGATACAGCGAGTATTTAAGTAATGGATACACACACTGGTGAAACAAGACTCAAGCACAGACTAAATGAATTATTAAGTATGAGCAAACAGTTGGGTATGGGGTTCATGCAATGGATCAATTAAGAAAATGTCAGGAGAAAAGTGTCTCTTTGTGGTGCGAGAAGCAGAGCCCAGTGTGCTGGCAGGGCAGAGCAGAGCAGAGCCCAGTGTGCTGGCAGGGCAGAGCAGAGCAGAGCCCAGTGTGCTGGCAGGGCAGAGCAGGGCCCAGTGTGCTGGCAGAGCAGAGCTGAGCCCAGTGTGCAGGCAGGGCAGAGCTGAGCCCAGTGTGCAGGCAGGGCAGAGCTGAGCCCAGTGTGCTGACAGGGCAGAGCAGTGCAGGGCCCAGTGTGCTGGCAGAGCAGAGCATACATCTAAAATGATGTGAAAGAGAAGGGGCCTGGGAAAGATACGGCGAGGGACAAACATGGCCGTTTGGTTTATTTATTGTTAAATTACTACGGAAGGAATAATGTGAGACTGTGGATCCAGTGGATGAATAAAGCCACGTTTGTGGGAAATGGATGAATGTCATTAGTACCAGGAAGGAGGGTTGTAATATTCCAGAGTGAGGGGAACAGAGGTTTAAACAGGGATGTTTTTTTTTTCGTCTGATAGATATATTACTAACATTAAACTGAACATTACCAAAACCAGGGGGACTGCAAAGAACAACACACCGTGTGGCTGTTTAATTAAGAAAAACCTGGAAATGGGGATTCTTCACCCCCCACACCCAGCTCCCGACTCGGAGCCGACGCAGGGAGGGCTGATTATTCCTGAGGACTGGGATGAAGCATGGCGAAAGGACCACCCAAGGTGGGAAAAACACATCGCCCACCCCCCACCACCTGTACTCACATACACATGCAAGCCTCCTGCAGAGAGACTAACCACAACTCCTGTAAAATTCCAGTTTCCATGGTTTTGCGCAATTTAAAAACGGCTGAGATGCGCGGTGCCTGAAACGACGGAGAAATCCCAGAGATCCGTCCGCGCCCCAGCTGCCCAGCGCGCTCCAAACTGGTGCGGAGATTTCCCCGTATGGATGCTTCTCGCCTGCGTCGCCGTCTCCGCACACCAGAGACGTGTCGAACGCAGCCCAGCTGACATGGGACGCTACGTGAACATCTCAAAGTTGGCAGAGAACGTGCTTAGCGTAACGCTGATTTCCACGTTTTACATTTTAACAAAGGTTCCGTCACTGTCAGAATGATAGCATTATTACCTGAACATCCTTTAAATGCAATTAACGTAGAATAATATTTCTGATAAAATATCATTCTGTAAAAGGGCTATATGTATATACTGTGAACACACTGTCAAGCCTTGAACCCGTGACCTTTGAGGTGTAAAGCACCAGTGTCCTCTGCCGTTCTGCCACACCCTTCGTTTGCTCTCATGCTATTAGTCTTGGTTCTAGTTGTGGGATAATGTTCTGTAATGTTCTGGGAATGTCAGGAACACTGGACACTCTGAACATTTTTATACCTTAATTAATCATAACGTTCAGTAAACGTTCATAGAAAGAAACATTGTTGACAGGGAGGGTCGGCGCCACCGTTTGGGACCGGAACCGACTTTCAAATCTGTGATTAAAATCAGCCGTCCACCTAAACACTAGAATTAATCTATTTCCACATGCGATATGGAATGTTCTCAAAGCTATTTAATGGAATTAAATAATTTATTATAACTCTTTCATTTTCATGATTTTGCTGTGCGAGTGAATTCGATGTAGATTAAAAAAACACCTTCACCATCATCCATGACAGAACAAAGATTCCCATCAGCCTATCCCACCACAGTGTTTATCGTTAATTACTTTCTATTTTATTCAGTTATTTGAACAAGCTCATCCTTCTCTCGATGTCCCCAGTGCCGTTCCGCACTCGCCCTTCTCGACGTTTATAGGTTATTTTTTCTGCCACAATTAAAAAAAATGAAAAGTGGTCACCATGACTCACTGATGCTGATCACACACTTCTATTTTTTAAAATATTTTTGCTAAATACTCCAGCCATTTAAATATGGATTTTTTATCCAAACTAATCCAACCAGGGCGGTTAACTTTCCTGCCTTCTTGCGGCAAATTAAGTACATTCAGATGAATGGGCGAAACGTCGATGCAGCTGCCCGCGTAGCGGGACGGGGAGGTTCGTATCACTGGGACTGCCCGCCTCCCTCCCACGCCAGCGGACATATGGGGGGGGGGGCAGCACTACCGTCCCCCAGGGACTCCACCAGCTCCTCCCGCTCGGTCGTCAGAAATAGCTACTGAGTGACGGTTGAGCCTCCGGGCTCCAATTACGAGAGAACAATGCACGGGGACTGCAGGATGTGGGGGGGCATTAGCATGGCGGGTGGAGTTCAGTGGGTGGAGGAGCCCGGGCGAGTGAGCTTACTGCTGGGGGAGGCCACCATCCACGGCGGGATGGGGATTCAGGCAGGGTAATACATGGGTTAGGGAGTCGACCCAGACTCACCAGCCTCCATCTCCCTCTGTGGCAGCTAATCTCCCTCCCTCTCAGCCCCCTCCGTCACACTCTCCTTTTGTTTGCCCCCTCCTTTCTCCTATGTCCCTCCTTTAATCTCTCTCTCACCCCGCATCTCTCGGGACGGCTCCTCCGTCTGCCTGTCATTCTATCCCTCCCCCCCCCCAGACCTCACGGCCCTGTAATGAAAAGTCACCGCGCTCTGCTTCTAGTCTAAGCCCCCCTTCATTACGGCCCAGAATGCGCGTGCGGGTCTCCGTCGCCGGCAGTCCGGCGCTGACACGCTGCTCAGTGAGTCAAGTAATAGATTTTTAAACGGGACATAATGCAGGGGATGCAGCGGCTGGGCAAAGCAGCCGCACGCTGACACACGTCTGCGCGCTCCTATGTTTCCGCTTCCCTTTGTTAGAAATGCGCCGAAGACCCAAGGAAGCATCCTGACTGAGTGTTCGTCATTTGGCGTCACTTCTGCGTCGCGGTGCGCATAGTCACCGCAGGGGACGCATTAAATGTCAGGACGATTCTCAGCTTCACGAGATGGGGTGGGGGGGAAGGCTATGCCGGTTTCAGCCTCTTAAAAAATGGCCCGGAGCCAAGTAATTTCATGCATTAAGAAAAACTGAGATTTTTAAAACTCTGTACCAGTACTTTAGTGTTAATATTACAGTAACGTGTGAACTAAATTTTCACCTTTTGAGCATCTATTATTCACTCACATCCACTCCTATTGTGTTTGCGAGAGTAGGAGATTATATTCAAGTGTCCTCACATGCCAGTGTACACGCCCGAACATGCACACGCACAAGGGTATACATGCACGCGTATGCGTTTAGCCTTGTGCTATTACATGCGCACACGTGTGATCGCGCGTGCATCTGTGCACGCCGGAGTATACTGATGTGTTTATACAAATGCCGGCGACCGCGCACTGACAAGCACGTTTTCACGAGTGAGCAGGCACGTGCGTGTGACCGTGTGAGCGAAGCACTCACGCGTGTGGGTGTATGCGTGTGCGGCTCCCTTCCCCTGCGGCTGGCTGCCTTTGCTCATTATCCTCTCGCCCCCGCGCTCTCCCTGTGACCGGTGCCTCCATTAGGGTAGTCCCCCCCCCCCCCCCACGCAGCAGGCCATGTCAGCATCTGGGGTCAGCAGCCCGTGTAAGAGATGCAGGCGAATCCCAGCCCGAAATCCCGACTGGAATAATAAATGCGGCTCTCGCAGGGAAGGTAGAGGACGTCACGGTTCATTCATTCAGCAGAATCCCCACAATGCCTCCGAAACCGCAGGCCAAACCAAAAACAACCAATTAAAAAATTCATTCTAATTAATTAATCTTATTAACTCTAGATTCTAAAGCGGAACAGTTTAAATACTAAAAGACAGACCTTATCTGTTTAGAAATCACTTTAGTTACTCACCCCCAGTCTGCTGGGACCTCCAGACAGTCCCCACACCCGTACCAAGAACTCGGTGTTGGTGATTGTTTGGTCCAGGTGCGCTGGGAGCTGAGAGGGAAAAAACATGTGGACTGTCTGGGGTCCCTGAGGACCGAGCTGAGAAACATTCCCTTAAATAAAGGGTAATACCATCCCGGCGTGCTATGTCAGTACGCATTACAGGAAGAGAGTTGCGTGTTTGCGCTGGGAAAGGCGGCCTCCACGAGATCCCGGCGTATTGGCACTAAACCGCTCCAGCATGGAACTTTTCAAGAAAAACTCCCCACAACCTCTGACGATGTTTGTGGCCTGAAATTATTAGTAACTGATACCCCTTATAGAAAAACAAATATCAAACATGCCATTAAAAGTTGTAAATATTCAGCAGGTATGTTTCAGAGCACTCCTTCAAAGAGATCATCTACAGCGTAACGATTCACTCGAGGTTACATCTGTTCTTTCAATAACTGTTCAACCCACAATTTAAACTTAATCTTTCTCATATGCCAGAAATATAAATTCCATTTGTCATTGCTATGCATACAATGTTACGTTTTCCACCAGCTAAAACACATCCTTATTTGTATTTGGTTAACACCATTTCATTAATGCTTTGGCATCGACTCCTTCTACATTTTTTCTGGCAGCCGACAGGAATAATCAAGTTACTGAGCCTTGGCTGGGAGAATCCAGGCCGCCTGGGCAGACATGTGGTCGGGTGATTGAGTGCATCTCCCGCCTGCTCTCCGATTTATGGAAAACATTCCGAGATGACGTTCCGACTGCACCATCACGGCCCGACGGACCAAAGCGGAGTTCCCGGAGACCCCTCAGTGGGTGTTCTGGGGGGGGGGTCAGTGAAATGTTGTCATCAGGTCATCAGGATATAGTGTTTTTAATGGGTGCAAAAACTTGCAAGTGTCACCCGGGAGTGTCCTGCGGGAGGGCCATTATGAGGGGGTACCAACTGATTTGGGGAAGCACAGAGCAAGGCACATTACCTCCCAGCGATTGCGGGCATTTGGATGCAAGCCTTTAAACATTGCAAGTCCCTTATGGGTCATTTGTTTGCTATTGTTCTTCGTCTCCTTAAGTGCCCTCCCTGGGTGTGTTCTCCTCCTAATGGTCTTGCTGGTTACTCAGGTGTTTTACGCGTGGCACATGACCTCGAGTTTGCACCCTTCGGTTGATTTTCTGTCGAACGGCGGATCTGGGACCGTCCGCAGCACTCTGACAGACTGTGAGATTCTCCTTGGCTCCTTCCTGGACTCCTTCCTGGACTCCTTCCTGGACTCCTCCCAGCTGCGGAGAGTGCCTGCCTCGTCGGTTTTCACGCCCGAATGTATCCGATATTTGACCCGCCGTAGCAGCCCTTCCCGACACGCAGGGATCTCGGTGAAATGGGAGAAGGCCTTGAGTATGAAGCCCTTCATGGCATCAATAATGCTGAGAATGTGCTGCCAGACACCCTCCATGGGTGCTGCTGGGGGGGGAGGGGGCTTTTTACTCTGGGACGGGTGGGACAGGCCGGGGGTCAAGGCTCTCACACGGGGATTTTTCACTAAGAGGATACTTGAGTGAGGAGAGAGGGGCACCAAAGGGGGACGATCCCACCCCTTGGGGAATCTTCATTGACGGAAAGAATAACTGCGACTTCAAGGCCAGAACATCCGAGACTCGCAGCGCCTAGAATGATGAACGGCCCCCACGTCTTTGTGTGCTGAGTCCACCGTCTGTATCTGATGTCAAAAATCTCACCTCATTCCCTCGAAGGCATGATACTTCCCACCAAGAATAACTCACAGTGCAACTATCGGCGGACTGACTGAATTGTCTCTTGTTCCCCCTTAGAGGAAATGTCCGGAAGGTCAGCAAATTGAGATTGCCCACTGCAGCGGACCGTGAGGCGCGCCTGTCCCCGTTACCGCGCTTCGGGGTCCTCGTGCCGCGGCTGCCGCCCGGCTGCCCATCAGAACCTCGTGAACCTCACGATCCACGTTCCCCTTGATGTGATGTGGACCTCAATTAAAGTGAGATTGCAACCCTCTGTTCCCCTAGTCAAAACAGCGCATTACTTCTGGAAATGTTTTCTCAGCACCATAATCGTTTCCATCTGCAGCAATTCTGCAGTAAGGTATGTCATTATATTCATGCGCTTTCACAGCAGCGTAGACGGAACAGGCCTGAAACCGAGAGCGAGCTATTGCTCCTGTCTCTCACACGGTCACAGAAAGTTCCTCGGAATCCCAGCGCATCCTTCTTTCCGGGTGTGATTTGCTGTCGATTCACTTGGACGGACACCAATCTACGGCAGCATGAGCTTCTCGCTCTCAAAGGCACGATTACCGCTGCCTCCTTCGGCTACCCAGACAAACTCCTGTGTTTTCCGTGTCTCCAAGGTAGTTCTGCTCCAGACAATATGTGCTCTTCCTGCTATGTGGTGCCCAGGAAGTATTTATCGCGTGATCATTATAGATAATGGAAGGTCCCTACCTCCCACTCCAAGTTTTTTTTACTGCCAATTAAATGGGTAATATTGGTTGTTGCGGCCAGTGTTTGACACAGCCCACTGTGTTGCAACTGTCTGTGCAGTGGGAGGTCACAGGAAAAGGGCAAATGTTTCACATTACAAGCGACTGTAGACCTATAATGATTTAAGACAATAGTCTGACCTCGGTGTTTCATGTAAATCAAACGTGTTCCAGTGCCGAGAGCAAAGGGTCTCAGTTCTTTTGTTGAGTAAATCAGCTTTTTACGACCCGATTTTCAAGGTTACATCAGTTTTCATTTACAGTTTCATTTACGACGTGTTGGACTGCGGTGCGGTTAGCAAGAATCAAGGAAGTGCATGTACCAAACGCGCTCCCAGCATGTATCACGCTTACTGCGCAGCCCTGCAAGCTGCCGCAATACAGCCTGCGATGACATAGCCGATGACATACGACCCATCGATTCAACCTGCCGTCTATTTTCGGACTCCGCTTATCTGTGCTGTTCAATTACGGAGCTTATCCTGGGGAACACAGGATGCAAGGTGGGATTCGGGCCGGGCGGGCTGTCGCGGGACGGAGTCATTGTACGGGCTGCAGACGGCAAGCGTCGACCGCATTCTCTGGATCGCGTGTGCCCGTGAGAATCACAGGCTCTTACATTTTATGCCGGCAGCTGCAGCCTGGATGGTTTTTCCTGCAGCTGAGGCTAGAGGGGAAAAGTGAGAGTTCTTGGGGCGTGGGGATCATTTCTGGGAAGAAACCTCAGCCCAGACTAATCGGCACCTTGGAACTTCAATCGAAGGCGTCCTGTCAATGCATCCACTCCGATCTGCTTGGGATGCGCCCCCCTCTCTTTATCTACCCCCGCGACACACACCCTCGATAATTAGAATGTCTTTTCTGCCGAATAAAACCCTGGATGGATCCCCTGACCCAGGCTGATGTCAGCCATCAGATTAGCGCGTGATCTCTGAGCTCGGGGGCCTCCCTCTCGGAGCGCCGCTTCCCTCGTACAAGGGGGCGGTGCCGTCGGTCACGGCCCCGTCTCGCCCCTGGAAACCGGAGCGCCGAAGGCTGCGAGGGGTAGCAGAGGCCCTCCCGCTCCATCTGTCACACGCGCAGAGCACAGCCACAGCTCCCCCGCAGGCCAGATTAGGATCTGCACCCAATATTTATTAGACCGTGAGTGAACCGAGATGAGATGGAAATCGATTTTTCTCCCCTCACCTTTCAGGAGTAACTTTTCTCCTGCTAAGGGGAGGCAGTTATTTCGACTGTCCATCTGTCTTCCTCTGAGCTGTCAAAAGTTTGTCCCAGTGGAATATTAAGCCTGAACCGGGTGGGTCCCAATATCCCACCCCCTGTTTTTAAGCACAGGACAGAGTCTGCCTGCCTCCTTTCCTGTGGGGTGGCTGATAACGGCTACCATGCCCATGTGGACACAAACAAACCCAGCACACATTTCCCTGCAGTGAGCATCGAGGCTCATGGTCTCTGTGATGTTTCTTGCGCTCAAACAGATGAAAGGAAAGCAAGAGCTTCATCGCAGCACCATAAATATGTTTCATGGGACATTTCTTCATAGGCTCAGAGATGAAAAGCAATCTTTTTCATTTTAAGCCCTAAGATTATTGACTGCTGTACCTGACGCTTGCATCACAGTGTCACATTAAAGACCATGTCAGTGCTGTGATAACGGCACTCTAAAGAGGTAACTACATTCTTCATAACATACGTATCGTTTGGGTGAGGTCATGCAAACACTGACTTGATCCAGGCAAGGCCTTCAGCGTGAAACGGGCGAGAAGCACGTGGAAAACGGAGGGAAAGGTGAAATCTGGGAGCACTTTCCAAATTTTGACTTGTCGTGTCGCACATTTGCGTCTATTTTTAAATAAATCTCACTGAAAAACTGCATGGATTGCTAAGCGGCCTGATTTGCGCAAAAGGAGAGTAAAGCAATAGTCACAAAAGCGGCAAAATAAAGAGAGAATGTATTTTACATTTCTAGCTATTTAAAAATGAATACTAATTATGAAGCGGACATAAAAGAAGAACGTTGCTCTCGCATAGTCAATCAGGCTGCTGCGCTACATATGAATTTATCTGAGCATCCACAGAAAGGCCGGATTATCTAATTTGCAGACGGCAAGGAGACCCAAGGACGGGGGAGAGATTTAATCAGGAGATGAACCCCTAACTCTGCACGCGACAGAGAAGCTAATGGACAGAGCATGGCCAGTGGATCGTGCCCGTGTGTGTAAGCACAGCGATGTATATTAATGTGCGCCTTACGGCTACAGGGCATGAGTGAGCGTCGGCTGCGGCTCGGAGAGCGTGACAGTACTTAAAGAGCGCGCGCCGCATGACGCAGGTTTTGCAGCTTCACAGGGGAAATACCGTCAGCGCTCAAAGCCCAGCCGCTCTTACCGTCGCAGTCCCCCAGGTGGGACGTGTTCCCATGTTCGACATCTTGCTCGAACGGCAGTCTGCAGGGGGGAGAACCAAAGAGTGAGCGGCAGGCAGCTGGAAGCGGCGGGAGCAGAGAGCGGCCATCGGCGAAACGGCAGCACGTTTCCCAAAAGGTACCGTCAGCAACTCACATAGTCGGACCCATACAGTTACGTGGTTCCAGCGATGAAAGTTGCTAACATGATTAGCAACTCTGCTTTTGCGAAATGCACTCATTGCCCGGGGTGACTCCTGATACAGAGGGGGCAATACTGCAGTTAGCCACTGCAACAGTGACCTCACGAGCAGCAGCACTGTCGGCTCTTTGGGAGCGCAAACAGTCCTGAATGACTGCTTACACAAAACCAGCATGTTAGGGTCAGCCGAACTCGAGATCGACAATTAAAGAGATAGGGTGCATTTTAATTGGTTTAAAATGGTGCTTTCTCCAATTAATCGGGTCAGACGGGAGAGTTGCCCCCGGCAACAAGCGGCACAGGGGAGCACATTACACTAGTCCTGGCATCGTCGCGATTGCCTACCAGGAAGACAGGGCAGTGCAGGCTGCGGACACTGGGGGCAGATTTACTTACACACAACATACAGTTCTGTTTATTTTAGGGGTTTTTTTGCATCGATGGAAAAAGGCCCCATTTATTTTTGCTCTGTTATTAGATTTCGGGCGCAGCCAGTGAGACCTCCCTTCCATAAGGAACGGCTACTGTGACACAGACAGCTTCGTCTTCTCAGCCATCCATCTCCCCTAACTGCCCCGGTCAGGGAGAGCGGGGAGCCTGCGGAGTGCCAGGGGAGGCCAGGAAAACATGAGGAGAAGATGTAGACTCCATGCACAAATGCTGGGAGGGGGACAGGGACTGAAACCCACCCAGGTGTAAGGCTGTTCACTGCTGTAAATTTACACAAAAAAATCATCCATCCATCCATCCATCCATCCACTTACAGTACCAAGTTTGTTTTTCAACAAGATACTGACCCTAAGCTCACCTAGAGGTTATGTAAGGGCTGTATTATCTTGTAAACAATGAAAGAGATGGATTGTCCTGACAGATGACCTGGCCCCCACAATCCCCCAACCTGAACCCTACAGAGCTGCTTTAGGGTGAGTTTGATCAAAGAACAAGAGCAAGGCAGCCAACTGGTGCCCATGACTTGTGGAAAGTCCTTCCAGGTGGCTACATCTGGAAGCTGGCTGAAAGAAGACCATGCTATCCTCAAACAAAAGCTCAATAGCGAGTCAATAATTGGAGAACATGAGGTGTTGATGTGTATTACTCAATTGCCTCAAGTCTTTTACTATAAGGTGAATAACAGCTAAAATAGAGACAAATGCATTAAAAGCTGGTGTGTCCAGACTTTTGACTGGTACTGTTCATAGACAGGGTTGGGGAAATCCTAGATCCCAGGAAATTCAAGGGAGAGGAAACACCCAGAGTCAAATGCCAGGTATATAGGAGGAAAAGAGTAAATCTAATCAAATTTGCAGCTCAAGGCTATGCAAACTGCCCAGTGCCATCTTCGTAACATAATACATTTATGCCACGTTATTCAGAGCGAGAACCATCTTCAGGTGCGCAAATGCAATCCGTCCTCAAACGGTTATCTCTGTATCACTCGATACCGAATCAATCTAAGGGGCTGACCGCTCTCCGCAAATCCAATTATAAAGCAACATCATGGTCATAATTATGTAAGTGGGAAGATGCAAGGTGGTCTTTCAGGACGGCCGTGTTGTCTACTCCGCTGGCACACTTTCCGTGCTTACACGTGTAATTAAATCAGGGGCTTCTCCTCAGAGAAGGCAGCTTTCATTAATGGGAATAGGGTCCAACTCAATCTGTTGCCAGCTGAAGAATACTGTTTCCATGGCAGGTGGTTAAAGATACAGTGACACACACGTGCTCGCGCACACACACACACACACAAACACATGGAAACAAACACGTCCACCTGTTCGGAAGACGTCTGTAGAGTAAGTCGACGGAGAGAAATGCGGGATGAGCCCACTGGATCGTGAAAGCTCACCAGTCCGCCCACACTATTCCACGTGACACCGGGTGCTGAGGAACAAGCCCTGCTGAATTGGCTCTATTTCTGGGTATATGCCCTCGTTCAGGTCATGCTCACCTTGTCCCAGGTCTGAGGAAGGAGCAGGTGCTGCCTCGAGTCCAGCCACAATAGGGGTCTCGCGAGGCGATGCAGTTCCTTAAAGCAGACAGAGGACCACTGATGAGTAGCTGGCAGGTCAGCACTGCGCAGACCAAGGTGACACGCGGTCGTGTGCGTTAGAGCCAGCAACAATCAAGTGTGTCAACAGAGGATGCCGGGCCAGGTCATCGGCCCAGGGTGCTGGTTACGGGATCTAATGGGGGTAGGAGAGGCTAGCAGACATTGTGCAAGGTGTGGGGTATGGAGTGCATAATGTGTACTACGTAGGGTGCTGTGTATACAGGCTGTGTAGTACAAGGCATGTAGAGTGAAGTCTTGGGTTTAGTGTGCTCAGTGTAGTGTTTAGTGCATACAGTGTAGTGTTTAGTGAGTTCAGTGTAGGGTTTAGTGTGTGCAGTGTAGGGTTTAGTGAATCCAGTGTAGGTTTTAGTGCATACAGTGTAGGGTTTGGTGCGTGCAGTGTAGGGTTTACTGAATTCAGTATAGGGTTTAATGCATACAGTGTAGGGTTTAGTGTATACAGTGTAGGGTTTTATATAGGATTCCGTGCATACAATGTAGGGTTTAGCAGGTTTACTTTGTACAGTGTAGGGTTTATTGTGTACAGTATAGGGTTTAATGCATACGGTGTAGGGTTTAGTGCATGCAGTGTAGGAGTCCAGGTTTGGTGAATAAAATGTAGGGTTTAATGCATAGAGTGCAGGATTTAGTGCATAGTGTTCAGTGGGTTTAGCGTGTGTGGTATAGAGTTTAGTGCATATCGTGCAACTGAAAAGCAACGAGTGATGGTGTATGATGGTAGGGGGCGGGACCAGAATGTGGAGTGGAAGGCCGGGGTTCGAGAGGACCCCAGACATGGGGGCTCACTTCATGCAACGAGAGTAGAGCTGGCAGCGAGCCACTGGGACGCGCACCACGCAGGACGGGAAAGCCAGCAGCAGCGAGTGGCTGGGCCGGTCCAGGGCGAGCGAGAGCATGTGGCGGGCCGTGGAGCCGCCGTCGCCGCATCTGGGGGAGCAGGACAGGGGCCTGCGGTCAGGGCTGGCACTCACAGGCCCAGTAGGGGGCGCCATTCACATCGTATGTATCACATGGTACTTCGCAGCTATTTAGAATAGCATAAGCATTTAATAATGAAGTAATGCATTTTGAAAGAAATAAAATGAAGAAAACAAATGATTTTTTTTTTCAGGCGTGCAGCACACCCATGGGAAGTTCAACGGGGACACTCAAAGGCCACTGCCATCACTGCGAATCTCAATGACATCACCTCTAAGCAGCAGACGCAGCAGACTTTTCATTCATAAATCAACTTTTACTTACTGCGCGTGGGAAAAATAAAAAAAAAAAATAACAAAAAAATGCTTATAATGACAGAATAGCTGAGCTGGGGCTCTGGGGCGTGGAGTCATTCATCAGCTGGGGTGCGGGCAGAGGTGTCACTGGAGGACAGCGGCATGGAGGAGAGGAGCAGCCAGCAGCCACAGGCCATTAGCATCTCCAGCTTACGGGTTTTGGGAGAAACACGCAGCCCCAAATGACTCTCAGCGCCCCTATATGTGATTATAGCGTGAGGGACGCTGTCGACATAATGGAGGAATACAGAGACTGAACAAGATGGAGGGCTCCTCTGATTTCCCCCTGATTAGCCGGGCCCCCGCTGGGGAGGATGGCGACCGGAGGTGCACAGGGCCTCCCCAAGCTGAGAAAGGAGCAAATTACTCTCAACTTTCGTATCGCCAGCCTGCGCCTGGACTCCTT
Organism: Hippopotamyrus pictus; assembly: GCA_026781145.1. NCBI lineage: Eukaryota > Metazoa > Chordata > Actinopteri > Osteoglossiformes > Mormyridae > Hippopotamyrus > Hippopotamyrus pictus. Next base: position 4,410,274 of record JAODLC010000036.1, on the reverse strand, counting down.
TGATCTTCATCAACGTCCATTCATTGCCTGTCAGGGCTCTGAATGAGAACACGTGTGACTTAAGTGTAAATCTGCTTTAGCATCTTGCTAACATCAGGGGCCGAAGGGGGAGGTCACCCCATCTGCGGCCGTAAACCTGGTATGAATCAGACAATGGCTGACAGGCCCTCGCTCTTAAAATGGACCTTAATGACTGCCTCCCGTAATCTGTAAATGCTGGCCAGCTAATACCCCATCAGGCGTGGGGGGCCTTGCCTGGGCCGCGGGGACGAATACGGCACTCACTTTTCGGGGTTGTACCCCTCCAGCTCCTCCAAAAAGATGTTGCCGGTGCTCGCTGCGTTGTCCCGGCTGGGGACAACCAGGAATTTGAGGACGGTGCCTTTGTTAGAGCCCAGGAAGAGGACTGTGCGGTTCCTGTGAGGCCCCGCCTCTGTGTCCACCGCCATCTTGGTCAGCTGGTACCTGACGGGGGGATGCAGCGTGAGGAGAGTCTGGCGACGTTCACATGCAACCTGCAGCTTGTCAGCAACATTCATTCAGGTCTGATTATCCCGCTTATCCCTCAGCGCAAAAAAGCTTCACGCCGTCAAGGTTACTGGGGGGCCAAATTAAAGCAAAAAATGCCATGTTGTCCCTGAGAGAAACTAAAAAGGAAATAATTTTAGATAGATAGATAGATAGATAGATAGATAGATAGATAGATAGATAGATAGATAGATAGATAGATAGATAGATA
>JAODLC010000036.1:4393054-4409526 GCA_026781145.1 Hippopotamyrus pictus | reverse complement strand
ATAGATAGATAGATAGATAGATAGATAGATAGATAGATAGATAGATAGATAGATAGATAGATAGATAGATTGATTTATGGATGGATGGATGGATGTACAGTAGCTGATGCCTGGCTTACCTGACCATGGTCCTCACTATCCAGGGCCTCTGGCCCAGTGAAGGAACAGCTTCATCCATCAGAGGATGAGTCTTGACAAAATTCAGCATCTCGTCAGGGAAGGAGTTGGAGGAGTTGAACCTGGAGCCCTGCACGGCGCAGCCGCCCGGCCTGCAGAGGACAGGAAGCCCAGTCAGCCACGGTGTCTCACCGGCAGCCAAGCGCGTCAAGGATGATCTGGACGGCTGAGGCGTCTCTACCTGGGTCTGGGGACAATCTCATCCGGAACCGGCGTCCAGATGGACTCGGGGGACTTCTGCTCCTTGAATCTCCCCTCGAACACTCTTGCCATCTGCTGCATGTCGAAGGCGCAGACTGCTGAACCGGGGATGCTGTGAAGAGCAGTGCAAGTTCGAGACCAAAAACTCATCTGCTTACAGTTATTTAATGTAAACCATAAATGGCCATATGTAACCTCAGCAGCGAGATTGAGCGCAAAGTGATGTCATAAATATTAGTGCGACGCTGCTTTCCAAGTCCAAGGAACAATGCAAGGGATTTAAATAGCTATTTACGAGCATTATGGTAATTAGTTGATTTTCTGAATTGCCTGCACTTGATTGGTTGTGGGTCATATGCTAAAAGAAGCCATAAATGCCAAATCCCATCAGTCATCTCTGCTGCTGCTACGCGCAGCGCGAATGCCGAGGTCAGGCGAGATTGCTGCTTCGATTCACCACCCCGACAGCCTCCCCTTCTCAGGTGTCCCCCACATGCCATCAACAGCACGCAGAGAAAATGACAAGCAATCTCAAAGGGGTCGACCGCAGCTCGACCGCACCCACGGCATGCGCCGCGGAGTGTTCTGGGACCCGGGGCCTTAACACGGCATAGTAAACGTTGTACCTGAACGCATATTAGCGCATATTATGTACAGGGGGGAGCCAGACTGGATCAAAGCCACCAGCGTCACGCTTTATGTCCCCAAGTGTCCGGGTTTCGGCAAGCCTCAGGGACCGTGTTCCTGTCGCTGCTCACGTCCCTAAGCGGCCCGCAAGTGCCGACAGCCTTAACCTTGGAAAAGTCAGAATTTCTACATCTAGGGCTTCGAAGGTCTGTGCCGCCATTATGCTGTAGCTTCTACCTTCAGCTGGAAAGTTCCAGAATGCCCTCAGCAAAAGAGTTACATAAGAGAAGGAGCCGATAGGCCAATCCCCAGAAAAATATAACAAATGCCTTGAGGAAAGTAGGTTACAACTCTAACAGTGCCAGATTTTTAAAGTACATGTGCCTGTACTGTATGTTGAACCTCCCAAAATCACTTAAAGTTTCTTACTTTGACAGACAACCAAAGACTTATATCATACTCCCATCCATCTTCCAGCCGCTTATCCAGTACAGGGTTGTGGTAAATATGGAGAATAAACCAGCCAGCACATGGCACGAGGATGGAGAACAAGCGGGACGGAATAGCAGCCAATCACAGGGCACTTATGTGCACAACACCATTTAAATTTATAGACTGCAGGTGTTTGGACTTGGGGAGTAAACTAGAGAAACCAAAGATTACAGGGAGACCATGCAAATACACACACACACACACACACTTCCAACCCCAGAGGCGTGAGGCACCCATTCTACCCGCTGAACCAGTGCGCTGCCCATTAGTGATGCGTATTAACAAAATTTAGAGTGGCACTCAAATTCAGAATCCCTCATATCTAAAGCTTTTTGGCTTCCATTCTGAGGTTGTAAAGCAAAATTCAGATTTATTACAGAAATAAAAAAAAAAACTGCTCTCTAGTTGCTTGGCATGAGTTCCGTTTTAACTATGATACCATCACTGTTTCTCTCTAAGGCTATTTTAGGCTCATTGATATTTCGTTCGAAAGATCAAAGCTGAGGTATGACTGAGCATTTGTGCTGTACACAAAATGTGGATTAACCATTGTGTGCTGAAGCTGCAGTTTTAATTACTGATACTTAGCAGATTAATATAGTAATGCGGTCTTAGATATCTGCCTTCCGCTGGCCGTTTTCATCTGCACGCCAGCCAACATCAAAGCGCCCTTCATCACCGTCTTTTGCTCACTCCCAGCCTCCATGGTTTCCCTCCTTTATTAGAAGCCAGACACATTCTTGAAGGAGGGAGAGGCCTCTCTTTAATCTCAACGCTGCAGCGGCGCAGGCCGCCACACGCTGCAGGAATCTGAGCCCCGGCGAGCGCCTCGGCAAAGCTCTTCCACGGCGGAGCAGTGGGCAGGTTTTAAAATCCACCCGAGAGAGTCAGACCAAGAAGCGGAGCGTGTCAAAGTCTGATTCGCAGATTTACAGCGTCGTCAATAAATTCCAACTCTACGTGAATAATGCAGGGAAATCAGCTTCGTTGACGTTGTTTCGGATTGATGGCCATTCAGAATTTAATTTACCCTGATAACAAATTTACATCCATCAGTCTTACTAAGAGAGCCTTTTTACAGCGCTTGATGAGCACTTCTGACAATATGGTTTTTGGTTTAGTTCCTTTACAGCTTTTGTTCTTGATATATTGGATTGTATTACTCTGTTCTTGGATATTGTTACTAAAGGCTTACAGGGGGGACTGAAGGCTTCCAGGTTTGTTTCAAATCTGTATTTTTTTTTCCGGACAAAAATAGATACATTTATCGATCGGTTTGAGATGTAAAAAGAACTCAGCGGTGTTGTGATAGCATCAGTGTAGCCGCTGGGTTGGTGCTGTGAGCTCACAGGCCACTACGTGTGGCGTTAAATGGAGCTGAGTGCACCATAGCCCTCTGCTTTCTGACATTTTCTGCTTGCCTTCCATTCATTGGCAGATGTGGAAGTTACCTGTCTCACCTTTCACCTCCGTGTCCCCAGTCCCCCCCCCCCCCCCACCACAGTCAAGACCAGCCCCTCAGAGGCCCAGACCAATCAGGACTTTATGCTGTGCTATCAGACTCCCCCCTCCCACCTTACAGAAACCCACTGGTATGTGGGCCAAGCAGAGCGCTGATTTAAATCAAAGATCCCCCCCCCACACACAGCTCCAGAGCCACATAGCACCTGGAGCAATTTATGGCCAATAATACGGAAGCACTGGGTTACCAGCTACTGGCATCCAGGGGAACCGCATTTATTCGCTTAAGAAACGTATGCAGACACAGAAGATCCATTCCCCGGCCGGCCCGCACACCCCAGAGGAGTGTGATTCCCCGGGCTCTTCGGGGAGCGATTCATCTGGCAGGCACTTAGAGCCCAAAGCGGCAGACCGCGCTGCACTCCCGCGTTTATGGCCTGCAATAGTCTCCAGCCGCTTATTAAAGCCCAGCAGCGGGCAGATGGCATTGCGCCTGGGCGCGTTTCCGTACCCCAGTCACGCTGCTTTCAGGCAGTCGTTCCTGCTTCTGTAAAGCATCCATCTTGCCGCAGACCCACTGGCCTCAGGCCCTCAGGCCCCCAGGGCGTGTTGATAAGGACGCTGATTCTTTGTGGAGGCCGAACTTGGACTTCACAAATCCCTCGGCCTTGATTTGCTGCAAGTGTTGGCAGAAATGCCACTGTCTTGCTGGTCAGATTGCACCCCAAATCTGCCTTTAGGATCCTGTCTGTCTTCTGTGCCACATCCTCTCCCATCAATGACACGCCCTCTCCTATCCATGACACACCCTCTCCCATCTATGACACGCCCTCCCCCATCCAGGCCACACCCTCTCCCATCTAAGACGTGCCTTCTCCCATCCAGGCCACACCCTCTCCCATCCAAGACACGTCCTCTCCCATCCAGGCCACACCCTCTCCCATCTATGACACGCCCTCCCCCATCCAGGCCACACCCTCTCCCATCTATGACACGCCCTCCCCCATCCAGGCCACACCCTCTCCCACCAAAGACACGTCGTCTCCCATCCAAGACATGCCTTCTCCCATCAAGGCCACACTCTCTCCCATCCTAGACACGCCCGCTCCCATCTATGACACGTCCTCCCCATCCAGGCCACACCCTCTCCTATCTATGACATGCCCTCCCCCATCCAGGCCACACCCTCTCCCATCTATGACATGCCCTCCCCCATCCAGGCCACACCCTCTCCCACCAAAGACACGTCCTCTCCCATCCAGGCCACACCCTCTCCCATCAAAGACACGCCCTCTCCCATCCAGGCCACACCCTCTACCATCTATGACACGCCCTCCCCCATCCAGGCCACACCCTCTCCCATCCATGACACCTGTCGATGCCACGTCCTCACCCCTCCAAGATACACTGTTTCCCATCCGTACCATGATCTCTCCTATCTGTGCCACGCCTTCACTTGTTTGCTGAACAGAGCCCCAGGTCGTCTCTCCTTTCTCCTGCCTTTTCCTCTCCCTCACCTCTAGCTGTCAGCCGTCAAAGGCTTTGTTAGGCTTCACTGGTCTCATTTTTTTCCCATGACCTCCTCTTGTGTGATCTTTCTCTTACTCCATCAGTTTCTCATCGCTTCTCTGTCTCCCCCCCGTCTCTCCTCTCTAACTTTTCCCCATCATTCCCTTCCTCCCCTCTCTATCCCCGCCCCGTACCTGTTCGCCGGAGTGGAGAAGACGGCCAGGATGACGTCCCGCCCCTGCATGCGCAGCACGGGGCTGGTGGAGTGCAGCAGGTTGAAGTAGAAGTGCGAATCCCCTGGGATGGAGCAGTTGAGGCGAGCCTTTAGGAAGGAGGTCCACTGCTTCTCCAGGACCCGCTGGGAACCGCCCAGGTCCCCCTTGCAAACCCGGGCCACTCGAGACACCATGACCTGGGGATCCGGAACCGGGACACGGTCAGGCATGGGCCATAAACACGCCAGCGGCAGTTCCATCACTGGTGGGGGGGACACATTTAAAAAGACAAAAATGCAAAACCTCCTTTTTCTTCAAAGAATTCGGAGAATTTTGCCGATATCCTGGGGGACGGCAGGGATGCAAATGCTGCCACCAAGGCTAGTTTTATAACTCATTATTTCAGTGCAATAAATTGTCATTGTTAATTCATGAAAATGTCAGCACATCTCAAAACTGGGGCCGCTGAGCGATGTGACCTTCGGTGTAGGGATGCCAGAATAAACGTCTGCTTACTCTGAGTCACAGAGACACGGGCAGTAATATGCATGCTGCCGTATATCCTGGATATATGAAATGTGCTTTAGGGGGATGGAAAGAGATCGTGTCATACTGTCGTATTTTTGCATCCCCTGATGCATTCCGTTCTCGCAGTGACTCACTTCATTCGAGCGTCGTTAAAAACGTCTTCCGTGTTTAATTTAACCGCAGGATATCTTCTTGGTAATTAGAGATGCACCAACCGGCAACCCACACGGGGCGAAAATACCCAGTCAAAGGAGAATCAGAACACCGCGTGGGTGTGGAAGTTCTTCATGACACAGGAGGCAGACGGGCGGTTGGTGCCTCCCTACCTTCTCCAGGTAGTTGTATTCCATGGCCATTTCTCTGAAGAAGAAGTAGATGTGTGACCCCCAGTCCACTGCGCTGACAAAGTAGGGCTCTGGAAGTTGAAGAGGAGCCGTCATTGGCGCCCGTTGTGGTGGACACCTCCCCCCTCCCCCGCCACAATCAAGCATCTCGGAGGAACCCAGGTCCAGACTTCAGGTTCAGGACCCACCTTATTCCTCGGCCATCAAGTACCACCCAAATTTTTAAGTATAAGATGTAAAGACTGCGCTAGTGACCGGAAGGCTGATGTCAAACTGATGTCATCACCCTTGAGCTGCTTCTGGGGCTTAAGGCCGCCGGCTGACTCGGAGCTCTGACCCCCAAATCACTCTCACCTGTATATATATCTGTGCCTCAGGGGAGAATAAGATGGGATATGTGAGAACTGCCCAATGTCCCTCACGGGGCTGAAAGAAGTATCACTACTCTGCTCTGTATCTGAGGTCATTCTAGGCGGTCCTCTGTACGTACCCCGGAACCACTTGGAGTCGTGTTTGACGGTGCGTAGGGCCGGGCTCTCCCCGAGGCTGCGGTATATCACCGCGTCGATGGCCAGGAAGTCCGTCACCGTGGCTGTGAACAGGCTTCCATCTACAGGGACACGGAAGAGTCGGATGGAGACGGGTATAATGAAGGCTAAGGAACGGGCGAGATTTCCAGTTTACTGAGGATTCCAAGTAGTACACCTACAGGAATCTCGCTAAACTATTTTCATATAGTGTTGGCAATAAATTCATGTTTATGCAACAATGAATGTCTAAAAGCTCTTTTTTCTGTGGTGCAATTACAAATTTTGTACAGTAAGCAAGAGCACTGGTCTTACAAAGCAAGGTACTTCACGCCTCGTGGAGCACAGATACACGTGGGTGTCATTTACCGGCAAAAAGAGCCACGTTGGCGTGCTTTGGGTCGTAGGGACACCGTGCCATCCCGCTGATCGTCTCCCCCACCATCTCCAAGGTGTCCCCCTGTCACACAAGCATGCCACACAGTCACACAAAACGTAAACACGTACACACGCCGTAATGACGATTCCCTTACAGGGGCTACTACGAGATGAACTCAGAGTTAGCCGCAATGTGTTAGACGTAGATGTAAAGGAATCCACTCAGCTCCTGTGTCTCTGGGGACTCGCGACGCACACAAGGCTCCAGTCAGAGCTCCGCTTTCATCAATAACAAGCTAAGCATTCGGGCGCGCCTCTCAGATGTACGAGAAATTGATTGCATCCCGCCAACGTAATCGGAAAATATTTTCACTGGCATATTCTAACAGGAACTCGTTTGGTGCGCTGAGAAATCGGCCAGGCCAGGAATTTACATTTATGCAGCCATTTCCTAATTCTCGAAGGCTTCGGGTTACTTGGCTGATTTACGCCGCCGGACACTTACGATTCAGAATCGGCCGAAGACAAAACTGAGTCGAATCAGACACAAAACGAGGCCTCCCAGTCTGGGGAGAGGAACGCTCTTGCAGCAGAGATGACCGCAGCTCGGGGTCGCCACGCCATCTCAGTCTCTCTGCCCGGAGGCTATAAACGAGCTAACCCGCTAAATCGCCCTTAGCCTCGCGTAGCCATTGGCCATTAGCATGCTGCGGCTCCCCACTCGTTCTGAGCTCCTCTTCCTTGTTACGACAGTCCCTGTTCGTAAACATGACCTCCATGCGATGGGGTCACTGCTCCCTACTGGTGAGAACTGCCGTGGGACCGTTGCAGACGACTGTGGCGTGGAGAGCCAATGAAGGCGCTGCATTTCTGTAGAATAAAGACATTCAACCACCTACACCCACCTCATTGGTATTCCAGATGGCACCGTGCACTAAAACATTGTATCCCGATCGCCGGGATTGTCGTAGGAGAATGGAGGGTGCTGAGAATTTCAGTGGCTCTCTGAAAACACTACTGACAGCCATTCTGTGCCTGTGTATGTGTGTGTGTTTATTATGTACCTACAATGTGATAAAAACCTGTTACTTTGACATCGTGGGGACCATTTATTCGGTCCCCACAAGGGGGAACTAAATTTTATTTTAAAAAAATCTGCGACTAATCGAAAAACTATAAATGCCTAAAGTCTTGTATTTTGTTTGGTTATTTATGGTTAAAGTTAGCGCTGGGTAAGGATTAAGGTCGTCATGTTGAGATTAGAGTTTTCCCCATGGAAAAAAATGAGGAGTCCCCACAACGATATAGATACTTAATCTGTGTGTGTGTGTGTGTGTGTGTGTGTGGGAAAGATACTCACGGTGTAATTGGCGCACAGGGGGTTGAAGGCGTTCGTCCCACAGATGAAGAGGCCGCCTTGCCGGCTCAGCAGCACCTTCACGAAGTTGCGGCACTCATCCTGAGAATCACAGGGCCAGAAAGTGGGGATCATGCTGACGGAAGAGGGGGGAACGAACGGGGAGAACAGGAAGGCTGTGCCCCGGTTATGTCATCGTCATCGGCGCTGGTATCCTTATCTTCGTGCCATTTGCACGGCTGCTCAGGACCGGACTGCTATCAACCCAGTAAGATGAATCCATTAAAGTCAGTCCTAATTGGAAATGTATGCTGCAGCGATAGGACCATATCCATCCCGATAGGACAGGCGCTCTCCGGCGCGCTTTGTTAATATCCCTCATCCTGATTGCCCCCCAACTCTGAAAACAGCTCTATTTCATTGCCCTCCCCCACCACCACCTTTGGCGCCTGTTCTTAAGGCTGGAGGTAAGTGACACATACAATTGGCATGCTGATGTCATCGCAGGGCAGGGGTGCTGGCGAGGGTCCTGATGCCCCCCCTTCGCGTGGCCCCCTCCCTTCCCACCCGTCCCAGGAGGGGTGTAGGTTTTCTCTGGGTGAGCGAGGGCACGGGGCAAGGGGGGAGGGGGGGTGGAGCTCATGTAAAAGCAAAGCAGGGGGGTGATTCTGCACGGCGGGGGAAACTGAGATAGAGGGGGGAGAGCGATAGTGAGAACCGGGGGGGGGGGTGGTGTGGAGGGGGCTCCTGCACAGTCTGCGTGCTCAAGGGCGTGAGCTGCTGCGTTTTCCGTGCGTAAGCATAACGCCCTGCTCTGTTTTCCGTAGCAGCAGCGCTACATGTGACTGTTTGGAGAAGGGAACTTTTGCCAGAAGGGAAGTCAAAGCTGCAGAGAACTGCGGCAGCAGGAGCCCCTGCGAAGACCATGAGCGTCATGTTCACACCAAACCTGGAATCGATCTGGAGCGACTTCAGTTCGGCTACAAGTCCAGCAGCCCAGAAGCAGTGGTGTGGTCTCCCAGGAGGCCCTGAATCCGTGCCGCATGTTCGTTTACGGTCCTGTTTTGAGCCAACGTCGCGATCACTGCCGATCCCCCTTCTCTCTCGAATTTTTTAAACCATATATTATGCGGCTCATAATTTTATCTACCGTGAAATTTTCATGGGTCGTTTGTCTCCCCAGGACGCAATCCGGCACGTACCGCAGGCTCCACACCCCCGACGCCCCGCCTCCCCTCACTGGGCCCCGCTGGGGCCTCCCTGTGTTGGCCGAAGGGGGCCCCCCCAGGGTCTGGGGCAGTCCGGATCACCTCTCCCCGTTTACATGCTGCGCCACGGGAGTATTAATCTGAGGAGCACACATGAGCTACTGCAAGCAAGCTGTTCAAAGGAAAACATGTTTATCTTCACAAATGACCCAAAATAAGCGGAGCGATGAAGATGGAGGGGGCAGGGTGGGGGGGCACAGAGTACGTGTGCGCAGCCGGGCCTCTCAGCCAGATGTTCCTCAGACTGAGTGCGACCTCAACGAGTGCACACCTGCACACCTAATCCAGCTGGCTGCCACCCGCCACCCACTCCAGCCTGCCGGGAGCTGGGGGGGGGTGGGGGGTCAACTCCTTCAGCTGCCCCCCCCCCCCAGCCCGAATCCACTCCCCGATTCTCCGGATGCTCTTTGGAGAGCCTTCTGCCGCGGCTCAGGACTTCCCAGCTGGGATCTGCGGCAAACGGCAGTCCTGCAGCATGAAACGCGAAGTGAGCTGAGACGGGGGGGGGGGGGGGGATGAAAGCATGTTGAAGCCTCCGCCTCCCAGACAGCTTGGCCGAGCTCATCCCACATGCTTCCCCCCCCCCCACTCCCCCCCCGGCTCGTGGGCCAACTCTCCCTTTGATGCGGTTTGTCCCTGGGGCTGCAGGCGGGATCTCGGATCGGCACATGTCCGTCTCCTCCAATGGCTTCTGCACGTGTCGGCCCCCCCCCCCATTCCAGCGGTCAGAGCCCCCTTCGCACTTCGCGTTGTACCTGTGCACTGGAGGCCAGGCGCGACTCCAGGATCTTGCTACTCGCAATCTGGAGAAATACAGGAGCCTCCACCCGGAGAAACTGCTAAATCGATTTAGAAAAATATTTTTTCAGAGTTACTGAGACAAAAATTGGGTGGTTGAGCACCTTCCCCCCACCCCCAAATAGGATATAGAATCACTTATGCTGGAGACGACTCAAAAGACTGAATAACTCATCCATCCATCCATCCATCCCTCCATCCATCCTCCGACCATGCCTGAAGCTCATTAAAGAACCCTCTTCTCTACTTTTGTCATTAATTAAATTTAAAAACCACAGAGGATCAAAACCAATACAGACGCCTCCAAGTTGCATCTTATTCCCCACATTTAGGAAGGAAGTGAGCGGCGAAAACCGAACCAGCTGGACAGATCATCTGAAATCCAGGCAGCTGAAGAAATAGAGGATATAAGGGACTGAAATACCAAAACAGCACCTGGACGACACAAAAGAGAGATGGGCAGGGCTAGCGCTTATCATCTGGGATCGCCTCTCTAGTACGGGGTAACGAGGGCATTTTCAATTAGCGGCATAACAAGCTGCCACGTCCGCGGCCTTGGCGAGGAAAAGAGGAAGGGACTGGAAGTCGGATATTACTATTTCTGCCGGATCACGCAAATATGTCCGAGTGATCAACCAGCTGGAAACGTTTCATTACAAAACCAATTACCCTGGTGGCTAATATATCACACCTGACGAAAAGGTATTGAAACGGACTTTCAGGGCGAATAGGAGGCTGCGGGAAAAAGGGCAGCCGTGCAACCAGAGAGAGTCAGGATCCGAGGGCTCCCCTCGTGCCAGCCAGTCCTCAGATCCACACACCCACCCCCCACGCCTTCGACCACCAGACCTCCCCACACCCTGCCGACTCAGAGCCTACCCCCCTCCCTTTGTGTCTTTGTCACTAACTGTCTCACAAGGATTGGATGTCAGGTGTTATTTTCACTGATAAATAAGTCATTTTTTTTTTTTGCTGGGGGGTGGATTAGCCGACTGGTCTTTGCGTCGCTTCACAGACAGCTCTCGATAACCCGTCCTTCTGTCAACCTCAGAGAAGGTGTTTGAGGGCACATGAGTCAGGTGGACGATCTGGGCTGCCGGCAGGAGCAGGTTAGCGGGCGGGTGGGGGGTAATGACTGAGCTGTCACTCCGCGGGTGGCTGGAGAGACGTCAAAGCACTTCGCGGCTCAGCACGCCGGACGCGCCGGCGCCCGTGGAACGCCAGATTCGGTCACAAAGCTCGCTGGAAACTGTTTCCGGGCCTTAGGCCGTCGTGCGACTTGGGCGGTCAAACAGAACTTCATTAAAATGCCACCAGACCACGTTCCTCCTTGTGTAGCTTCACAGACAGGCCATCAAGCTAGCAGTGGAGCGAGGCCGGGTTCGAGCCCCCGTGTGTCCGCCTGGTGCCTCACCTCATGCTTCCCCTTCATCCTGCAGATTCTGATGTCATTCTTGTTGGACTCCCAAGTCCTCTTCTGCGGACAGAAATGCAAGGACACGGTCACGTCGATGAAATTCCACCCCACCATAGCATACGCTCACACACTCCATGTCACGGTAAGGTGTCTTTAGAAGGCCTCACCTTGCTGTAGAACATCTCATCTCCGATCACATTGTCCAGTTCCACTCGATAAAGATCATCTCTGACGGAGCAAGAAAGAGACACCAAAATCTGTCAACAGTCTACCATCCATCCAGGGACCTATTTTCCATACCCGCTTGTCCTGTGTAGGGTCACGGGAGCCTGGAGCCCATCCCAGAAGCTACGGGTGCAAGGCAGGGAATAACCCAGGACAGGGCACCGACCCATCACAAGGCACGCATACCATTCAGACCTATGGACAACTTCACCTTAGCATGTTTTTCAAATGTGTGGGGGGGGGGGGGACCAGAGAACACAGAGGACACCCCATGATGGGACGGCGAGAACATGCAAACTCCACACAAGTAGAGCTGGGGTAGAGACTCGAACCCGGGTCCCAGAGGCGTGAATGCTATATCATATAGAAGCCGATTTTAAATCAGATTGTAGCTTTTTTGCACCTCAAAGTTCCGGTCGACTCTGATGCACAGAGTGGAGCCAGGACTCGGCAGAGGAGACAGCATTTGTTGGTGAGCAGGCCTGCTGGATAAGGGTAGGTAAGCAGGCCTCCTTTTATGCATATAGCCTGGAGGATGTAGGCCTTTCACCTTTGCAGAGCTATTCGCGTTCCATTAGCCTAATTTCCCTGTTACTTAACTAAAGTTATAACTGAGACAGGAGCTCACAGCCTCAGCCAGGATTTCAGACGCAAGCGAGACAGAAGCAAGGCTGCCCCTCGGTACCCTGTATCCAGCCTTCTTAACTTGTGGCCCAGTAAAGATAGTGAGAAAGAGGACTCTAGCAACTGAGTGACCTTGATACTTATGGACACTGGCATCACAGTGAATTCCAGAACGCCTCATATTTATCATTTGAAATCCGCAGGGTGGCACTTTTGCTCAGTGGGCAACACTCCAGTTCACACCTCCAGAGCTGGGGTCAGAATCTCACCTCCTCTCTGTGTGTCAGTGTGTGCAGTTTGCACGCTCTCCACATGTTGTGCACATTTCTTCCTACTAAGTGGATAACTGGCATCCTTTAATTGCTGGTTAAGCGTGTGTATGCATGTGCCCCGAGATGGACTGGCATCCCAATCAGGGTGCCCCCACGCTGCCCGGGATAGGCCCCCCCCCCACTACCCTGACTAGGATAAGCAGTTGGGATATGCATAAAAATTTGCAAGCTGTACTCTAACTGGATGAGGAGCAGATGGTAATGTATTGATTAAGGACTGGAGCTCTGCAAACAGGCAGGGCTGGTTCTGGCCCGATGGAGGCCTTTTCAGACATGGGGCCTTGAATGTTGTAATCTGTAAATCTGCCGTAGCCGTGCTACTGCGGCAGTATCGATCTTATCGCCGAGATCCAGCTCCATTCCCCATCTGGGGTGCTTCTTTATGGGCCCAGGGCTCATCGACAGAAGGGGGGCTGTGTCTAACGCAAGGCGCGGCCTAACCGCCGATTCAATAAATTATTCACTCCCTACATTTCTTGGTTTGTTAAGAGGATAAACCCCAACGCAGGACAGTGCTTAAGTGGTGAGGCTACAGCTGCGATGCCCCCCCCCCGCTCTCCATTTGGCGTCAGTGAGGTCGCCATCTCAGAACAGACACAAATAATCAAGCAGAAATTGGATGTAGGGTAATCTCATCCTGGCTACTTTTCGCTGACCTGTGCTGACACAAGAAATATTAAAAGGCTTTCATGTCGGTATGGCTGACAGCCAGGTCCCCAACCCTGACTTATCATCACCACTGTAACTTGATTTCTGAAGACCACTAAGATTAAAAGATACTGTAGCAGTAATGTAGCTGGACATCTGGGGATGCACTGGTTAGAGCTTCAGGAAGCCCTTACCTGTCTCGGGACTGCATCCCTGTGCCGCTGTTGACTGGTGACGCGAGTTAATGTGCCCTGAGTGACTCACCACTTTGCAAGGCTGGTAGTCTCTTACTGACGATCCTACATCCTGTTCCCTCGGGCTGCCAGCTGAGGACCGTGTGCCGTCTTGATTTGTGCCCGACTATAATTCACGTCTGACTAGCTGGCGTAGGCTTTCCTCCAACTGTACTCGCAAGATCGCCATGAGCTACTGGGCCGCACTGCCTCTCTTTGACAGAACTACGTCTGTCATGACGCTCTGCAAACAGCCAGCAGGCCTTCACCAGTTCGCAATTGTGCAAACAAACTCTCCTAGCTTTGCTCCTTTGTCTGGATTATGCCCCGCGTTTGGCTCTATTAAGGAACGCTTCTTCATGCGCTCCGTGTCGTTTAACCCCACACCTGCTCCGAACAGGCCGTCTGCTGTGGGCCCCGCGCCCCCCAGAATGTAATGCACCTACATGGGTTTTTGCACCCCTGCATTAATAGATATTGCTCCATGAGCGGCGATGCTAATGCTAGCAGGATTTTTACACTTGCCAGTCCTCTTATCAGCCAGAGCACTTGGATACAGATTTGAGCAATCGACTCAGCCTCCCCCAAGGTACTTGGCGGCTTTTACATTTATATTTCTCACCGCTGAATTTCAGCTCATCTATATAGCACCCAGCCCACCCCCCACCCCCAGCAAACGAGCTGTTCCTGGGGTGGGGGCGAGAGCTGCCTCTGCAATTAGATTCTCCTTGCAAGATAAGGCCATGAAATTTATTACTATATTTCTGTTCTGTGTGGCAGGGCAACCAAAGGTCAAAACCAGACTTCGACCTCGATTCCAGACCTCGATTGTTTCTGCTGTTCCGGCTTGTTTTCAAGCTCTACACTCTAGCTACCATGTGACCGTATCTGTGCTCATTCTAAAGTTCTATTTCGATCTACTTTGATGTATTTTGTTTCTAACTTTTAGGTTACACCTGGGTCATTGTTAATAGCAGCCCTTCCATTCACTGGGATATATATATATATATATAAAGACCTTGGACTGATTGCTGAGACTCACTGACTCACTGGACCACGCTGGCACACGGATGAGTGACACTGCGATCAGGCATTACCTCGCTCCGACGTACAGGGTCCGGTTGACTTTGAGGACTCTGTGTATGTGCAGTGACTCCTGTCTCTGTGATGAACGATGCGCTCTGCCCAGAAACACAGAGTAAGGCCTGACCACTGTAAGAAGGAGACAGCAAGACTTATCACCTTGTTATATTCCAGAGACGGGGGTACAGAAGACTGCTGGGGATAGAGCTATCCCGAGAGCAAATCCCTGAATAGATTTCCAGCTAATACCAAATCTCAGAGGGATTCAGAGACCGCTGTTTACATTTTGAAACCCTCAGACATCAGTGAAAGGGAGCCTGTAGTCATTTGGGAGACATTAATCAATATTACCCACTGCTGTTGCTTATCAGTCAGCCTCTGCTCTGCATGGCTGACTAACCTCATATGGGGGGCGGGGGGGGGGGCTCTGGTAGCAGCCCGCCAGGGCAAAACCCCTACCCTCACCATGACCTGACACCCCAGTGTTAAAAAAAAAAAAAGACCTACCCTCTGTGGGAATAGAGTGCAGAGGTCCTGGTTCCTCAGGAAAAGTGCCGCTAGCCAATCGGATGAGTACAAAGAGCAACATGAAGGGAGGGGCCATGGTTGTCATGGCAGCAGGACACTGGCACTGTAGAGACATGAAATGAAGGAAGGTCATATATAGTAGTACTGAAGTACAGAGAATAATGGTTTTGTACACTATAGGGCTGGTGTTATCAAATGAACACAGGACAAAGTAAGGAGACACACACCATCTATGTCACATATCTAAGCACACGTCACACAGATTGTGTAAAATAACAAGAGAGCATAGCAGCCAAACCCAGCATGTTCTGGCTGTGCAGTTTAAACACACATCATTAATTAAACGCTCCAGTTTCTACAGAAGGACATCCCTGTCCCTGCAGCGGACAGCCATTGGTCAGCATTGCGGAAAAACACGACACCTAAAATAATCCGGCCCCCTGATAACAAACGACAGAAACTGCAGACAGCTGGCGTGTCTGCGGGGCCGGGGGCCACCGGAGCCCTTATCGTTTATCAGGGTGAAGGAGCTGTACTTACAGAAGGAGAGAAAATGAAAACGACAGTGGAGGGGGCGAAAAGACAGAAACCCAGAGTGGCGCCTGTCCCTCAAAAGAAACCCTCACTCAAATCACGTATTTGGTAGCTGAACAAACTCAAGGCAGCGCCTATACTGCAGCAGCACCATGACACAGACAGGAAAAGAGAACAGGAGGGATGGAACGGAAATACTGCCACCGTATGAATGAAGTTAACGTCCCTCGATTCATCCACAGAATGACCTGGGGCCTTTTGCAGGACCGTGGCCTGGGGTGTCCCTAAGGGCTGTTACTACACACATCATCTATAAACTGAATATTACCAGCCTCAAGTTAATGTGTAAATATCAACACTTCCATTGGTACATTTGCAAAAGCTACATCCAACTTAGGGTAAGATCATTTCTTCGCCTATTTCTTCCAGTAACAAATGTTCAAGTTACAGTTGTGTCATATAATAAGGTATAAAAGCTATCGATGGTTGAAAGTGAGTAACGTGTTAATTATGCGATTTTAATGATCATGATTAAACTCTACAGAAAGCTGCTTTCGCATAATAATGGCAGGAGCTGGAAACGCCGGTTGTTATAAATGTTGGGCGCCCGGCACGAAAACGATCAAAAACGCCGATATTTGAATGTCACCTTCATACACAATGTATGCAAATGGTTACTGAGCTTCCTCAGATGGCAATGGCTTCATTCAGCTGTGACCAAACATTTCAGATTCCACAGTGGTTAGAAACCAGCAAGCGATGTGATGCAAATGAAGGTGCTGTCTACCTCCACACGCCTTCACACACACACACACACGGGTTTGTAATTATATCTTCGTGGGGACTCTTCATTCATTTTTATGGAGAAAACTCTAATTCCAACATAACGACCTTAACCATAAGTAACCAAACAAAATACGAGACTTTTGGCATTTTTAGTTTTTTGATTGCATTCACAGATCTTTG